>JAHNZQ020000001.1:66859-159095 GCA_019155205.2 Gracilaria vermiculophylla | reverse complement strand
TTTTGGGCTACTATTCTATTCATCGGAGGATTTGGATTTTTACTAGCAGGCATTTCAACTTACTATCGAACTAATTTATTACCTTTTGGTACCATTGATAATTTAGTTTTTATTCCTCAAGGAATAGGTTCAAAGCCAATTGGTGGAGGCATCTCTGAATTAAGAGGCCGTCATGAAGGGAGAGTCTACTATCGTAAATTCCGGAAACCAAATGAAACATTGTTTGAAATCCTAGGGAAGTCAAACAAACAAAACCAGAAAAAAGTCATAGCATTACTAACAGAAATTTATTTATAAAATTTTATGGAAATTAAAGAGATTAGTTTTTTAACTCCAACTGCAGTTGAGGAGATTAAAGACATTGAGAATGATAATCTTGATGTATTCGTCGAGTTAGAAAATGGTTATACTTGTACAGTAGTAGTCGGAACAGCAAAAAATTTGGAATGGTTGATAGAGAAAAAAAAGAAAAATTTTTTTGAACCAGGCCATCCATTTATAATTGTTAAGAAACTAACGAAAGAAATTATTGAAGAAACGATTCAAGCCTATGCAGAAAATAATGGATATTGGTTGAAGCTATACCATTTTGCGAGTAAAATTGATATGTCGGTTTTTGATAAACTACAAGCTGAACATGAAGAGCATCTAAAAGAATTAGATGAGTTAGATCGATTAGAGAATTCCTAAATTTTAATAGAATTTAGGAATTCATTTTTAGTATAAAACTGGTTAGTGTCAAAAGTAAAGTTAAAATATTTCTGTTCCTATCTATTTTTTTTATTATTTCAATTGTTGATATAATTTTGTTCGTCTGATGGTTTCGTATTTGATGGAGTATCCTTTGAGTTGGAATAAGCTATGTTGTTGTGTGCTTTCATAATATTTTTTTAAGGATATTTTGGCTTGAAGTTGAAATCCTGTTTGAATGATTTCTATTCGCTCCTGTTCGGGAATCCTTGGAAGAAGAAATGAAATGTTAAATATTAGAAATGAAAGAAGAATTAGAGGAAGAGTTATCGTCTGTGAAACGAAGTGAATAGGATTTCTAAAGTTTTGCGGAGAAATTTTAGATAAATAATTTTTAATTTTGAGAATTAGTATAGACAAAATAAAATTTATATATATATAGTAGATTCGAGTTGGGCATATAGTTAGTTTAGTAAAGTTGATAAAAACGTAAGATGCCTAATTAATAAATATGTTTTATCACAAAGTATTACTAATTCCATTGTTTCTATTCAAAAAAACAGAAAAATTTAAACATTACAAAAGTTAATTAACAATTAAAAAATAAGGAATAAGGGAAGTATATTTGATGAATAATGATCTATTAGGGGTGTTAAAACTGATTATTTTGAGTGCACTATGGGGATTAATGTTTGGTTTATCTCTTCAACTATTTAAATATTTAAACAATTTATAAAAAAACTATATGCCCAATACATTCGTGGACCCATATAATTATTCGAAAATTCTGGCCTTAGCAGTATTTCAAGATATCGGAGTTTCAGCACTATCAGTTCTAAATGACTTCATGGACAATGGAGGTGGTAAGCTGTTAACTAATAGCCTAGCGCAGTATTCTGGATATGTAGCTGCCAGTTGCGCTAATAATGCTGTCACACCGGCAATATTGCTACCCATCATTGATAATGGGGTTAGAGCTTGCAGCTATATAAAAGATGATCCATCGCCTCAACGGATTGCAACCGTAGCAATGACGTACTCATTATCGGCTTTATTAGCTGCGGAGGCAGATGTTCCTGTTAACCTAGCGATGTCCGGTTTATTAGTGGCTTTCAGTCAATTTATGACAGGTGCGATCACAGGCGGTGGTGCTTCTATAGTGTGTAAAGATAGTATTTTAAAGAATTCTATCAAATGTCAACTGTTAATAAATCAATTGCCACTAGCTCATCAGCGGATCCTTAACGTATTACTTTTAGGCTTCGACTTAATACGCTTACGCTATTATAAGAGGTTTTTTAAAAAATCATATAATGTTAGTAAAAACGTGATTAAAAACATCAAAACCAAAGCCGCGGAAGTAAAAATAAATAGACAAGAACGAATAAAATACAGGCGTCAACAAAAATTACTGATGCTTGAAAAATGCTATAACTTATGATAAATATAAAACCATAACAAAATGTTATGGTTTTAGCTGTTGATAAAGTTTGTTGCGTCTAATAGTTTCGTATTTTATGGAATATCCTTTGGATTGAAATAAGCTGTTCGCTTCGCTCACACTTTCATAATATTTCTTCAAAGAAATTATTCCCTGAGCTTGCCTTTGAAATCCTGTTTGAATGATTTCTATTCGCTCCTGTTCCGGAATCCTTCCCGGGCTTTGCCAATTGCAAAGCAATACGTCGCGCTGCTTCGGCACGTCGTCAACGAAGTTGTCTTCGGAAGTGATGAAATTATGCTCGTTAAGGCCTTTATTTTGGTTTGAGATTATATTCTTGACTATCGGAAAGTGGCTTAAAATCAATTTTAGAGGTCTCTGAGGAACTCTTTAAACTAGCTTCTTGAGCTTGTATAAAGAGCATGGATTGGTCGATGGAAACTATAAAATTATTTCCAAAGGGAAAGCTTATAGTACAAAGAAATTAACCTCTAAAGTTATTTCAGAAGGTTTTATAGTCTATGAAAAACTTTATGTTTAGTTTTTCAAAAGTACTAAAAAAACTTTCCATTAGATGGAAAGTTTTTTAACTACTCTGTTTTTTAAAATCCCCTTATATTACAAGGGTAAAAGTAAATTAAGAGATTTTAATGAGTATGCAAGTACAGGTCTTACCCCATAGGTAAGTTGATTTATAATAAATTAAAATTATACATGGATTGAGGTTTCGAATTATAAAAATTTAGATTAAAATAAAAAAGTATGACAGGATTATTGTATATTTCGTATAGCTCAGGATTAAGTGAAGATGATAAATTATTTATAGACAGACAAGTTTCTAGAAACCGAGAAAAAGTTTGTATCGTTGTAAAAACCCTTGCTTCAACTGCAAAAGGTAAGACTAAAAGAGTAGTTGTTGTAAGTATTTTAGGAGGAGCACTCTATTTTAGTAATGTACAACCATCTGAAGCTATAGGTTTACCGATGCCACCTACACCAGTAGTAAGAGTTCATAAGCCAAGTTATGATTATCGATCTAAAATAAAAGTTGCTCCAGCAGTGAGTCCAAAATTAGATAAAATAACTTTTATCAAATATAAAGAATTACCACTCTGTATTTACGCTATGGACATAAATTTTATTGTCAGGCCTGAAATTAGCAAAATTATTAGAGAACTCAGGGCTGGAGATTTTTCAGGTGCATTAGTAGGAAATGCAATTTTGTTAGTAGTGTTGTATGGGATTTGGACCCTAGTCAGTGGGGCTGATGGTTTTCAAATTCCAGTTGTTCATCCAAGAAATGGAGCTATAGTAAGACCTGCAAATGGGGGTGTTCACCAACAAATAAATCATCCAAAACATGGAGGTCGGATTACAGTACGAATGTCGGAGTCAAATCAATGTCCTGCTGATCAAACTCAAGTCTCGGGTTTTGTGAAAGACAGCAAAGTCGATTTACGTCAATGTTACGATGAAGTTATGCGACGTGCGAAATCGTTACATTGCGAGAATTGGAGCTGTGAGTTCAAAAGATTTCAATCTCTAGCGATGGAACATGGTAGAGTGGATGAAAACAGTGCGCGTGAAGCTATAACTGTGCTTAATGGCGAAATGTTAGGGTTCTACAAAAATTCAGTAGGTTCAGATATTGAAAAAGCATCGTGTAACGGCTATAGTGATATTGTTAAACAAGGTAATAAGATAGGGAATAAGCTATCAAAGCAGCAGTCAAAATGGTCTAATGATACTTTTAGAGCAAGCCTAAGTAACATTGATCCTAATGTAGCATTCCCGCAAAGCCCAGCAAATACTTTAGGGTTGGTGGACGAATTTGATGTACCAATCGCTGAAAAAATGATTGTGCAAAATGCTGTAAAAAATAATTGCACCAATACCTCAAACGTAATATTTATTAACAATGAAACAAATATATAATGGCTAAAACATTAAAAAATTTAATTGAATCTTACCAAAAAGGTGAACTTAGTACACCTAATATGCAGGTTATTGATAAAAGATTTTCGGATGAGATGATAAATTTGCCAGATGATGTATTATTAGACTTGACTTTCAGTCGGGCTTTCTTTGAAAAAAGTCGTTTAACGAAGATAAGATTTTGCAATGGAAGTTTTGGTTCAAGCTTTTTCAAAGATTGCTTATTTATGGATTGCATATTCGTAGATAGTGAGATTTCAGAAACAATTTTTGAGAGTTGTACGTTTTCAAAGGGCTCGGTAGATGACTCTGAGTTTCAATCATGTCATTTTATTAACACGGTTTTTCGGGATGTAAGTTTTGGTTTTGGAACTCTAATTGATTCAAAATTTTCTAATTCTAAGAAATCAATCGAATTCGAAGGAGAAGTTTATTTCTTAGATATATTCAATCAAATAAATGAGCTGTCTTTAGAGTAAAAATGTTTGAAAAAAGAGTGATATTATGTATCACTCTTTCAAGTTTTGATAAAGTTTGGTTCTTCGTATGCTTTCATATTTGATGTTATATCCTTTAAGTTGAAATAAACTATATTTTTGTGTACTTTCATAATATTTTTTTAAAGAGATTTTTTCCTCAGCTTGAAGTTGAAAACCTGTTTTGATAATTTCTATCTTCTCATCCTCTGAAATCTTTCCCGGGCTTTGCCAATTGCGAAGCAATACGTCGCGCTGCTTCGGCACGTCGCCAACAAAGTTGTCTTCGGAAGTGATGAAATTTGGCTCATTAAGCCCTTTCTCTTGATTGGATGATGTATTTACTCTTCACTAGGTGAAGGTGACTTAAAATCGATTTTAGAGGCAGCTGAGGCACTTTTTGATACTTCATACGTAACTTGCTGTTCACTTCGCTCACCAGGCGCTATCGCTTGGTGAGGGCTGCGTTCATTATTCAGGTTAGAATTATAGTGCTGATCCATTTTGGACACTTGTGAGCGCTTTAAAAGCTGGCTCAGAGCCTTTTTGATTTCTAGTGTTTGATTGTGTTCTAATTGAATTATTTTTTGTTGACCGAAACGAAGTGCCCTACTTAGTCTTTCGACTTGCTGGGCTAGCGAAGTAACCCGAAGTGGTAGAGAGTTAACTTGATTCTGTAATTCTTGTAAAGCACCTTGTTTGTTTTGTCTAATGATATTATGAACTTTTATCACTAAATTTTTAGTGGACAATAACTCATCTTCTATCCAAAAATATTATACTTTAATAATTTTTTTTTTAGAAATTTCAATTAAGATATGTATATTAGAAATTACAATCTGTAAAATTTTTTTACTAACTTAATAATCTTAAATTTTATTGAAGAATGAAACGTATTAATTTGGGAAGTTTATTTGTAATCTTATTTTTAATTTTTATGCCAATGAATGCTTTTGCCGATATTGGTGGGCTAAAAAAATGTAGTGAATCTCCTGCTTTTACAAAACGGTTAAATACAAGTGTAAAAAAACTTGAACAACGGTTAACAAAATATGAAACAGCTTCTCCACCAGCTTTGGCTTTAGAGCAACAGATTGAACGAACAAAAGAACGCTTCGACAAATATAGTCGTTCAGATTTATTATGTGGAAGTGATGGTTTACCTCATTTAGTAGCGGATGGACGTTGGAGTCATGCTGCAGAATTTATTCTTCCTGGTTTTGGTTTTCTTTATATTTCTGGTTGGATTGGCTGGGTAGGTCGAAAATATATTCGTGCCGTAAGTACAACAAAAAATCCCGCAGAAAATGAAATTATTATAAATGTTCCTTTAGCTATAAAAATAATGACAACTGGTTTTATTTGGCCCATTTCAGCATGGGAAGAATTGGTGAGTGGTGACCTAATTGCTTCGAAAGAAGAAATAACTGTTTCACCCCGCTAATTTTTTCAATTACTTATTTATAAAAACTAAAAAATCATGGAAAATTTTCAAAAATATCTATCTACAGCTCCAGTTTTATTAACAATTTGGTTAAGTTTTACAGCCGGTTTTATCATTGAAATCAATCGATTTTTCCCAGATATGCTAGGCTTATACTTTTAACTTTTCCGAAAAAAATTATTAGATTCACTTAATAAAATTCGTGAGGAAGGAGACGAGCACATAAAAGAATTATTGAATTCTTTTATGTGTCTGGCTTTTCAGTTCTTGATCTTGAATATAGATACGTACTTATTTATATTTTCACTTCCAATGCGAACTATAATATTTGTTGAATATTTTTTTATTCACCTTGTACTTTTAGAAGAGCAAACCCTAATGAAAGCCCTAATAAAGTCATAAAGAAACAAGCAGCTGCAGCTGTAATAATTTCTGAATTTGCATACGGGAATATTTGTTTGATTATTTCCATAACTTTTTAAATTTTAATAAATAGTATAAAAAATTAGAACCCATTACGAGCCCAAACTGTTACAGCTAATGAAAATGTAAACATTGCCATCAAAGCAGCCCACCCTAGACTTAAAATATCCATAGATTTTTAATGTTAATTAATTTTTATATTTTGTTTTTTTTTTAATTTTTAAGAATAGATTTAAAAAAATAAACAAAAGAAAAGTATCTTACCAAGCTTTGCAACCGACTGTTACTTCTTCAGTGAAACAGGCTCGAAAGCTACTTTTTAGGTTTACTTCGCTACCTTTCAGGTTCCATTAGATTCTATGTATTATAAATATAATATAAATATAATACATAAAATATTCTATAAAACACTATTTGCCCAATCTACATCTACATTTTCTATAATTAGTGATGAATTATAAATCTGTAAAATAATTAATAAGAATACTAAAAATGCAGCCATTACTACACCCATAATTGGAGTAGTACCCCAACCTGGTGCTACTTTACCATATTCAGAATTTAATGGGCGTAAAAGTTCCCCTAATCTTGTTCGTAATGCCATAAAAATATTTAATTTTAATAAATTAATTTTTCTAATATGTGTTATATAATACTAGGTTGTTAATCTATACAAATATATAACATGGAAACAGCAACTATTATTGTAATTTTTGTCTCAAGTTTACTCTTAGGAATTACTGCATATTCGGTTTATACAGCATTTGGACCTTCCGCAAAAAATTTACGTGATCCGTTCGAAGAGCATGAAGATTAAAAAATAAAACCAAATCTATGGTTTTATTTTTCAAACAAACAAATATTGTTATAGATTGTTGCTGACCAAATCCCTTCAAGTTGTTTCGCTATCGAAGTGCGAGTGAATTCGTAAACTTTTAGAATCGCTAAAAATACAGCTAAAAACTTGTTTATTTTCTAAGAATTCGAGGTGTTTCTCTGAAAAATACTGCAAAGAAAATTACTACTAAAGTACCAATAAGTAAAAATGTATAAACTAAAGCTTCCATTGATTGATCCTATTTTTAAATATAAAGAATGAATTGTTAACTATACAGCACCTTGTTTTTTTGTTGATTTATCACCAAGTTTTTGGAACGCACCAAATTCTACTTGTTCTGTAACTTCAGCGCCAATACCAGTAAATACATCACGGAAAATAGTTCGCCCACCATGCCATAAATGCCCAAAGAAGAAAAGTAAAGCAAAATTAGCGTGACCGAAAGTATACCAACCACGAGGACTACTTCTGAATACACCGTCCGATTCTAAACTTGTACGATCAAATTCAAAAACTTCACCTAATTGAGCTTTTCTAGCGAATTTTTTAACTGTTGGAGCATCCTTAAATGTTTGTCCATTTAGTTTTCCTCCGTAAAAATCCACACTAACTCCTACTTGCTCAATACTATATTTTGACTCAGCACGACGGAATGGAATATCTGCCCGAATGATACCGTCTTTGTCAACTAAAATTACTGGGAATGTTTCAAAAAAAGCTGGCATACGACGTACTGTTAACTCTCTTCCTTCCTTATCTCGGAATATCGGATGTCCTAACCACGCTTCAGCAATTCCATCACCTTTGTCCATAGGACCTGCACGGAATAAACCACCTTTTGCAGGGTTATTTCCAATATAGTCATAGAATGCTAATTTGTCCGGAATTCTTGACCATGCTTGACTCTCTGATAATCCTGTAGTAACAGAAGTTTCTACTTGACGCTCGATTTCTTGTTGGAAATATCCGCTATCCCATTGATAACGAGTTGGACCAAATAATTCAATAGGAGTTGCCGCAGCACCATACCACATAGTACCTGAAGTAACAAAAGCAGCAAAGAAAACTGCTGAAATACTACTTGATAAAACTGTTTCAATATTTCCCATTCTTAATGCACGATATAAACGTTGAGGGGGTCTAACCGTCAGATGAAATATACCAGCAAGAATACCAAAAAGACCAGCAGCAATATGGTGAGATGCAATACCGCCTGGGTTAAATGGATTGAAACCATCAGGACCCCATTCTGGAGCAACTGGTTGTACTTTCCCTGTGATTCCATAGGCATCTGAAACCCAAATACCAGGTCCAAATAAACCTGTGACATGAAATGCTCCAAATCCAAAGCATAATAGACCTGAAAGTAAGAGATGAATTCCAAAGATTTTTGGTAAATCTAAAGCAGGTTCGCCAGTTCTTGGGTCACGGAAAAGTTCTAAATCCCAATATACCCAATGCCAGATAGCTGCTAAGAAACACATGCCTGACAAAACAATATGAGACAATGCTACGCCTTCAAAACTCCAAAGACCAGGATTTGAAACACTTTCACCTGTAATACTCCAACCGCCCCATGAGTCAGTAATACCTAAACGAGTCATGAATGGCATAACAAACATACCTTGACGCCACATTGGATTTAAAACAGGATCTGAAGGATCAAATACAGCTAATTCATATAATGCCATTGACCCAGCCCAACCAGCTACTAGTGCTGTATGCATAATATGAACTGCAATTAGTCTACCGGGATCATTTAAAACAACAGTATGAACACGATACCATGGTAACGCCATAGTAATAGATTCCTAAATATAAATAATGGTTTTTGACTTTCTTACAACTAAACTACAAAAAAGTTAGCTACTATAGTATTATAAGCAAAGATGAAAAAAATTAAATTAAATTTTTCTCA
Organism: Gracilaria vermiculophylla; assembly: GCA_019155205.2. NCBI lineage: Eukaryota > Rhodophyta > Florideophyceae > Gracilariales > Gracilariaceae > Gracilaria > Gracilaria vermiculophylla. The sequence continues at coordinate 149,930 of JAHNZQ020000001.1, read as the reverse complement.
AATGTCAGTAATTTTTTTTTTGAGTTTTTTACTTGCGAAAATAACCATTCTTCAATAAGCTTAGTATAAGAATTATTTCTATTGAACTTAAAAGAATTTTAAAACTATGGCAAAAAAAAGCATGATTGAACGAGAAAAAAAACGAATTCGATTAAATAAAAAATACTCTTTCAAACGTAAAAATTTACTTGACAAATATCAAACTGAAAAAAATTTTAACTCAAAATTAGAACTTCATTCAAAATTACAAAAATTGCCTCGAAATAGTTCAAAGACAAGAATTCGAAATAGATGTTGGAAAACTGGCCGTCCGAGAGGTATATTTCGCGATTTTGGAATATCACGCCATGTTTTTAGAGAAATGGCACATCAGTGTTTTTTACCAGGTATCACAAAATCAAGCTGGTAAAAAACACTTTTGGGTTACTAGGTTACCAGACTAAAAAAATTTATTTCTCTTCAAGTATTCCGAAAAATTTAAGTTACAATTATAAATAGGAAATTAAACTATTTTAACTCATCTAAAACAATTTTTACTCCAAAGTTCTTTAGAATCAAAAAATTATTTAATTAGGAAAAGATTCATTTATGATTTACGATTCACAAGTTTATACAGCATTATGTATTTCTTTACTTGCTGGAATACTAGCAATTCGATTAGGTTCAACACTTTACGAATAATTAAATTTTTATTTATTAGGGTAGCGAAGTAATAGGGATCTGAAATGAAATAAAGTATCCAATCATCAGACTACACACAATTTATATAGTATAAGTAATAATAATTTATGGTAACAAAAGATTTAAAAAAGTTTGAGACTCCAGTTTTTCCATTCACAGCAATTGTTGGGCAAGAAGAAATGAAATTAGCTTTACAATTAAATGTAATTGACCCTAAAATTGGAGGAGTTATGATTATGGGAGATCGAGGAACGGGAAAATCAACCACAATTCGAGCAATTGCAGATTTACTACCAGAAATTGAAGTAGTAAAAAATGATCCATTTAATTCTCATAAATCGAATTTAGATTTAATGGGAAATGAAGTAAAATTAGCTATTCAAAACAATGAAAGTTTAGAAACTGAATTTATTAAAATACCAATGATCGATCTACCTCTTGGTGCAACGGAAGATCGTGTGTGTGGAACAATTGATATAGAAAAAGCTTTAACAGAAGGAATCAAAGCTTTTGAACCTGGATTATTAGCAAAAGCAAACCGAGGGCTTCTATATGTAGATGAAGTTAATTTATTGGATGATCATCTAGTAGATATTTTACTAGATTCTGCTGCCTCAGGTTGGAATACAGTTGAACGTGAAGGAATTTCTATACGTCATCCAGCTAGATTTGTATTAATTGGATCAGGGAATCCTGAGGAAGGTGAATTACGACCACAATTATTAGATCGGTTTGGTATGCACGCTGAAATTCGAACAGTAAAAGACCCAATTCTACGCGTACAAGTAGTAGAAGAAAGAACAGCATTTGATCAAAATCCAAAAGCTTGGCTTGAAAATTATGAAGCCCAGCAGCAAGAACTGCGTGACCAAATTATTGCTGCTCAAAAGTTGTTATCCACAGTTGAAATTGATTACAATTTAAGAGTAAAAATTTCTGAGGTATGCAGTCAGTTAGATGTAGATGGTTTAAGAGGGGATATCGTTACTAATCGTGCTGCAAAAGCACACGCAGCCTATAGTGGGAAAGAGAAAGTGACAATCGATGATATATCAAAAATTATAACCTTATGTTTGCGCCATCGATTACGAAAAGATCCTTTAGAAGCGATTGATTCTGGTGACAAAGTAAATAAAGTTTTTAAAGAAGTTTTCGAAATAGACGATTAACAGAATTGACTGACTTTACTATTTGACTTTTCAATGGTAAAGTTAGTTACTTATTCGGCAGGGAACCCTAATCCCTAATCTTTTTTGGGTTACTACTCTATCTCTAAAAATTTACAAATTATAAGTTTATGATGACGATAAACATTTTTAAATCCATTTTAAGTATCCTAATTATTGGCTTGATTTTTTTGCAAGTACCGAAAGAAAGCTTAGGTTTAGGAGGTTTTCAAAAAAATAATAATTTTTTAAACTCTCAATTTTTTTTAAATCTATTAACAGGTATTAGCGTTTTAATTTATTTCGGAATTGCATTAAAATTAAACTTAGATTTAAATCTTTATTATTCAATTTTTGATGATCTTTGACATTGGCGATAATTTTCATTTAATTTTTCGTTTATTTTTTTAACTTCCACTCTTCATCTGGTAACGAAGTAACTCCAAGGGTAGCGAAGCCACCTTTCAGGTGGCTTCAATTATCGTATATTAAAATAGTAGAGAAGGAAGCAAGAAGCCATAAAAATTTTCAAGAACTTCCCTCTTCACTACCAGAAGCCTAATGAAACGGCTTTATCAATAGGTAGACATGCACCAATTCCTAACCAAACAGCAACGAAAAATCCAAGAATAAAAGTTAAGCTTGCAATTGGACGTCGAAATGGATTTTGAAATTTATTAACATTTTCAACAAATGGAACTGTAATTAAACCCAACGGAACTGCTGCCATGGCTAAAACACCTAATAATTTATTTGGTAGTACGCGTAATAAGTTAAATGTCGGGAAAAAATACCATTCTGGTAAAATTTCCAAAGGTGTATTAAAAGGATCAGCTGGTTCACCAAGTTGAGTAGGTGCTAAAACTGCTAAGCCAACCACACATGCTAGTATCCCTAACATAGTAATTGGAAATACATATAAAAGATCATTTGGCCATGCTGGATGAAACTCGATATCCACACTCTAATAGGAATTAGGAATCTAAATATCTGTTCCCGAACCGTACGTGCAACTTTCACTGCATACGGCTCTCTAGTAAATTTCAGTTAAGCTCCTTCATCGTTTTGGAAAGTATACGCTTCCGCAATGTTTCCAAAGAAAGGCCCTTGTATAATTCAGTGTGCACTTTATTATTTTATGCAATGGGATTTGTTTACGGTTTAATCAGGCCATCTACTGATGAAACCTTCTATAGCATATGGTAAATCGAGTGACGATCAAATTTACATAACGATTTGGTACCAATAAACCATTTTCTTTCAGCACGTCGCCATGTTGTTTTATACGGAAACGACACGGTTTTATCTGTGTGCGGGATTTTTATTGTCAATTTTTTTCCATGCTTTTTAAAGATTTTTGAACACGACATTCGATGTCGATGACCAAGCGTCATAGCACAAGACATATGTAATAAGTAATGGATATATTGAAGCCTTCCTCTATCTGTACAACCCGAGTAGTAATTAAATATTCCAAGCCATAAACTTTGATAATGACTTACTATGACATGGTCTTCTAAAACTGTATAAGATGCTTTACTAATCGGGCGAATTCCATTTTTCAAGCTTTTTAAGTATCCTTTTTCAACATATCGTTGTGTAACTTTATCTATGGGTATGTCAAAACGTAATTCAGGTTGTCTTCTTCTGATAGTTTTTACTCTTTTACCTTTACACACTAAAATAGGACGGTTTTTAGGTAAGAATATTTCGTATCCTAAGAAGCAAACATTACCCTTTATAAGATTTGTCACCTTAGTTTTGGTTGGGTTTAGTTTTTGATCCAAAGTGATTTTCATAAAATCATCCACTCTCTCTTTAATATTTATCACTAGATTCCTATCTCCAGCAATTCCAATCATCCAATCATCTGCATATCTGACATATTCAATACGTATTATTTTACTTTTTGACGCAGTCGTCTCTAAGCGTTTATTACGTAAAACTTTGATTTTCTTTGTAAATTCTTGGTGAGTAAGAGTTTTTCTGTCGGCTTTAGGAGTTGTGGCGTTTATCATAATTTCTTCAACGAATTCATCGAGTTCATGATAATAGATATTTACCAATATTGGCGAAACAACGCCGCATCTTAATAATTTCCAAATCAGACGTATAAATCGAGGGTCATCAATACGTTTTTTTAAGTTATTAATTAAAATGTGATGATTAATTGTTGGGGAAGGAATATCTCCTTCAATTACGTTCTCAACCCATCTAAACTTATTTTCTACATGATCGAGAGCATCATGATAGCCTCGGCCCGTTCTAAATCCAAAACTAAGTTCTGAAAAAATAGGTTCGTAAATAGCTTCTAAAATTAACCTAATCACTTCTTGGACTATTTTATCATTTGCACCGCGTCCATCTGGGCGTGAAATAGATCTTAGTTTAACAGTTTTAAAGGTATATTGTTCAGAAGATACCTTTTTTTTAAGTTGTTTTAATCTTTCCAAGGACTTTCCATCTAATGTCCCTTTATTACTTTTGGCTTTTTCATAAGCTGCTATCCAAATTTCTTCTTTATAGAGGATTCGAAAAATATCTTTGTGAATCCATTTTTTATCTTTTTGACTCAATTTACTGATTGCTACTAATCTTTTTAATTTTGACACATGAATCTATCCAGATTAAATTAATTTCATAAGTAACTTAATTTACCTGCTTCCTTAATTGGAAGCTCTTTTCACATAGGGTTTCCACCCCTTAGTGAACAATATAGTTTCTAAGATGTGCGAGCTCGATAAATAAGGGACGGTCGTTCGGAGTTTTATTGTTTGTACAAACCTTTGCGGAAAAATAAGATCTTTAATTTATTCGGAGAACCTGAATTATTAAATTTTTCCAATGTCTGATTATATGGGTATGACACTCGGTTACTAGGGACCGGCATACTCCTAACCTTCAGGCAGTTTAGCTTTATCCCGATATCGTTAACCTTGGTAAAACCTCTTGAGAGTCCATATTACTCTCTCATTTTCCTTTTATCAGCATGCTATGGTCCCCTCCCATTTTCATGTTTAGGTAAGCTGTCGGTTTTATGATAATTGATCTCATATCAATAACGTCGCTACACGTTATAACGCATCACAAAAATTTGCATCTTAGCTTACTATTCGCACTTCTCCATAGTAGTTGTGACCCATTCCTTTAGCTAATTTAGCTCTTAATTTGGGATCTGTTAAATCTGGTTTTTTAATTACTGACATAATAAATTTTATTCATAATTTGTAAATTTGTATTGATAATAAGTAGAACTATCCCAAAAAATTTATAAAGGACCTGAAATACCTTGTTTTCGTATCATTAAAAAATGAGTTAGCATTAGAACAGCTGCTGCCAAAGGTAAAACAAAAGTATGTGCACTATAAAAGCGTGTTAAAGTACTTTGACCAACACTTTCTCCTCCACGTAAAACTAATACTAAAGGTGGACCTACGATTGGTACAGCGGCTGGAACACCTGTTACAATTTTACAAGCCCAAAAGCCAACTTGATCCCAAGGTAATGAGTAGCCTGTAACACCAAACGAAACAGTAACTACAGCTAAAGTAACACCTGTAACCCAAGTTAATTCTCGAGGCTTTTTAAAACCACCTGTTAAATAAACTCTAAAAATGTGTAAAACCATCATCAGTACCATCATACTAGCTGACCAGCGATGGATGGAACGAATTAGCCAACCGAAGTTAACACTTGTCATGATATATTCAACGGAAGCAAAAGCATCCACTACACTAGGTCGATAATAAAAAGTCATCGCAAAACCAGTGGCTACTTGAATTAAAAAACATGTAAAAACAAGTCCTCCAAAGCAATAAAAAATATTTACGTGCGGGGGTACATATTTACTAGAAATATCATCAGCGATTGCTTGAACTTCTAAACGCTCTTCAAACCAATCATAAATTTTGTTCATAATTTTTTTAAAATATTGAGATATGATACACATGTAAGCAAAGAATTCCAATAGCTATTCCATAACTATTGTAAAAATGAATCGAGAAAGCCATCAGTAGGGTAGCGAAGTAAACTTGAAAGGTAGCTTTTCAGCTTGTTTTACTGCCGTCGGTTTTAGGCGAGAGTGGGATTCGAACCCACGGAATCTGTAAAGATTCATCTGATTTCAAATCAGACGCAATCGACCAACTCTGCCATCTCGCCAAACGATAAGTCAAAAAATGAAAAAACTAATCTAATAGCCAGTGGGAAATTCAATGTTGGTAGACAATCTATTCATTCAATTAACTTTTTAATTAACTTTAATTTCACGTCTAGTGATTATTCCCACTGGGCATTTAAACTTCCGGAATACAAGTTAAAGCCTATTAATTATTTTTGGAAGTATGAAAAAAATGATCATTTATGCCTTAATCAGTAATAGATTAACTTTGATAAAATTAACTTTCATAAGTAGTAGTTCCACTAAACTTAATAGATGCTGGGTTTGGGTTTTTTCCAATCGAAAATAGTCGACTATTTATAGCTATTCGTCCTGGATTTACTTTTTCTGGGAAAACGCCATCTTTTGGATGCAAATATTGAACTTCACCACTAGGAAAAATTCGATAGACTTTATAATCGTTAATTTTAAAAGTACGCAGTTGTGTTCCTAATGCAAGGCATTGCTCTTTACGTGCTAAGTATAACAAATTTTCTCCTTTTCGCATAATAGCTGCACCACCTGTAGGCATCTCAAATATTTGTTCTTTTGCACTGGTCCAAGTAATCCCATATTTTTCTTCAACCTCTGTAGACCGAAGCCAGCCTCCAGTACTTCCACCAAATGTAGGAAAAGGTGTTTGTAAATTTAATGTCATCTGTAAAACTTTATAAATGTTTAACTTTCACTATATAATTTTAATAAAAAAATAGAATTTTTATTAAAATTATTGAAAATTATAGCGGAGAATGGATTTGAACCATTGACCTTCGGGTTATGAGCCCAACGAGCTACCAGACTGCTCTACTCCGCATCGTTACAAAGATAATATTAGATTAACATATTTTTATTATTTTTGCAAATCTAAACTAAATTAGTTAGGAAAATTTTTATTTTTTAAGCTAAGCTTTCTTATTCCAAAAATTTAGCTTAAAAAATAATCTGCCTGGTAATGAAGGAAACCTGAAAAGTAAAAATATAATTTTTTTAGAGTAATTGAACCTTATCAAAACTTTTGTTTTAATCGACTTGCTTTTCCTTGTAAATTTCTTAAGTAATAAAGTTTTGAACGTCGAATTTTAGAAGAACGCAAAACACCAATCGAATCAATTCTTGGTGAATGTACTAAAAAAACTCTCTCCACTCCTACTCCTTGCAATACTTTTCGAACAATTATTGTTGTATTTATAAAGCTATTCTTCTTAGCAAGAATTGTACCTTCATAAAATTGAATTCGCTCTTTATTTCCCTCAATAATTTTAACACCAATTTTAACATTATCTCCAATTTTAAGAACTGGAAGATCTTTTTTAAGAAAACTCTTTTCTCTACTACGAATTATTTCTTGAGGACTCAGCTGAATCATATTTTTTAAATTTTAATGGAACTAGTTTTTTTAATAATCTTACAATTAGGTCCCAAAAAAAACAATATAAAAAAATAATTAACCTGCATTCGACTGGAATCGAACCAGTGACGTTCCGTATAGGAAAACGGATTATGAGTCCGGTGCCTTCAACCACTCGGCCACGAATGCTAATAAGTAATTAGAATATTGTAGAATTGTAAGAAAAAAAATCAGGAAAATACTTTTTTCTTACAAATCTGGAACTGATGGGAGTTGAACCCATGTCCATTTAAATCTTCTTTAACATATTCGTTCACAGGTATAGTTTCAAAGAACAAAAAAAATTTTAATATTATTCTAACCTAATAAAGCTTCGTAAATCCCTTAAAAAGGATTTGGGAGTAAATACGTATTTACGACAATAGCTTGAATGTGAATTGTCTTCCACAAATTTTATGGTTTAGAGAACAAATTTTAGAATATAGGTGAATTTCTAACTAAACAGCAAATTTTAATAAATTGTTTTGTTTTTTGTTAAAAATATCAGGTTTAGAAAAGACTGATAAAATATTAGTAGCAGTTAATTTTTAATTTGTATATTTTTACGAAGAATACGAACTTCGACCTGAATCATATATTACTAAAGTTTAAATGTCGAAACCAGAAACAGTCCCAAAAATATCTAAATTTTTCTTTAAGCATGAAGGGAGTCGAACCCTTGACTTTCAGAGTCGGAATCTGATGCTCTATCCACTGAGCTACACGCTTAAAAAAAAAGTACTTTCCACCCAACTTTACTTGATATGAAAATTTTTGTTCACTAAATATTTTGATTTAGTGAACAAAAATTATTGAGAAATTTAGATAATTAATAATAAATTTTACCGCCACCCCATTTTTCAGTTTGGACTTTTGGTTGTAATAAAATATGACCTGCAATTGCTGTTAAATCTTCATCTGTTAATGAACGCATACGTGGATAAATATCAGCACTTTTAATACTTGGATGAACTTCTGCGATAGATTCTAACCCATCATATGTCACAGGATTTTTCATGTAATCAACTAATCCAGCAACATTATCCCGACGTGGGGTTGCTAAACTTAAAGCTTCAGGATCTAATCCTACATTTGGATTAGTTTTTGTAACACCACCTACATGGCAAGCACCACAAGTTGCATTAAATAATCGTTTTCCTCGTTTTACTTGTTCAGGAGTTAATACAATTGTTTTACCTGAAGAATCAGACACAATCGTTCTTGTAGCGTCATCTAAGTCAATTGCTACGGCTGTTTCTACAAAAATATTAAATATACTGAAGATTAGAAAGAAAACAAATCCTAAATATTTTTTACTCATAACTAATAATTATTATTTACAAATTTGAAACCAAGATAAAAATCGAGTCAGTCAGTCCCTACCCATGAAAAAATATGTTTACCTTTTTTTTTTGTTTGCTATTTTGGAGACTAGGCCTCGTAATCTTATATTTTCCCAGCCGGTTATAATAAGAGTCGAAATAATAAGTGCTTGACTAAATAAAAGAATTGGGTCTAAGCGCCACCCATGTATTATTAAAATACAACTGTACAGTAGACCCATTGTTGCGAAAAAAATATCTTCATCTCTAGCCATTTCCGGTTTAACATTTCTTAGAAAATACAATAATAGTACAGCGAGACCTACACTAATACCTAAAAAAATATTTGGGCCAAAACTAAAATTTATCACAATGAATACCTGACGAATAAAATAAATATTAACGATAACTACTATATTAAAGAATTACTTCTACGAGATAAAGTTAAATAATTTAAAGTTTACTAAAAGAAAAAATTATTCAACTAAGTTTTAAAAAAGGTAGGATGCAAGTTAACCTTTTGGGTGGCTTTCCTACCCATTTCTCGAAGAAATTAAGAACTTCTTGTAACTCGATCATTTTTACTAATAACTACTAAGACCCCACCAATAGCAAGTACAACGAAAGCACCTGCGATTAAACTAGCGACAAAATTTCCTAATGAAGGTGTCATTTTTTATTCCCTGTTATCTTAAATAATAAAATCGTAGTATTAACTACAATAAGTATTATATCAATTTTTGAAAAAAAAATATAATTATCTTTTAAAAGTACTTAAAAATCTATTCCTTGAATTAGCTATAAAAACTAATCGAGTTAGTTGACTAAATTGAGTCGAAACTTAACTTATCGGCCAAAATTTATTGAAAGAATTTCGCGCTCAGAATGGCGAACAGCTACTAAACACTAACTTTGTTGACATTAGAGTAATATTTTTTGAATTATAATGCTAGAGGGAGCTTTTCAATTTGTTTCACTGGTAAAGTAACTCGTTAGGATCATTCATAGGCCTAGTAGGAATCGAACCTACATATTAAACTTAGAAGGTTTATGTCCTAATCCATTAGACGATAGGCCCTACAGTAGAAGTATAAGGATATATACTCTGGGTAATACAGGATTTGAACCTGTGACCTTCTGCTTGTAAGGCAGACACTCTACCGCTGAGTTAATTACCCATAATACTCTTTTATTTTACTAACAATTCATCAAAAGAATACTTAAAAAGCAAAAATTAATCAAGAGTTAATTTTTGCTTTTTAAGTATTCTTTTGATAAATTCCGAATTCCTAGTTGGTAATTCGGCATTTAAGTCTCTTGATGAAACTAAACTAATGAAACTTTACCACCAGCTGCTTCAATTTGTTTTTTAGCATTTTCTGCAGCATCTTTCGATAAATCTGCTGCAACTTGTTTAGGAGCTGATTCTACTAGTTCTTTTGCTTCTTTTAGCCCTAAGCCAGTTAATCCTCGAACAACTTTTAAGATAGGAATTTTTTTGTCAGAAGGAACTTCTTCTAACATAACAGTAAACTCTGTTTTTTCTTCCACTTGCTCTTCTGCTGTCGGAGTTACTGCCATTAATCCACCACCACTAGCCACTGAAGCATCGACACCAAATGTATCTTCAATCTTTGTTACTAATTCTGAAGCTTCTAATAATGTTAATGTTTTTAACTCTTCGATAATTTGATCAATTTTTTCTGACATAATATTATTTTTTTATATTTTTGATGATTTAAGGATTGACTTTAACTGATAAAAGTCTCTAAATTTAGTTTTATAGAAGGACCCATGGTTGTGCAGATGGATAAACTTTTAAAGTATCTTCCTTTAACACCTGATGGGCGATTTTGCTCTATTGATTTATATAAAGCTGTTAAATTTTCAATTAATTGCTGATCTTTAAAATTTGATTTTCCAAAATTAATATGAACGATTCCATTTTTATCCGCTTTATATTCGAATTTCCCTTTTTTAAATTCAGTTAAAGTCTCTTTTAAATTACTTGTAACAGTACCTGATTTTGGTGAGGGCATCAATCCTTTTGGTCCTAAAACCCGACCTAATTTCGCTAATTTTGGCATCATATTTGGAGTAGCTACTAATAGATCAAAATTCATATTTCTTTTATTAATTTGATCAATTAAATCCTCATTTCCGATTATATCAGCTTTAGCAAGTTCAGCTTCTCTAAAATTTTCGTTATCTGTTAAAACTGCTATCCGAACTTCTTTGCCAATTCCATGTGGTAAAATAACTGTAGTTCTCAATTGCTGATCAGCGTATTTTGGATCAATGTTTAAGTTGGCGTGCAACTCTACTGATTCAATAAATTTTGCTGTGGCAGTTTTTTTTAAAGTCGCTATGGCTTCTTCACTATTTAAATAACTAATATTTTCAGTTTTTTGTAAATTTTCGATGTGGCGACGCGATGATTTTCGCATAATTTTTTTTTATTAAAAATTTATTGAATTATAACTTAATCAACAATTAATATTCCCATATTTTTTGCTGTTCCCTCAACAATTTTCATTGCACTCGTTAATTTTGTAGTATTTAAGTCTGGTAACTTAATTTTTGCAATATCTTCTAACTGAGATCTTGTAATAGACCCAACACTAGTTCGATTCGGTGTAGCAGCACCTTTATTATATTTGGGTTTTGCTGCATTCACTAATAGTACAGATGCAGGTGGTGTCTTTAAAATGAATGTATAACTTCTATCTTCATAAACTGAAATTTCAACAGGTATAATTAGACCGGCTTTCTCATTTGTTTTAGCATTATATTCTTTACAAAAAGATGCTATATTAACCCCATGTTGTCCTAAAGCAGGTCCAACGGGTGGAGCTGGCGTAGCTTTTCCTGCAGGTAAAGCTAATTTTATTAGTGCAGTAATTTTTTTAGGCATGAATTATGAAGTGTTAAACCTATAAATCTAAATAAATAATGAAAATCTTAATTTGTAACCTAATACTTATTTGAAATTTTATTTTGACTTTAATAGTAAATCTTTAATACCCTCCGGGTTACTTCGTTACTAAAAACCATTTGTCAAGGATTCTTAGATTCCAAATGTTTTAGAATATTTCATTCTATTAATTACGAATAAAACCCTCTAAAGAAAGAGAAACACGCCCTGAAGGACTCGAACCTCCGACATCTAATTTTGGAGACTAGCGTTCTACCAACTGAACTAAGGACGCGCACAATAAATATAAACTTAATAAAATTAAATTACAAGATCTAAATTTAAATTAATTTTTTTTCATGCTATGACAAATTCCAATTCAACTCAGAAACCGATTAGAATCCAAAAATATTTACCGCATAATTTTCTAGCTGAACAAATGGTCTTAAGTTGTTTACTCATAAATCCAGAAGCAATCGAATTTACTTTCAAAAAAATTTCGCTAGAAATGTTTTATTTTAAAAATCATCAAGAACTTTATAAATCTATTCTTGTACTTCATACAAATAATGTTCCAATTGATATTCTAACATTAATTACATTTTTACAAGATAATGGAAAATTAAAAAAAATAGGGGGTATTAAAGTAGTGATAGAACTAGTTCGTCAGATACCTAATCTAATTTATTTAGAAGATTATTTAAAATTAATGAAAGATAAATATATTCGTAGATCATTAATAAAATTAGGTTATGAGTTAATAAATTCAAGTTATATTACTAGTCTTTCTTTGGAAAATATACTGCATGATTTAGAAAATAAATTATTTCAGTTAACAACTGAAATTGAAATTCAAAAATTATCAAATAGTGCAGAATTAATTACAGATATTTTCTTTGAATTAAAAGCAAAATCGTTGAATCCTACAGTATCGGGGGTATTATCTGGATTTCATCAATTGGATTCATTAACTCAAGGTTTTCAGAAATCAGATCTGATCATAATCGCTGGTCGACCAGCCATGGGAAAAACTGCACTAAGTTTAAATATTGCAATAAATTTAGTTAAAATTTCAAAACTCCCTGTTTTATTTTTTAGTTTAGAAATGTCTAAAAAACAAATAATGTATCGCCTATTATCAATGGAAACAAAAATTCCTCAAATAAGACTAAAAAATGGAGAGCTCTCTAAAAATGATTGGTCAAAATTAAACAAAATTATTCAAATTTTAGCAAAATTTCCATTTTTTATAGACGATAGCGTAAATTTAACGACCAAAGATCTTCGAGCAAAAATTAAAACAATTCTTTTCGAACAAAATGAAATCGGATTGGTAATCATTGATTATATCCAATTAATGCAAAACTCAACGTCAAAACTAGATACGCGCGCTCAAGAAATCTCACAAATTACAAGATCTTTAAAAACAATTGCCCGTGAATTTAATATACCTATAATTGGTTTATCACAATTAAGTCGAAACGTTGAACATAGAAACGATAAAAGACCTATTTTATCAGATTTAAGAGAAAGTGGCTCCATTGAGCAAGATGCAGACCTCGTACTTATGTTATCAGAATCTTCTACCCCTTATCAAAAGTATTCAAATACAAATCCTTTTAAAATAATTGAATTAATAATTGCCAAACATCGAAATGGTCCTACCGGTGAAATCAAATTAAAATTTAATGAGCTACAAACAAAGTTTTTCAATATAGATATAGAATGAAGAACTATACGAAAAAAAAAACAAAATGCCCAGAACCAGATTCGAACTGGTGACACGAGGATCTTCAATCCACTGCTCTACCAACTGAGCTATCCGGGCTTACACATAATATTAGCAAAAATGAATAAAAAATTCAATACCTTTCTGGTTCGGGTTACTAGGTTAGGCTTGGTAAAAAATTTAGCTTGACAAAAAAAAAAAGATAAAATACTATGTGGTTTAGGAATATAGAACTAGATACAAGGAAACTAATATGTCAGAATTTTAATATAGCAGCATAAGTTATGGACTTAGTATCGAAACTATATTCTACTATCATTAAACCTTAGTCAACTCGTTGAATACTCTTATCGACAAAAATTGTACGGGGATAAAAAGAGAAAAGATTGAATTTTTCATAGAAATGTTGAAATAAGACCTTGACAATTAAAAATGTCTTAAAAGAGTAACACCATAAACCAAACGGGTACAAATAAATAAAAACAATAACAAAAATCAAATCTTCCAAGCCTAATATCTCTATTTGCAACAGGAAAGAACTTAAATTTTATTCTATTTTGTTTTAGAAGATGATAGAAAAATTTACCGTTACAGCTTGCGAATCTAGCTGCAATTCCATTCCAAAAGTAATTTTCCTGAGGATTCCAACAAAAAGCTTTTCACCCTCGGCATTTTCGTGTTCTAGTACTTTAGAATTAAATCCGTACTCGAATAAAAATTCTCCAATTCCTTTTGGGTCAATATGTCCTTCTATTGAAATATTGAAATATTTAAAGTTATATAGTCTACTTCTAATTTTTCAGACTTAAAACTTAGTATCTCATAACTTTTGAATTTTTAATATCAAAATTCATGCTTTTTCCTCCTGAACCAAATAGCTTATTCCAACTAAAAGGTTATAGAATCAAATACGAAAGCATACGGCGTACAAAACTTTATCAAAATAAGGACGTTTGACAGCCTGTTTACTCAGCTCGAAATTTAAATTCATTTCCGCTATGATAATGCCTAATCAAGGTTGCAATTAGACCTACATATAAGAATTAAGAAAGATAAAAGTGATTCCGGGATACTATAAACTTTTTTTCTCATAGAAAAGAAAAAGTACCTATTTCCATTAATATATATATATATATAGAAATAAATGGATTTTTTTTAATAAAATTATAAAAGCGATAAAAGTCTAATTCTTCTATAGATGATTTTTTTAAATGATTATTCATTTTTTTTATATTTGTAGGTTATATTAATTTTTGGCGTAAACATAAACACAAATCTTAATAAAGTCAATTAATAATTCTAATCCTAGGCTAGAAAATACATAAATATTTTATTTGATTATGCAAATGCAAAAGGGCAAAGAGAATATTACCTTTCAGGTTACTTCGTCAATGAGTGATCTCACTCACTAACGAAGTAATCTATTTAACAATAAAGTTTGATAAAAATTCTATAAAATAAGTAGTTTCTTTGTACCAAAAAAGTCATTAGAATTTTAAACAAAAATTACTTCCATATATCTGCCTGATAATGGTAGTATATTGCAGGGGGTTGCTAACTCAATGGTAGAGTACTCGGCTTTTAACCGAATAGTTCTGGGTTCGAGTCCCAGGCAGCCCAATTCTAAGAATAGTAAGGGTTAATCAATAGGACGCATTGATAATACCGGTTCGTTAGCACGGTTAATACCTTTTTCAAAACCAGCAGCCGCAGCTCGAGCACGACCTGAATGCCACCAATGACCTATTAAAAAGAAGAAACCTAAGAAGAAATGTGAACAACATAACCATGAGCGTGGAGAAACATAGTTTACTGAATTAATTTCAGTTGCTACACCACCAACAGAGTTAAGAGACCCAAGAGGTGCGTGAGTCATATATTCAGCAGCTCTTCGTTCTTGCCAAGGTTGAATATCGTTCTTAATTTTATTAATATCTAATCCATTCGGACCACGTAAAGGTTCTACCCATGGTGCACGTAAATCCCAAAAACGCATAGTTTCCCCACCAAAAATGATCTCACCACTAGGTGAACGCATTAAGTACTTACCTAAACCAGTAGGTCCTTGTGCAGAAGAAACGTTAGCACCTAAGCGTTGATCTCTTACTAAGAAAGTAAATGCTTGTGCCTGCGACGCTTCTGGGCCTGTTGGTCCATATAACTCACTTGGATAAGCAGTATTATTATACCACGAATACAATGCTGCTGTAATACCCATTAAAGAGATAGCAGCTAAACTATACGATAAATAAGCTTCTCCTGACCAAACAAAAGCACGTCTTGCCCAAGCAAATGGTTTAGTGAAAATATGCCAAATACCACCAACAATGCATAAAACCCCTACCCAAACATGTCCGCCAATAACGTCTTCCATGTTATTTACAGATACTACCCAGCCATCTCCACCAAATGGAGAGCGGAAAACGTAACCAAAAACGACAATAGGATTTAAAGTAGGAGTTGAAATTAGACGAACATCGCCCCCACCTGGAGCCCAAGTGTCATAAACCCCGCCAATATACATAGCTTTTGCAACTAATAGTAAAGAACCACAACCTAAAAGTACAAGATGGATTCCTAAAATAGTTGTCATTTTATTTTTATCGCGCCAGTCATAACCAAAAAATGGGAATGATTCTTCTAAGGTATCAGGGCCTAATAGTGAATGATAGATTCCGCCAAAACCTAATACTGCTGATGAAATTAAATGAATCACACCAACAGCAAAATAAGGAACAGTGGAAGTTATTTCACCGCCAGGTCCAATCCCATAGCCTAAAGTTGCTAAATGTTGCATACAAATAAAACCTTGTTCGTACAAAGGTTTTTCGGGAACAAAATGAGAAACTTCAAATAAAATCATGGCACCAGCCCAGAAAACCATTAATCCAGCGTGTGCTACATGCGCACCTAATAATTTTCCTGAAACATTAATTAAACGAGCATTTCCACTCCACCAGGCGAAACCTGTAGACTCAATGTCGCGACCTGCTATACTACTATTAAAGGGCGTTTCCACGTGGTAATACCTCCTCAGGGAATACAAAATTTTCGTGTGGTTGATCTTGAGCAGCCATCCATGCACGAATACCTTCGTTTAATAAAATATTTTTTGTATAGAATGTTTCAAATTCTGGATCTTCAGCAGCTCTTAATTCTTGTGATACAAAATCGTATGCACGTAAATTTAAAGCTAAACCTACGATACCAATGGCACTTGTCCATAAACCCGTTACAGGAACAAATAACATGAAAAAATGTAGCCATCGCTTGTTAGAAAATGCTACACCAAAAATTTGAGACCAAAAACGGTTAGCTGTAACCATTGAGTATGTTTCTTCCGATTGCGTCGGTGTGAAAGCTCGAAATGTGTTCGCAGCATCGCCATCTTCAAATAATGTATTTTCGACAGTTGCCCCATGGATAGCACAAAGTAATGCACCACCTAAAATTCCTGCAACACCCATCATATGGAAGGGGTTTAGTGTCCAGTTATGGAATCCTTGTAGAAATAATAAAAAACGGAAAATTGCTGCGACTCCAAAACTAGGAGCAAAGAACCAGCTTGCCTGCCCTAATGGATATAGTAAGAAAACAGAAACAAATACAGCAATAGGTCCTGAAAATGCAATAGCATTATAAGGGCGAATACCTACAAGACGGGCAATTTCAAATTGTCGTAAACAGAAACCAATTAGACCGAATGAACCATGTAAAGCAATGAACGCCCATAATCCACCAATTTGACACCAACGTGTAAAATCGCCTTGTGCTTCTGGACCCCATAGCAATAGTAATGAGTGGCCCATACTGTTCGCTGGACTTGAAACAGCTGCTGTTAAAAAGTTACAACCTTCAAGATAAGAACTAGCTAGACCATGTGTATACCAAGATGTTACAAATGTAGTACCTGTTAACCATCCACCGGTTGCTAAATATGCAGTTGGAAATAATAATAAACCTGACCAACCAATAAAGACAAATCGATCTTTTTTTAGCCAATCATCAATAAGATCAAAAATGCCACGTTCTTGGTTTTGTCCAATAGCAATGGTCATACTAAAATAATCCTTTAATTTTTAAATTGTTTAGAGAGTAAACAAAATTTTTATTTTTACTCCTTACCTATCAGCCCACAGATATAATTATACATAATTTTTTTTTAAATTAAAAATTAACTAATGTCATCGATTGAAATATAGATGAAAAATAATGCCATACTTAATGCTGGGAAAACTAAACCAACAATAGGAACTAAAATTGACGGTAAAAATGCAGCTGTCATAATTATTTAAAAAAAATTTAATTAGTCTTTTAGTCTTTATCAACTTAAAAACTGATGATATTAATTGTATGCAAAAAAAGTTAGAATAAAAAAAATTAAAAATTTTTAGAACTTTATTGTATAATTCATAGCAAAGGATTTAATATTCTTAAAAATTTTAAAACATATATTTAACTATGGAAACTTTTGTATTAGCTCGTTTACCAGAAGCATATATTGCTTTTAGCCCAATTGTTGACGTATTACCTATTATCCCTGTATTTTTCCTATTGTTAGCTTTTGTTTGGCAAGCAGCGATTGGTTTTAGATAAAGTAAAAAAAGACGGGGTTAGGGGTTATATAAATAAGAATCTTCGAGTAGAAATAGTATTAATTTCTGTTAAACGATGAAAAGCTTACATTCAAAAAAAGATTGCTACATTTTGATAAAAATTAGAATTTATTCTATTAGAAAACTTTGAAATTGAAGCCTCTAGTGAAATATTAAAATAAAACAAAAATAATAAAAAAATGGTAGAACCTTTATTATCTGGTATAGTATTAGGACTTATAACGGTAAGTGCACTTGGTCTTTTTGTCGCAGCATTTCTACAATATCGGCGTGGTAATCAGTTTGAAATTTAAACCATACTCTAATAACATAAAAATAGTATATTATCAAACTTAAAATAGTTTTAAGCTCGATAATATACTATTTTTATGTTATTATTCTGCTTGTACGTGCTGGTGTAGCTCAATGGTAGAGCAACGGATTTGTAATCCGTAGGTTGGGGGTTCAAGTCCCTTCACCAGCTTATACATATTATTAAGAATTCGATAAGGAACCATTAGTTTACTCTAGAAGGTTACTAGATCAATTCGAAAGGAATGAAATACTTTTATGAAGGGGATCAGATAATCAAATATCGTTTGAAAAAGTACTAATCTTCGATTTAAAGGCACTTACCACACTTACCCTTAGCTAGGATGAACACTATTTCAGTTAAGAATAAATTAAATATTGCTGAATTTTGATATAGTCTTACTAAATTGGAATTACCATCATGAATTTAATTAGTGTAAAACTGTTTTTCTGTCAAAATGATGTAAGAATAGTTATTTTTGGTACGGCAACCAGTACGATAATACAAATTTTATTTAAGAGATATCTTAAAAATCATCCAGAATTTTTGAAAGACTTATTTCAGTCTAAAAAAATCCCCCTAACTTCAATTAGTACATATTTACGTGATGCATTTGCACAAAACTTGCCACATTTAGAAAAAAAGAGATTTATCCTGGTTGATGAGGAAAAAATATATTTCGACTAATGCGACCAAAACCTGAAATATTTATATAAGATTTTAGAAGATGAAACAAGACCGTTTGAAGAAAAAGAAAAGGCAGCGCGTTCAATATTAACAAAATATTTAAATCTAAAAACATAATCTGGACGTCGTAATTTTGTGCTTTGTATAGTTTTTATCCTTTCCATATTATCAATTCAAACTCCGTCTAGTTTTTATGTTATGATGTGAAGTTTAATTAAAGCTATTCGAGAAGGTAAAATTTCCAAGGCAATGGGTCGACTTAAAAAGACTTAGAAAGAAAGGTATCGATATTGATCCGGACTCTTTTCGAACGTGAGTTTTCTATTTTTTATTACCATTAAAATCTGAGGCAAAAGATGTAGATGCATATAGCAATAAACCTCCCCAGCATCAGACTAGTCGTCGAGCTCTTTCGGCAAAACCTAACAATCCTGGGAAACCGAATAATGGTGGCTCAGGAAGTGATGACGGGGATGATGGCTTTCCACAATACCCAAAAGTAGAATCAGTGGAAGAAAGTTCGAGTTCCGAGAGTGAAGAAGAGCAATGTCCGATTCATAAACAAAACAAAGGAGGGATTGATGAATTGCCAGACAGTTCCGAATATATTTATGGTTTAGAAACTAAAACTGCTAAAAAAGCATTAGGAAAAGTTTGGAAAAATCCGAATGCTCAGCAAGAAGTGCTGGAAGCACTAAGTAAAATAGATAAAGGAGAGCTTCTTCCACGAAATCAAAAAGATTTTAAAGGTTTTAAAAGCTTAAAAGAACTTAAGTTTTCAAATACTCGAATGCTAATGCAACCTGGGAAAGATGGAGAACCTGATAAAATTGTGGTAATACGTATACAATGGACGTTAGTACTCCGGGAGATTTAAAGGATGCAATGGAGCAAGAAAAAACAAACTTTATTACACCTGGGGCTCCAAAGATCATCGTCAAAAAACTAACGAAAGAAATTGTTACAGAAGCAATCCAAGCTTATGCAAAAAATGAAGGTTACTATCTAAAACTTTACCAATTTGCTGATGAAATTGATATTTCTATTTTCAATAAATTAGCAGAGGAAAAACGTGCTTTTTGGGACTTTGAAGAGGAATCGTGATCAATGGAAAAGGTCCTTAATTTCTCAAAATGGGACTTTTTTTTTTCAACTTAATTTCTCAATTTTTAGTAAAAATATGTATGATCTAATAAAAATTATTAGAGATTCAATTCTCTTTAAGTCGTTTTTTTGCTATTCTGTTTGTTATTGTTAAAATTAAAATATTAGTAAGGAGAAAGAATGGAAACAAATTATATTGGGTGTTTAATCGGTATATGCATTAGCTTTTATCTTAATATTACGTTTGTGTTTTTCTTTTTAGGTTTCTAAAGCCATGCGGCGAGTGAGCTACCTCTTTGAGAATAATCTTATTTTTGTTCCTGATGATGAATATTATTTTGTATAAGAGTGTTAAAACTGTGTAACCTGTCATCCAAGTTGTATTGCAGGCTCTGAGTCAAGTGATATATTTTCATGTTTTTAAGAAATCATAGAGCTAAAAAAGAAAGGTTAATTTTGTCTAACACCCTATGTTACTATTTTATTTATTTTCAAATCAATTTTTCAAATTGGAGGAACTATTATGCATACACTTCTATAAACAAGCTTTAACTTCATTTGTGAGAGATAGCGTTTATACGTATTGGTTAAGAGAGAATTTTTGTATCAGCTGCTTCAATTATTAAGTTACGTTCAAACTTTAAAAAGTTCTGTAAATTGGATATCGAATGAGAACTATCGGGTTATTTCTTTCCGAGTGAACGGATTTTTAGAATTTTTAGGAAAAAAGAAAACAATCAAAAAACTTCAATAAAAATATTTTGACCTAAAAAAACTTTTTCGTTTGTAATGGACATGACAACAGGTGATTGTGGGTTTTACCACGATGGCGGTGTAGACGGTAGTGACTTCTGGACCTATGTAAAATATGATAATGAAGGTAGGTTAGATATAATTGCTAATGCTAACTGGGTAAGGTCTGCTAAACCTACAGATTTTAATACAGATTTATAATGTTATGAAATTAATTTTTAAAAATATTATGCGATTTGCCTTTTTGAATTTTGAATAAAGACCGGAAACAATCTATTGAATCGCTTGAATTTTTTTCTTCCTTGGGGATTTTTATTCTCATTTATTGGAAAAAGAAGAAAAAATGAACCTTAACAATACTGCCATTAAAGGGTTTTTAGATGCGATAAAAAGTTACTATCATTGGCAGTATTATAGAATTAAGAATTACGCGGATAGCCTTAGCGATTGTGTTTTTTGGAAATATCGTGCGTTTTATTTGGAAGAAATGCAAAAATTTGTGTCTTACGAACTGACGGGAAGGGAATTCCTCGATCACTTTTATTTTAAACTCTTAAATGACCAAGAAGAATCCAAGCTTTTAAAAAAAGATTTTAAAAAACAAGAAACATTAGAACTAAACCCAAATAGTTATCAATTTTCAAAAATTATTAGTGACTTCTATTTCGTTTTAGAAGGATTTGATGACGAGCCTGAACTTGGTGATTCAAGCTTCGTAAGCGAAGATAAATTACGTCGTATAGTGAAGGATGTCTTAACGAGAGTAGAGAAGTATTTCATAGAAGAATAATGAAACACTTCTTAATTTCGTGATTATCGAATTAAATGGTTCGGTTGTAAGTTTTTAAGAAGTTATTTCGGATTTCAGAATTTTGCATCTTCTTTAAAAATGTTTCTCTAGTGTCATAAAGGTTAGGATGGGTGTTCAAATTTTGATAATATTTATAAAACCCCGTCCCATTAAAATAATCAACTGCATCTTTTTCGTTGGGTGTTAATATTTTTGATTTGAAATCCTAGTTTAAATTGAGCCTCTCTGCCTCTCGAATCTTTTTTCTATTAGATTGAAAAAATTCCAATTGACGATTTTGATACTCTACTCGTGGAGGCCAATCCAGAAAATGTTTTCTAAAAATCTTTGCTTTATTCTTTGCTTTACTTTGGTATGGATCAAAACCTCCGCGAACTGTTTTAGTTTTTTCAATCGTGTCAGTTCTCAAATCATCGACAGATGTATCAAATGGCCAAGGATGCAGTACCCAAGTTACTATGCAAAAACTAGTCAATGCTAAATTAAAAATAGATTTTTTCATAATTATGGTTTAAATTGTTGATAATTTCTATCTTCTCCTGTTCGGTAATCTTGCCCGGGCTTCGACACACGGCGCTCGTCGTAGCGGAGGAAGTGGTGAAATTAGGCTGATTTTGAGGTTTAGACTGCTCAGAGGGCAGATTTATTGTTGACTATCCGAAAGTTCCTTAAAATCAATTTTAGAGGTCTCTGAGAAAGTATTTGAATCTATGTTGTCCCCTTGATTATTTTCTTGGACCACTAAAATTTTTCGTCCGATAAAAAATTCATTTTAAATTCACCTGGAATTTGTCAATAATCAAAATAAAAATGTATAATAGGATATTGAAAACTCATAACTAATCAAAGCTAAGCTTAGTGGGTGAAAAGCTCCATCTTAACATCTTAAGCTAAAAAGTTACAGATTCTAGATTTGTTAGTCTTTTATGAGAGTTTCATAAATTTTTGTCTCCAAATCCCGGAATCTTATTTCGGAATTTGTTTGACGATTTGCTTCGCTAGCGAAGTAAAGGAGAAAACTAATGGCAATAAGCTCAACTGATCGTCGTTCAAAAAATGTACAAATTTTTGTTGAAAAAGACGCAGTCGAAACCAATTTTGCAAAATGGGCACAACCAGGTCATTTTTCTAGAACCTTAGCAAAAGGTCCGAAAACAACGACTTGGATTTGGAACTTACATGCGGACGCACATGACTTTGACAGTCAGACTAGCTCCCTAGAAGAAGTTTCTCGTAAAATTTTTAGTGCTCATTTTGGACAACTATCTGTAATTTTTTTATGGATTAGTGGTATGCATTTTCATGGTGCGTATTTTTCAAATTACTCAGCTTGGTTAACAGATCCGGTTAATATCAAACAAAGTTCTCAGGTTGTTTGGCCTATTATTGGTCAAGAAATTTTAAACGGTGATGTTGGGGGTAACTTCCAAGGGGTTCAAACAACTTCTGGTTGGTTCCAAATGTGGCGTGCAGAAGGTATTACTAGCGAAGTTGAGCTTTACTGGACTGCTATCGGTGGACTGGCAATGGCGGCAATTATGTTATTTGCCGGGTGGTTTCATTATCACAAAGCAGCACCTAAATTAGAATGGTTTCAAAATGCTGAGTCAATGATGAACCATCATTTAGCTGGTTTGTTAGGTTTAGGTTGCTTATCTTGGTCCGGTCATCAAATTCATATTGCACTACCAATCAACAAGTTACTAGACGCAGGTGTATCACCTCAAGAGATTCCCTTACCTCATGAATTTTTAATCAATCGTGAGTTAATGAGTCAACTTTATCCAAGTTTCGCAAAAGGATTAACACCATTTTTTAGTGGAAAATGGGGTGAATACTCAGATTTTTTAACTTTCAAAGGGGGCTTAAACCCAGTAACAGGTGGATTATGGTTAAGTGATATAGCTCATCATCATTTAGCTCTAGCTGTTTTATTTATTATTGCAGGTCACATGTATCGTACAAACTGGGGAATTGGACATAGTATGAAGGAAATTTTAGAAGCTCATAAAGGACCATTTACAGGTGAAGGTCACAAAGGTTTATATGAAATTTTAACGACTTCTTGGCATGCTCAATTAGCGATTAATTTAGCAATGATGGGATCATTAAGTATAATTGTTGCACACCATATGTACGCGATGCCTCCATACCCTTACATCGCGACTGATTATGCAACTCAGTTATCTTTATTTACACATCACATGTGGATTGGAGGTTTTTGTGTAGTTGGTGGAGCTGCACATGGAGCAATCTTTATGGTTCGTGATTATACACCGGCAAATAACTATAACAATCTATTAGATCGTGTGTTACGACACCGAGATGCGATTATATCACACTTAAATTGGGTTTGTATCTTTTTAGGTTGTCATGCATTTGGCTTCTATATTCATAATGATACTATGCGTGCTTTAGGTCGTCCACAAGATATGTTTTCAGATAAAGCAATTCAATTACAACCTATTTTTGCACAATGGATTCAAAATATTCATTTGTTAGCACCGGAAAAAACTGCCCCAAATGCTTTAGCAATAACTAGCTATGCCTTTGGAGGTGACATTGTAGAAGTTGGTGGAAGAATCGCAATGATGCCAATTCAATTAGGAACTGCAGATTTTATGGTTCATCATATTCATGCTTTTACAATTCACGTAACTGTTTTAATTTTACTGAAAGGTGTACTATATGCACGAAGTTCAAAACTAATTCCTGATAAATCAAACTTAGGGTTCAGATTCCCATGTGATGGTCCAGGACGTGGTGGCACATGTCAAAGTTCGAGCTGGGATCATGTATTTTTAGGATTATTTTGGATGTATAATTCAATTTCGGTAGTAATTTTTCATTTTAGTTGGAAAATGCAATCGGATGTTTGGGGAACGATCACTCCAGATGGTGCCATTTCACATATTACGGGCGGAAACTTTGCTAAAAGCTCAATCACAATTAATGGCTGGTTACGTGATTTTTTATGGTCACAAGCATCACAAGTAATTCAATCGTATGGATCTGCCTCATCAGCATATGGATTAATTTTCCTAGGAGCTCATTTTATTTGGGCATTCAGCCTAATGTTCTTATTTAGTGGCCGCGGATATTGGCAAGAATTAATCGAATCAATTGTATGGGCTCATAATAAATTAAACTTTGCACCTGCGATTCAACCACGTGCCTTAAGTATTACTCAAGGTCGTGCTGTTGGATTAGCACATTATTTATTAGGTGGAATAGGAACGACGTGGTCATTCTTCTTAGCACGTGCTGTCTCAATTAGTTAAAGTTAAAACTTTAATCCAAATCTCTAATCTCTAATCTGTTTCAATCGAAAGAACCTGAAACGAAGTAATTTTAAGTTGCTAAAGAGCAAAAAAGAGAGAGAGACTTTTTTTAGATTCTTTCTATTTGTTTTTATCCATGTTTTACAAATTCTACTTCTAATATTTTTCATAATATTCTGAAAGAATTCAAAAAAAATAATTTTTATTACTAATTAAAATTTTTATTAAAAGGCATCTAACAATTATGGCAACTAAATTTCCAAAGTTTAGCCAAGCCCTTGCACAAGATCCAGCAACGAGAAGAATTTGGTATGGTATTGCTACTGCTCATGATTTAGAAGCGCATGATGGTATGACGGAAGAAAATTTATATCAAAAAATTTTTGCTTCTCATTTCGGTCATTTAGCTGTTATTTTCTTGTGGACAGCAGGAAATTTATTTCACGTTGCTTGGCAAGGGAATTTTGAAAAATGGGTTAGTAATCCGTTAAAAGTAAAACCAATTGCCCATTCTATTTGGGATCCACATTTTGGTGAATCTGCTATTAAAGCATTTAGTAAGGGTAATACATATCCAGTTAACATAGCATTTTCAGGAGTTTATCAATGGTGGTATACTATTGGATTCCGAACAAATCAAGAATTATATGTAGGATCTTTAGGCTTACTATGCTTATCATCTGCTTTATTATTTGCAGGTTGGTTACATTTACAACCCAAATTCCGACCTAGTTTATCGTGGTTTAAAAATAATGAGTCTCGATTAAACCATCATCTATCTGGCTTATTAGGAGTTAGTTCTTTAGCTTGGACTGGACACATTGTTCATGTTGCAATCCCTGCTTCACGTGGAGTTCATGTTGGTTGGGATAATTTTTTAACAACTCCACCACACCCAGATGGTTTAGCACCATTTTATAGTGGAAATTGGTCAGCTTATGCCGAAAATCCGGATAGTGTAGAGCATATATATGGAACTTCAGAAGGGGCAGGCACAGCTATTTTAACATTCCTAGGTGGGTTCCATCCTCAAACACAATCGTTATGGTTAAGTGATATTGCTCATCATCAATTAGCTATTGCGGTAGTTTTTATTGTTGCAGGTCATATGTATAGAACTAATTTTGGAATTGGTCACAGTATGAAAGAAATTTTAGATGCTCATAGACCTCCAGGTGGTCGTTTAGGAGAAGGTCATACTGGATTATTTGAGACAATTACAAATTCGTTACATATGCAATTAGGTTTAGCACTAGCTTGTTTAGGTGTGGCTACTTCATTAACTGCACAGCATATGTATGCTATTACACCATATGCTTTTTTATCAAAAGATTTTACAACTGAAGCTGCTTTATATACCCACCATCAATATATCGCAGGATTTTTAATGGTCGGCGCTTTTGCGCATGGTGCTATTTTTTTTGTTCGTGATTATGACCCAGAATTAAATAAAAATAATGTTTTAGCAAGAATGTTAGAGCATAAAGAAGCTATTATTTCTCATTTAAGTTGGGCTTGTTTATTTTTAGGTTTCCATACATTAGGCTTATATATTCATAATGATACGGTGGTTGCATTTGGACAACCAGAAAAACAAATTTTATTCGAACCTCTATTTGCTGAATATATTCAAGCAGCTTCAGGGAAAGTAGTATATGAATTTAATACTTTATTATCTTCATCAACAAATCCTGCAACAATAGCCGGTAATCAAATTTGGTTACCAGGTTGGTTAGAAGCAATTAATAGTAGTAAGAACGATTTATTTTTAAAAATTGGTCCTGGCGATTTTTTAGTTCATCATGCGATAGCCCTAGGTTTACATACGACTACTTTAATTCTTGTAAAAGGAGCTTTGGATGCTCGTGGTTCTAAATTAATGCCAGATAAAAAAG
Source organism: Gracilaria vermiculophylla (assembly GCA_019155205.2). Taxonomy (NCBI): domain Eukaryota; phylum Rhodophyta; class Florideophyceae; order Gracilariales; family Gracilariaceae; genus Gracilaria; species Gracilaria vermiculophylla. The sequence continues at coordinate 123,133 of JAHNZQ020000001.1, read as the reverse complement.
ATTTTGGCTATAGTTTCCCATGTGATGGACCAGGACGTGGTGGTACATGTGATATTTCCGCTTGGGACGCATTTTATTTAGCTATGTTCTGGATGTTAAATACAATTGGATGGGTTACATTCTACTGGCATTGGAAACATATGACAATTTGGGGTGGAAATCCAGGTCAATTTGATGAATCTTCAAACTATATTATGGGTTGGTTGCGAGATTATTTATGGTTAAACTCTTCACCATTAATCAACGGTTATAATCCATTTGGTATGAATAATTTATCCGTTTGGGCTTGGATGTTCTTATTCGGTCATTTAATTTGGGCTACCGGTTTTATGTTCTTAATTTCATGGCGGGGTTATTGGCAAGAATTAATTGAAACATTAGTTTGGGCTCATGAACGAACACCTTTAGCAAATTTAATTCGTTGGAGAGATAAACCAGTGGCTCTATCGATTGTTCAGGCTAGATTAGTTGGCTTAGTTCATTTCTCGGTTGGCTATATTTTGACTTATGCAGCATTTGTAATTGCTTCAACATCAGGTAAGTTTGGCTAATCACTCATTAATCTATCGTTGCTAGCCCAGGATAGACTATCATTTGAGTATAGTTAATAAAAATATTTTTATTAATTATACTCAAACCTTTCAGGTTATAATTTTACTTACCTAGCTAAGTTTACTTGAGTTCGAGAGAATTTAAATAAATTTACTGAGTCGATTTAATTGATAAAAACTTATTTGATTTAAAGAATAAATTGGAATATTTTTCTGTTTCGCAAGACGAATTAATTTAAAATTTTGTTTTAAATGTTTTTTAAAACCAATAATTAAGTTAGCTTTTTTAATCTCATTTGTTAAAGTAAATTTAAAATCCATCCGTAACAAAACCTCTTTTAATAAATTATTTGATAAAGAGTAAGAATAAATTATTAATTTTTTTGAATTTAATCTTAAAAGTTTCAATGTTTCGATCTGATTTATAGAACTCCAATTAGTTTTTGGGGGTTCACTAGCGAAATAACCTAGATTGGCAAATGGGTAACCTCGTTTTTTTATTCTATTAGAAAAAATATTAAATCTATTCTGATAAGATGGGGATGAACCTCTAATTTCAATTTTTTCTGAAAAAAAAGCTTCTCGTGCCTGTCTAATTAAAAAAGTCCCTCGTAAAAGTAAATCTACAGAATTCCCAACATCTTCATGGATTGTCCAAAAGTTTTGTTCATTAATTTCAATTACAATATCAAAGGCTGAAGATGCTTTGCGTTCTAAAATACTTTTTTGAGTACCTCTTCGTTTAGCTTCTTCATCACTTAACGTAACATATTGTATACCACCCATTAAATCGGCTAAAGAAGGATTTTTAATCAAATTTTCTAAACAATTCCCATGCGTAGTTCCAACAAGCTGAACCCCTTTTTCTGCAATGGTTCTTGCGGCTAAAACTTCAGGCTCAGTTCCAATTTCATCAATTATTATAACTTGTGGCATATGGTTCTCGACAGCTTCAATCATAATTTGATGTTGATAGTCAGTTTTAGCAAGTTGCATTCGTCGCGCACGACCAATCCCTGAGTGAGGAACATCGCTATCTCCAGCAATTTCATTCGAAGTATCAATAATAACGACTCGTTTTTCAAGTTCATCTGCTAAGACTCTAGCTATCTCACGAATTATGGTTGTTTTTCCTACTCCGGGTTTTCCTAATATTAAAATCGACTTTTCAGATTCTAATAAATCACGAATAATAGCAATAGTTCCAAATATAGCTCTACCAACTCTACAAGTTAGACCCGTGATTAAAAATTGACGATTTCGAATACAACTTATTCTATGAAGAGTTCGTTCTATCCCAGCTCGATTTTCATTACTAAATTTGCTAATTTGTTTTGTCATATAATCTAAATCTTGCCAAGAAATAAGTTTTTGAGACAAAAATTCAGTACCCGTTAGAAACCTGGCTTCCGGTCTTCTTCCTAAATCTAATACAATTTCAATCAGTTGATCTTTATTTTTATGTTGGTAAAGATAGTCGTGAAGAAAAACTGGTAAATTTTCAATTAATTTTTCTAAATCATAATTAATATTTGTGCTTGAAGGCTTTGCAAACCCAACATTGGCTTCGGTGGCTTTCCAGCCTGTTTCACTGGTGAAGTAACCCGAATAGTCCGTAATCTCGTTTGTAACTTTTGAAAAGGGACTTTCCATGATTTATTTCTTATCTTTATTTTTTAAAACTTAAGTGTATGTTGAAATGTTTTTAAATGTTGGGATTTACTCTGCAAATCCCAAACACTCTAATTTGAAGACTGAATCAAAAATTTAAATGTTGATGAATCACAAATGGCAATTTGTGCTAAAATTTTTCTATTTAAATCAATATTAGATGTTTTTAATCTATAGATTAATCGGCTATAGGATAAACCGTTCAATCTTGCTGCTGCATTTATCCGACTGATCCAAATTTTTCGAAAAATTCTCTTCTTTTGTTTTCGTCCAACATACGAATATTTTAATGCTTTCATCACTTGTTGATTTGCTACTCGAAATAAAGTTGAGTGTGAACCTTTATAGCCACGTGCAAGTGCTAATATTTTATTACGGCGCTTCCGAGCGACATTCCCACGTTTAACTCTAGCCATTTTAGTTTATTTATAGTAAGGTAACATCAATTTAATTGCTTTTGTATCACGAATATTTACACAAATAATTTGTGATAATTTTCGTTTTTGTTTGTTTGATTTTTTCATTAATAGGTGCCCTTTAAAAGCATGGCGTCGTAAAAAATTATTTTTTCCTGTAATTTTATATCGTTTTAAAGTTGACTTGCGAGTTTTTAGTTTTGGCATAGAATTTTAATTGTTTTTATTGGAATAAAACCTTTTAAAATAAATTTTTGATTTTAAAGGATGTGAATACAAAATATTATTTTTAGATTCCCAATCAACAGGACATGCTTGACCCGGATTTTCTTTTAAATACTGAACTGATTTTAAAATTCTTAGTAATTCATTAATATTTCTACCACATAACAAATTATTAACCATATAATATTGAATTATACCTTCTTTGTCAATAATAAAGAGCCCTGGAGAAGCAAAACCATCTTTTGTTAAAAGTTGATAATTTTTTGTAATGATCTTGTCTAAATCTGAAACTAATGGATAATTTAATTGTCCAACACCACCTTGGCTTCGTTTTGATAATAAGTAATGTAAATGTGAAAATGGACTATCAACTGAAATTCCAATAAGTTGAGTAGATAATCTTCTAAATTCACCCACTCTTTCACTTAAGTTAATAAGTTCTGTAGAAGAAACAGAAGTAAAATTTGCCGGATAAAAAACTAGAATCACATATTTTTTTCCATGATAATCTGATAATCGAATTTTACCTAATCGATTTTTATAAACTCCTATAGCGATAAAATTTGGTGCTCCTATTCCAATTTGAATTAAATTTGACATAATATAAAAGTAGACAATTTTTATCGTATCCTATCATAGCATATTCTAAAAATCAAAAAATTAGATATTCAATTATATTAATCTATTTTATTTTCGGATAATCTAAAAGTACATAAGTCATGTTGTTAGAGGCTTTTAAACTGTCTCCGAGACTAGATTTTTAGGGTGATATGTTCTCTATTAGGCTAGAGCGAAGCAAGTCGAGATACTACAATACAGAATACGTGACCTAGAAATCAACCTTTCAAAATAATTCAGAAGATACGTTCTGTGGTATAATTTCAAGACCCGTTTCTATTAGTTCAAAACTTAAATCTCGATTCTTTAACTTTGAATATCCATAATTCAGTTGGACGGATTTTAGAATTTGCAGAAATTTTTTTTAGATATTTTAGATATGGATTTAATTCTATAGATTCTGCTCTGAAATTCGAACTTGAAATTAAAAAACGTCCGGCTCAATATTTCGACTTTTTGCTATTCAACGGTTCGTATCAAGAGTTTGAAGATTACCTTTCTAAGAGCTTCTTAAAGCATTTTTGGAAATCTATTTTTTTAGAAACATGCTTTACCGATTGGTTGAATTCTTTTTCACGAACTCATTCTAATAAGCCACAAAAACACTTGGTTACTTTTTGAATATTTTTTAAGCTAAGCTACTTCTAAAAAGATTCAATTCTACCGTTTATTACAATTTACATCCTTTATTAGGACATATTCAGGGAAAAAATGTTAATGGTCCAATTTATAGTACGGTACAATTTCGCCTTCTTGATTTTATAAAAACGGTTAATTGCCAAGCAAATACTTATCAACGGCAGCAATTCTTATAATTTTTTAATCAATTCCAGAGTTTACCGCTTTTTAGAAAAAAATTTGCTGATCGAAACGTTCGGCAATTTTTATTTTTTCCTGTTGTAAATGCTATTCAAGAAACAAAACGCGGACCTTGGATTATTAAAATTCCTTAATGAAAGATGACTATCCTTTTCATTTAACCCCAATTTTCTTTACTTATTTTAACGCAATCCATTTGCAAAACGACGTCATTATATTCAAGCAAAGATCAAAAAAGAAATTATTCCTGAGTTTCATAATTTACTCAAGTACAAAATTATTGAGAAAGATTTTATATCTTCGAAATTCATTATTTTTTATGAAGTTATTTCTCCCATTTAAAAAAAGTAGTTCGCATAAATGAACTACTATCCTTAAAGGTAGAACAACTCCAAACACTTGGCCCTTGGTCAACCTAATATTACAAGCCACAGCTTTCGTATTGGTTATAGTACACAGTTATGGAAAAAGGTATTGAGTATGTCAAACAAACCCTTGGATATAGAAAGTTGGATACCACATTTCAGTATATTAACAAATTATCTGATCAAGAAAGATAGAAACGTATTTACCAATTGGAATAGGTTCTCAGAGGATAAAATAAAGCCCGATAATGAAGATAAAGATAAATTAAGTTTAGTAATAGAATTTTTCCAAGCTTTTGGTAACAGATTTTTCACTATTTGCTGTAATGGAGCTTTGGTTATTGAGTACTACCCTGGTTCAATCTGAGGGTCTTCATCAAAGGCTTCGAAATAAGAATTATCAATAATTTTTGAAAATGGATAACTTTTTGGATTTCGCTCTAATCTTTCCTGTTTTTTTAAAATTTTCTTGTTAAGCTATCATTTAAGAGCTGAAAAAAAAAGCTATCCACAAACTTTCTATTAGTCAATTTGTTCTAGATAGAATTCACCAGCTTCCCAAAAAAGATAATCACTCAGGCTATTTGAATAATCCTGAATTTTATAGAATTGCCCACGGTGGTAGCTTTTGATAGCATCTATAAAATATTTCATCTCACTACTGGTAAATTGATAGAAAAATCGTGGAGAAAAAAAAAAAATGACATCGATTCAATAGCCTGTTTCACTGGCGAAGTAACCCGGTAGGGCCTTCGTTCTAACGTTATAAGAAGTAAATACCATACATTTTCAGTATAATCAGTTTGGATAAAAACACTTCTAATTTTTTCTTAAGCTTATACTTTGAGTATTATGACTCTCTCTATAATTTTATGTAGATCGGGACTGACGAGACTCGAACTCGCAACTTCCGCCGTGACAGGGCGGTGCTCTAACCAATTGAACTACAATCCCCTCTGGTTTACTTCGCTTTCGCTACCATTTTTTAAAAGATAATCACACTATTTACTTCTTTTTTTATATCAATTCTAAAAATTAAGGAGAAACAGGGATTCGAACCCTGGGTACAATTAATTGTACGATAGATTAGCAATCTATTGCTTTCGACCACTCAGCCATTTCTCCTAAGTTGCTAGGAAATCGAAATAAAAAAGCTTCTAAAAGATAAACTATGAAATAAATATCTGGCTCTGGTTGGATTTGAACCTACGACCTTGGGCTTATGAATCCCCTGCTCTAACCACTGAGCTACAGAACCTAATACGATTTCATTAAACTAACTTTATCATATATTTTAAAAAAAGGAACTATAATGATACAACAAATTAATAACTCTAATTTTATTTTAATATGAATGACTTTTGGACAAATATATTTCGTTACCCTAGATTTTTTTTCAGTAGTCTGATAGGCTTATTGTTAGTCATTTTAGCTCCTTTTAAAAACTTATTAAAACTGAAAAAATTTCAATTTATTTTTCCATTTGGGATGATTGTATTTTTTAGCATTTTAATAAATATTTTAAAAACAATGACTGGCTTATAACTTATAAAACGAATGAATTCAGTTTTGGGCCGAGTTGGATTCGAACCAACGTAGCGAAGACGCAACGGATTTACAATCCGCTCCCTTTAACCACTCGGGCATCGACCCTATCTTAAATTTTTTGAATCTTACTTTCACCTCATTATAGCACACTGATAAACAAAAGTCCTAATTTTTATGAAAAAAAGATAGAGGATTAGTAGAAAAAATTTTTCAGGTAGCTAAGGGTTAGTTGGTTTAAAAATTTAAATTATGTTACTATAAGAGTTAAGAATAAACTTACATATAAAAGGATTAGTAAATCACATGGATCGAAATATAATACAAAAAATTCTTGTCGGATTATTTTTTGGAGCTTGTATTTTTCTTGGTTTAAAAACTTTTGATTTTAATCTTACAGAAAATTTACAAACACCAGGAATGCATACAGTTCAATCAATAGAATCATCAACTGCTTCGAATGTCAGTAGTTCAAAAATGACATATGGAAGATTTTTAGAATATCTAGATATGGGTTGGGTAAATCAAGTAGATTTATACGATAATGGGCGAAATGCGATTGTTCAAGCTTCTAGTCCTGAATTAGGAAATCGACCACAATCGATTCGCGTAGAAATTCCGATAGGTGCTTCGCAGCTTATTCAAAAATTAAAAGACAACAATATTAATTTTGATGCACATCCAGCTCCTCAAAAAAGTATTTTTTTAACTCTCGCAAGTAATTTACTTCTACCATTAGTTTTTATTGGAAGCTTAATTTTCTTTTTCCAAAATTCAGAAAATTTTGGCGGAACAAATGGTTCATCTCCAATGAATTTAGGTAAATCAACAGCTAGGTTTGACCAAAATCCAGATACTGGTATATCATTTGACGACATTGCCGGTATTGATGAAGCCAAAGCAGAGTTTGAAGAGATTGTATCTTTTTTAAAAGAACCAGAAAGATATAGTTTAGTTGGAGCAAAAATTCCAAAAGGTGTCTTATTAGTAGGACCTCCGGGAACTGGAAAAACTTTATTGGCAAAAGCAATTGCTAATGAAGCCAATGTCCCATTCTATAGTGTTGCGGGTTCAGAATTTGTTGAAATGTTTATCGGTGTTGGAGCTTCTAGAATACGCGATTTATTTAAGAAAGCTTCGGAAAATACGCCTTGTATTGTCTTCATTGACGAAATTGATGCAGTTGGACGTGAACGTGGAGCCGGAATTGGTGGTGGAAATGATGAACGTGAGCAAACTTTAAATCAATTGCTAACAGAAATGGACGGATTTAAAGAAAATAAAGGTGTTATTGTAGTAGGTGCTACAAACCGAGTTGATATTTTGGATTCAGCATTATTACGACCAGGTCGATTTGACCGCCAAATTACTGTTGGTTTACCAGATCGTTTAGGACGGATCGGTATACTAAAAGTTCACGCAAAAAATAAACCATTTGACAAAAATGTATCACTTGTTCAATTAGCCAACAGAACAGCTGGCTTTTCTGGGGCAGACTTATCTAATTTGCTAAATGAAGCTGCAATCTTAGCAACAAGATATCAAAAATCTATTATTACAAAGCAAGAAGTTAATGAAGCAGTAGATCGAGTTATCGGTGGAATTGCTGGGACTAGCATGGAAGAAAATAAAACTAAAAGATTAGTAGCTTACCATGAAGTTGGGCATGCTCTGATCGGATCTGTACTTGAGAACCATGATGATGTTGAAAAAGTAACTTTAATTCCACGAGGTAGTGCAAAAGGGTTAACATGGTTTGCCCCCGATCAAGAACAGATGTTAATTACTAAGTCTGAATTAATGGAACGTATAATGACAATTTTAGGTGGTAGAGCAGCGGAACAAGTTATCTTTGGTGAACCTGAAATAACAACAGGTGCTAGCAATGATTTACAAAGAGCTACAGGCTTAGCTCGACAAATGGTTACTCGCTATGGAATGTCACTCCTTGGTCCAGTAGCTATTGAAACGGAAAGCAATGATCAATTTTTATTCGGAAGTGAGAAAAATGAAATTATAAATAATAAAGTTGACAAAGAAGTTAGAGAAATTATTCGTCATTGCGAACAAGCAGCTAATGAAATTATAATGAAGCATCGGCCAATTATAGATGTAGTTGTTGAACAGTTGTTAGAGTCAGAGACCATTAATGGAGAAGAATTCCGGGAAGTTATTCAGGAGTATACACTTTTACCATCAAAAAATTAAATTGGAATAAAGGGTAAAATATTACCTCATTATTCAAGAATATAAGATATAAAAGACCAACAAGATCTAAGAAGAGATAAGCTATAATTTTACACAAAGAGAAAATTTAAGGGTAGAAAACAAAAGAAAAAAATTAATCTTGTTACTAAGCTTTTTAGTAACAAAATTAATAATTAAAACGAAACTGGAAAGATTTTTTACTTCGTAAGTTTGCTAAACAATTATGCAATTTTTGCAAAAACTTTTTTAGATTCAGCTATAGCTTCTTTTAGTGAAGCTTCTGCTTCTTCAGTAAATTGATTTGTTGTTCGAACAATCTCAGTATACGGTTTTTGTGAAGTTGATAAATATTTAATTAAACTTGCACAATAAGCTTTCACTTGTGCAACTTCCAAATCATCCAAATAACCATTAATACCTGTATAAATTAAAGCCACCTGTTCTGGAACCGAGAACGGAGAATTTTGTGGTTGTTTTAAAAGCTCTCGTAATCTTGTTCCTCGAGCTAATTGTTTTTGAGTAGCTTCATCTAAGTCAGATGCAAATTGAGAAAAAGCTTCTAATTCAGCAAATTGAGCTAATTCTAATTTTAATTTACCTGCAACTTTTTTCATTGCTTTCGTTTGTGCAGCCGATCCTACTCGTGATACCGAAATACCAACATTAATTGCCGGACGAATACCTGAATTAAACAAGTCATTTGATAAGAAAATTTGACCATCTGTAATTGAAATTACATTTGTAGGTATATATGCAGATACATCACTCGCTTGCGTTTCAATAATCGGTAGAGCAGTCATACTTCCACCACCTAAAGCATCGCTAAGTTTTGCTGCACGTTCTAATAGACGTGAGTGTAAATAGAATACATCACCTGGATAAGCTTCTCGACCTGGAGGACGACGAAGTAATAACGACATTTGACGATAAGCCATAGCTTGTTTCGTTAAATCATCATAAATAACCAAAGTTGCTTTTCCTTGGTACATAAAATATTCTGCTAAAGCAGCACCTGAATATGGTGCAATATATTGTAAAGTAGCCGGGTCATTAGCACTTGCTGATACAATAATCGTATATGGCATAGCTTTTTTTTCTTCAAGGACGTTAACTACTTGAGCTACTGTGGAAGCTTTTTGACCAATTCCTACATAAACACAAACTACATCTTCTGTTTTTTGATTAATAATTGTATCTACGGCAATAGACGTTTTTCCTGTTTGACGATCACCAATGATCAATTCACGTTGACCACGGCCAATTGGAATCATAGCATCAATTGATGTAATTCCAGTTTGTAATGGTTCGCAAACAGATTTTCGACTAATAATCCCAGGTGCCATTGATTCAACTAACCGACTCTCAGATGTTGTAATTTCACCTTTTCCATCGATGGGTGTTCCTAAAGGATTTACTACACGACCTAAAAAATCTTGACCAACAGGAATTTGTGCAATTTTTCCAGTTGCTTTAACTGTACTGCCTTCTAAGATCTGTCGTCCTGTACCCATTAATACAACACCTACATTGTCATTTTCTAAGTTTAAAGCAATTCCAATTGTCTTATCTTCAAACTCTAAAAGCTCTCCACTCATTACTTGGTCAAGACCATACACACGAGCAATCCCGTCACCCACTTGTAATACAGTACCAATATTATCGACTTTTACATCTTGATCATATTGTTCAATTTGTTCACGGATAATACTACTAATTTCGTCTGGACGAATGTTTATCATTGTATTAGTTTTAAAATAAAAAGTTAATAAAAGATTTATTTAGAAGTTAAATCTCTAAAATAGTATCTAAATGTTTTGCAAGTTTTTGTAGTTGATTTTTAATCGTAAAATCAATAATTTTTGATTCAGTTTTAATTAAGAAACCACCTATTAAGCTTGAATCAACAGTAATTACTAGACGAATTTCTCTTGCATTTGTTAATTCTTTTAATTTTTGAATCAACGTATTTTTTTGTACATTTGCAAAAGGATAAGCAGTTGAAACTTCAATCATTTTAATTGAAGCGGCTCTATATACTAATTCTAAGTAATTGGTAATAATTGATTGTAACAAATTAATTCGATTACGACTTACTAAAATCATTAAAAATTTAAACGTTTCACTATTCAATTGTGATTTTAATGTTTTTGTTAAAACTTCACATTTTGCATTTTTGCTTACAATAGGATTATTAAAATAGTTTGTCAGCTCTTCATTTTCACCAAGAAAAACTTCTAAGTTTTGAAAATCTGCTGTTATTTGATGCATAATGTTTTTTTCAACAGAAAAATCAAAGAGAGCACGTGCATAAGGAGACGCAATTTTTGAGGCTAAAGGATTTCCACTCATAATAAGTCTCCTTGTAATTTTTGAATAGTATTATTAATTAATGCAGATGCACGATCTTTTGTTCCAAAGGTTTCTTGAGAACGACTAATAGTTCTTTTTAATACAAGAGATATAATTTGTTGTTTAATCTCTATAAATATTTGTCTTTCTTTTGACCGAAAACTAGAAAATGCTCGTTCAAAACGAATTTTTAGATCTTTTTTTGCTTCATTTGAGTCCGATTCTAATAGGACTTTTTTTGTTGTGGTAGTCTCATTTTTAATGTCACTAATCACAAGGTTTGCCTGATTCAGTTGTTTTTGAGCATCTCTTAAACGTTTTTGAGCCTCATTTAAACGATCTTCTGCATCTTGAACACTTTTTACAATTGAGGTCTTTCGCTCTTCTAGCAAAGATCCTAAAAAGTCTTTTCCGGTATAAATTAGTATTCCAAGTAAAGCTAAAATATTTAGTAAACCTGTTTCAAGAATATCTAAATTTAGACTTATCCCTTCTTCCTCGGCAAGGAGTGTAAAAATTTGATTAAAATCTTCCATAGTTTTAAGTTTTTATATAAACTGTTCGCTGTTTGTGATTCACTTTTGGCTATCGCGTAGAAAGCAGGGCTATAAAAAGGAAAATTACATGTAGCAAAAAATTTAAATTGATAACCTAGTTTCAATATCTGTGCATAAAGATTTTACAATAGTATCTAAACTATTGAATGCTAAAGTTTTTTTTGCAACTAAATCTTTTTGAATTGAATCTAGTAGATTATCCACATATTTCTGAGAAATGTTCAATTCAATTTCTAATATTTCTTTATGAATTTTTTGTGAATTTGTAATTTCTAATTGTGTTTCTTTTCTGACACTGTCTAATTCATTCTCATATTGTTGGGTCAACTTAGTGGCTTCTGATAAAATTTCTGAAGCTTTACTAAGATTTGTTAGAATGTATTCTTTGCGTTCTTCAATTATAGATAGTAATGGGTTATATAAAATTATATTTAGTAAGACTACTAACAATATAAATTGGATTGCAACTAAGGGTAAAGTTGCATTAATATCAAATAACCCACCAGGTCCAGTAATCTCTGAACTTGAAATTAGGATTGAAAGATTAATCATAGAAAATCTATCTAATATATTATAGAGTTAAAAATTTTTGCTAAAAAATTTTCTTGAAAGGTATTTCCAATAGTAACCCAAGGATAGGATTCCATTGGAAATACATGAAAAGAATCAATTAAATGTAGAACTTATCATTTTTGACTATCTCTACTTTTAATTGATTCTAGTTTTAGCTTAGTAGCGCAGTAATCCAAAGAGTCTTAGCTATTAAAAGGGTTAGCGAATAATAATGCTAATGCTACTACTAATCCATAAATTGTTAAAGCTTCCATGAAAGCTAAACTTAATAATAGAGTACCACGAATTTTGTTTTCTGCTTCAGGTTGACGAGCAATACCTTCCACAGCTTGACCAGCTGCGTTACCTTGACCAATTCCAGGACCAATTGCAGCTAAACCAATAGCTAAACCAGCAGCGATAACAGAAGCAGCAGAAATAATAGAATCCATAATAAATTTTAAAATGTAAATATATATATATAATTTTGAAAAAGTCTGATTGAAATAGCTGAAAATCAACTATTCCAAAGCTTCTGCAATATAAGCAGCAGCTAGTGTTGAAAAAATTAAAGCCTGGACTGATCCAGCAAAAATTCCTAGTAACATAATTGGTAATGGAATAACCAAAGGAACTAACGAAGTAAGTACTGAAATTGTTAATTCATCAGCTAAAACATTTCCAAACAATCGAAAACTCAGTGATAGTGGTTTTGTAAAATCTTCTAAAATATTAATTGGTAGAAGGAGTGGGATCGGTTCGATATATCTTTTAAAATATCCTAACCCTTTCTTACTTAAGCCTGCATAAAAATAAGCAAAAGAAGTTAATAAAGCTAGTGCCACTGTGGTATTAATGTCATTTGTTGGGGCAGCAAACTCCCCTTCAGGCAATTCAATTAATTTCCAGGGTATGATAGCACCAGCCCAATTACACCCAAATATAAATAAAAATAATGTACCGATAAATGGAATCCACTCTTTATAGAAACTTTCACCTAGTTGATTTCTAGCAATATCTGTTACAAAGTCGACAGCTGTTTCCATAAAGTTTTGCCAACCATGTGGAATTCGATCAGCATTTAAAGTTCCAAGAATTGAAAATACTAATAAAGCTAGAAAGACTAACCAAATAACAACTAAGACTTGCCCGTGCACTAGAAAACCGGCAATGTTCCAGTAAAAATGTTTCCCAACTTCTGCCTCTGCTAATAAAGTAAACGTATTCGAATAAAAAATTTCTGGGTACATAAAATTTAACTAATTTAATAGACTACCCAATATAAAAAATATACAGGAACGCTGAAGATTATAAGAAGTAAGACATAATTTTAGGATTTGTTTAGTAAAATACTTTAATTTTAAGTCTTATGGAGTCTCGAATGAATAAATCGATTACATTCAAGCTTGCCCTAACATTATACTGCAATAGTTCATTTTTTAAAGTCTTTTTTTTATACACGTTTGAACCCGCCTAAAAAGTGATATTTGCGAAGCAAAGACTTTTTGAATCATTTAAACGTTCAACCATTGATAACCTTTTCTTTCTAATTCTTTTGCTAATTTAAATGAACCAGTTTTTACAATTTTTCCATTTTGCATTACGTGGACATAATTTGGATTCACATAATCTAATAATCTTTGGTAATGAGTGATTAATATAATTGCTTTATCTTTACTCATAAAATTATTAATCCCATCTGAAATTGTTTTTAAAGCGTCAATATCTAAACCTGAATCAGTTTCATCTAAGATTGATAATTCTGGTTCTAATAAAAGCATCTGTAAAATTTCATTTCTTTTTTTTTCACCACCCGAAAAACCTTCATTAACGTTTCGACTTAAAAATAAAGGAGACATACGAACCAAATTTAATTTTTTAGTTACTATAGCTAAAAATTCTATTGGATCCACTTCAGTTCTACCATAAAAAAGTTGTTTTGAATTATATGCTAGTCGGAGAAAATCTTCATTGCTAACTCCAGGAATTTCGATAGGGTATTGAAAAGCTAAAAAAATACCCAAATGAGACCTTTCTTCTGGATTAAGAGCTACTATACTAAAGCCTTTAAAAAAAATATCCCCAGATTGTACTGAATAAGTAGGATGACCTGCTAATACTTTTGAAAAAGTACTTTTCCCAGAACCATTGGGCCCCATAATTGCATGAATTTCACCCTTATTAACGGTTAAATTGAGTTTTTTTAGGATTTCATTTCCATTGATCGAAACTTGTAAATCTTGAATCTCTAATAACGCCAAACTTTTTTTCATTAGCCAACACTTCCTTCTAATTTTAATGTTAATAATTTATCTGCCTCAGCTGCAAATTCTAGTGGTAATTTTGTAAAAATTTCTTTACAAAATCCACTAATCATAAATTCAACAGCTTTTTCGACACCAATTCCTCGTTGCAAAAAGTAAAAAATTTGTTCTTCGCCAATTTTTGAAGTTGAAGCCTCATGTTCAATCTTAGCTGTTGAATTTTGAATCGAAAGAAACGGAAAAGTATTTGCATTTGATAAATCACCTATTAGTAAAGAATCACATTGAGAATAATTTCTAGATCCAAAAGCTTTATTTGTAATTTGGACCAATCCTCGATAACTATTCCTTGAGTTTCCAGATGAGATTCCTTTTGAAATTATTCGACTTTTTGTACTTTCACCCATATGAACCATTTTTGTCCCGGTATCAGCTTGTTGGTAATTATTTGTTAAAGCAACTGAATAAAATTCACCTGTTGAATTATCACCTAAAAGTAGACAGCTTGGATATTTCCAAGTAATAGATGAGCCTGTTTCAACTTGCGTCCAAGAAATCTTAGAATTTGGACCAAGGCACACTCCGCGTTTGGTAACAAAGTTATAAACTCCTCCTTTCCCAAATTTATCTCCTGCATACCAATTTTGTACTGTTGAATATCGAATATTAGCATTTTCTAGTGCTACTAGCTCAACAACTGCTGCGTGGAGCTGATTTGTATCATATTGTGGTGCAGTACAACCTTCTAAATAATTGACTTGGCTATTTTTTTCTGCTATAATTAGTGTTCTTTCAAACTGACCTGAATTTTGATCATTAATTCGAAAATAAGTTGAAAGATCTAGAGGACATTTAGTATTTTCCGGGATAAAACAAAAAGAACCATCCGTAAAAACGGCTGAATTTAATGCCGAAAAATAATTATCACCAATCGGAACAATTGAACCTAAATATTCTTCTATTAAGCTCGAATGTTCCACAATTGCCTCAGAAATTGAACAAAAAATTATACCAAATTTAGTAAGGTCTTCTTGAAAAGTTGTTCCAATTGAAACACTATCAAATACAACATCTAAAGCAACATTGGATAATCTTTTTTGTTCTGTCAATGATATTCCTAGTTTTTCAAATGTTTGAAGTAACTCTGGGTCAACTTCGTCAAGGTTTTTTAATTTTTTTTGCGATTTAGGTGCTGAATAATAGACTATATCTTGATAATCTATTTTTGGAAACTTAACAGATTGCCACTCAGGTTTCAGCATTTGCTTCCATCTTTTATAAGCTTTTAAGCGAAACTTTAATAAAAAAGTTTCTTCTTTTTTTTTCTTTGAAATTATCGTAATTATTTTTTTATTGAGACCTTTTTCAATGATATCTTTTTGAATTTTGGTTGAAAATCCATATTGATAAGTTTGGTTTACTAACTGACTTATGTTTTTGTTTAATTTTTTATTGGATTGATTTACCATAGGCTTGGAGAAAATAAAATTTTATTGATAAGTCTTAAAGATTGAAATTGGTTTTCACTTGTATACTTTTGAGCTCCTTTGAGCTAGTATTATAAAAAAATATTTTCTGGTATAAAAATTAGTTTTATAAAAACATTATTTAAAAAGGTTATGAAATACATAATATTTAATAGAACTATTTATTTCTGCAAACCGTTGTATAATTTTTGTCAAGGTTGACAAGAAAAGCTCAACCGATAGAACTAATTTTTTGAAATTAGTTAAACATCTATTATATATTGCCTTTTTATTTTAAGGAGAAATCAATGTCTCAATCTGTATCAGAACGGACTCGAATTAAAAGTGACCGTTACGAATCTGGTGTAATCCCTTATGCTAAAATGGGGTACTGGGATGCTTCATACGCAGTAAAAAGTACTGATGTACTTGCATTATTCCGAATTACACCACAACCAGGTGTAGATCCAGTAGAAGCAGCAGCAGCTGTAGCAGGTGAATCTTCAACAGCAACATGGACAGTTGTATGGACAGATTTATTAACAGCTTGTGACCGCTACCGTGCAAAAGCTTACCGTGTTGACCCAGTTCCAAACACAACTGATCAATTTTTTGCTTTTATCGCATACGAATGTGATTTATTTGAAGAAGGTTCATTATCTAATTTAACAGCATCTATTATTGGTAACGTATTTGGTTTCAAAGCAGTAGCTGCATTACGCTTAGAAGATATGCGTATTCCTCATTCATACTTAAAAACATTCCAAGGCCCAGCTACAGGTATTATTGTGGAACGTGAGCGTTTAAACAAATACGGTGCACCATTATTAGGTGCGACAGTAAAACCAAAATTAGGTTTATCGGGTAAAAATTATGGTCGTGTGGTATATGAAGGTTTAAAAGGTGGTTTAGATTTCTTAAAAGATGATGAAAACATTAATTCACAACCATTCATGCGTTGGAGAGAACGTTTCCTATACTGTATGGAAGGTATTAACCGCGCTTCATCAGCTACAGGTGAAGTAAAAGGGTCTTACTTAAATATTACTGCCGGCACAATGGAAGAAGTATACAAACGTGCTGAGTATGCTAAAGCTGTTGGTTCAGTAATCGTTATGATCGATTTAGTAATGGGTTACACAGCAATTCAAAGTGCTGCTATTTGGTCGCGCGAGAATGACATGCTTCTACATTTACATCGTGCTGGTAATTCGACATATGCGCGTCAAAAAAACCATGGTATTAACTTCCGTGTTATTTGTAAGTGGATGCGTATGTCTGGTGTAGATCATATCCATGCTGGTACAGTAGTTGGTAAATTAGAAGGTGATCCTTTAATGATTAAAGGTTTTTACGATACTTTACGTTTAACACAATTAGATGTTAACCTACCATATGGTATTTTCTTCGAAATGACGTGGGCAAGTTTACGTAAATGTATGCCTGTAGCATCAGGTGGTATTCACTGTGGTCAAATGCACCAATTAGTTCATTATTTAGGTGATGACGTTATTTTACAATTTGGTGGTGGGACAATTGGTCATCCTGATGGTATTCAAGCAGGTGCAACAGCAAACCGTGTTGCTTTAGAGGCAATGGTGTTAGCTCGTAACGAAGGTGCTGACTATTTCAATAACGATATTGGTCCCCAAATTTTACGTGATGCTGCTAAAACGTGTGGGCCTCTACAAACAGCGTTAGATTTATGGAAAGATATTAGTTTCAACTATACTTCTACAGATACAGCTGATTTCGCGGTTACACCTACAGCAAATATTTAATAAGTGTGTAGTTATTAGTAGAGGTATTGATGACATACCAATAGCAATAATGCTACTTTTAACAAAAAAATAATGAACAAAAAAAATAAATTACCTTAAAAAACTAAAGGAGTATTTGAATAGTGAGACTTACACAAGGTTGTTTCTCGTTTTTACCCGATTTAACTGATCAACAAATTGAAAAACAAATTGCTTATTGTATCAACAAAGGTTGGGCAATGAACGTTGAGTGGACCGATGATCCACATCCTCGTAATAGTTACTGGGAATTATGGGGTTTACCATTATTTGATGTAAAAGATCCTGGATCTGTAATGTTTGAATTACGTGAAGCCCGTAAATCATGCGCAGCTGGTTATATTCGTATTAACGCATTTAATGCTGCATACGGTACTGAAAGTTGTGTAATGTCTTTCATTGTAAATCGTCCTACGAATGAACCAGGATTCTACTTAGAGCGACAAGAATGCGAAGCTCGTAGAATTGCTTATACTATTAAAAGCTATAGTGTTCAAGCTAATCCAGAGGGTGGTCGTTACTAATTCTTTTTATTTTTAGAAAGAAATAAATGAATTGAAGGTGTTCAGATCTCTATATCAGAGAAACTGGACACTTTTTTTATTAGAAACGATTATAGTATTATTATTGTAGACACAATGTATCTGTGAACATTGAAATCAATCTTATTTGTTTTATCTGAACAAAGTTTAAACTTTGTTCAGATAAAAAAGTGATCTTAGATTGTCAAAAAATGAATGAGTAACTTTTAATTTTAGGGCTAATAAAAAGACCTCTTCAATTTATCTCGGAGGTCTAAAGAAATTGGTCTTGTTAAGTTTTGTTCTACAATGTCTATTAAAATTTAATAGAATGAAATAAATAATTTCAATAATTTATTAGAGATCTTGCAAAATTTTCAAAAATTTAGTAAGGTATATCAGTAGAGTTTGATAGAGTAACGGGATATAGCTCAGCTTGGTAGAGCACCTGCTTTGGGAGCAGGGTGTCGTAGGTTCAAATCCTACTATCCCGAAAGTGAAACATACGCAATTACCATAGAATCTCTATGAACGAAGTGATAGAAAAAACAGCAAGCGAGAAGAAAATTTAAAAAGTCTTGGAAAAAGTCTTGATTGAATTCAATTTATTTTTTATACTCTTAAAGTGTTCTATTCAAATGATATTAATTAAAAAGTACACATGAGTCTAAACGAAAAATTTTTTCCCGTTCGAAACGCTTTTTATGAAATTGTAAGTAATTTTTTCCAAAAAATCGCTGGGTACTTTGGATATCCAGAAAATCCTGGAATGCCTACTGCTCCGGAGTTTTCTACAAATATGGATTCTCGCTCACAATTTCTTTCGAAGCTTCCAGTTCATCAAACTAGTTGGCCACCAGTTCAAAGACCAGAGACATTGTTTGAAATGATTTTTGGTCCTACTCCAAAGTTAGACAGAATTCCGAGATATTTTTATGAAAGTAAAGAAGAAGGATTTTATAACTTTTATATTGAAAATTATAGAAACAGTTACTTTTTACCTGATTGGTTCTCAGGATTTTTACAAATACACTTAAACATTTGTTTGGATATAACAGTCTTAGAAACTATTCGTGAAGTTGTGTTCGTAGGTTTTATGGTTTATACTCAAATCGTAATTCTTAGAATTACTTTATCTTGGTTTATTTCGATTAATCCATACAATTTTCCATGGTGTTATATAGCAGCTGCTGTAGATTGGACAGAAGACGTATTGCAAGGGATTCTACCTGCAGTATTAGGTATTAATTTAACTGGAACTGTATTTTTAGGAATCCTTGGTATTATAGCGGATAGTTTAAATCATTTGGTATTTACTATGCCTTTTCTACCAAGTGAAGGAGAAGAACAAAAGCTATTAATAAATAATCAAGAGAAAAATGTTCTTGTTTTTCATTATTTACCATATTTATGGACCAAGGAGCCTATTCCAAATGAAGTTCGAGAATTTTGGTATAAAGAGAGACCAGATATTTTAAAATATTTTCTAAGAGAATATAAAGATAGTGATATAAATTTTTTCCCAAATAGTCTTCTTCGGGAAACTCTTCACGAATATTTTCCAAATAGCTTAAATAGCTTAATGTTTTTGAATCCGGAGTTTTTGCCAGATATTGCTTCGCACCTTTCAGGTTTGATAGATCATTTTAATTCTGCTCTTAATCTTTACTCTTAATCTTTGTCAATCTTTATACTTTCTAAAGATTGATAAAAGAATGAATCTGATTTTGAGAAAGCTATGCTTGCTCAGTTAATGGTCTGGCTCGGTGCTATTGCTTTGCCTCGATAATATAACATCGGCACCTTAAAATAGATGATAATGATAAACCAGATGCGATATTGTCTGCATTTTTTGCATACGTTTATATTTTTCTAATTTTTGTTTTAGTTATTTTAATTTTATACTATAATTTCAAATAAAATAGAAAGAAGGCTTTTGATGTGTTAGTACTTATCGATTTTAGTAGCAGTAATTATTAATTTTTGCATTCTGACAATTCCTGATTGTCAAAAATGCTCTGAAAAAACGATTAGTTTCCTTTTCAAAATGGGTTTTTTGAAAAAGAGAATGATATCCAAATAAACTTAATTCGAAATTAGATATGTGGATTGGGTTCCTAAATGATCAGAAAAAGCTAAAGCTTTTAATTCAACAAGAAAAAAGTCTTTCTGTTAAAATTAAAAAGGAGAAGGGAAAAGAAAATGTGTTGTAGCATTTGTAATAGGAACTAAATTAGTTTTGACACCATTCAACGTCTTTGCTAAACCCATTCAAAGGTTGAAGAACCCATTTTAAAAATTCCTTCAGACACCTCTAAAATTTATTTTAAGACACCTTCTCAGACTCAGAAATCTATATTAAATCAAAATAAAGCTCAAAATCGACCACATTTCATCACTTTAAGTAAAATTACCGAACAGGAGCGAATCGAAATTATTCAAAGAGGATTTCAACTTCAAGCTCAAGGAACAATCTCATTGAAGAAGTATTATGAAAGCACAGAACCAAATAGTTTATTTAAAATTCACGGTTACTGTCTCAAATACGAGGCTATTCGAAAAAACAAACTTTATCAATAATCAAAACTCTCAAACAACTAGATAAAATGTCATTTTAGAGGGCCTTTATGCTCGATTTAAGCGTACTTAACAGGTTAAGTAGAATCACCCTCTGATAAGCCTAAACCTCAAAATCAGCCAAATTTCATCACTTCCGAAGACAACCTCGGTGACGACGTGCCGAAGCAGCGCGACGTATTGCTTTGCAATTGGCAAAGCCCGGGAAGGATTCCTGAGCAGGAGATAATCGAAATTATTCAAACAGGATTTCAACTTCAAGCCAAAATATCCTTAAAAAAATATTATGAAAGCACACAACAACATAGCTTATTCCAACTCAAAGGATACTCCGTCAAGTACGAAACTATTAGACGCAATAAATTATATCAAAACTTAAAAAATTATGACACAAAAGCATAAAGTATCCGTGGAAGTTTTTAAATACCCTTATTGCGGTAAATCAATTCAATCAGAGGAATTTTTATCAGAAAAAATTTGTTGTTATACGATTAAAATTCGGAAAAAAATCGTTACAAAAGCTAAGCGGATATTCGTTTATGGGCAATTAATTAATTCTCTCGGTAATGGACTAGCTCCAACGCAAGCAATCGGTTTGCCGATTTTACCGCCTACTTCACCAATTATGAGATCTATTGATTCAAATGCTAATTTATCAAAAAAAAAAAGCTAATTACTCAGGCTATACAACAGATGCCAGCTGAAATCGATTTTACCCAAAAGGAAATGAATGAATTGTATCGTCTTTCAGTTGAATGCAAAAATAATTCTCTAAGTCAAGAGGAATTAATCACTAAAATAACGAATATTCGAGGTGGTTCCTATGTAGATGGGGCTGGATTGAAGTTACTCATTACTTTAATCCTGAAACGGGATTGAATGTATTCTTTAATAGAGATAATAATAAATTTATTAGTGGTTGGTTATTAAAAGATGATCAATTGGATAATATGCTAAATCGAGGAGCCTTATAAATGAAAAAATTGATAAGAAATTTTAAGTATTGGGAAAATTATAAAATGTATCTAGATTTAATGAAAAAATTTGTTGATAAAAAGATTAGTGGAACAGAATTTTCTGACCAATTTTTTCAAATGTGGAAATCAGATCGTGACAAAACTTATAATTCAGAAGAATTAGTTTACATAACAGAAAATTTCAAATTAACAGAAATAGATGGGTTTTCATCTTTAATCTCAGACTTATTCCTTGACTGCGAATTATTTGAAGCTGACCCATTGTTAAGAGAGGATTATGAAATATCCGAAGAAGAATTAAGAAATTGCGTGAAAAAAACTTTGTTAGAAATAAAAGATCGTTATCCTTAAGTAAAGAATGGGAGGAATCTTTTTAATCTTCCTCCATCTTCACCATATTAACCCGCTCAACCTATTTAGTGGTCTTAAATCAGCTATTAGGGACCTATCAGAGCATATTTGATTCTCTGATCCATTAATTAATTCGAATGGAAATATTCTATTTATTTCTCCCAGCACTCTTATCCTTTTAGAGTATACGCAAACTGATGAAAAGAGACTTTATATTGATTTTTATCCGCATAAAAAATTTTTTTTTCTTCCCAACCTTGAGTCTGATCGTATATTATAAAAGTTGAATTAAAACCAAATGATTGGAATAAATAAAAGGCTAACTTTTTAATTTCTTTGAATTCAATAAAACCTTCGACATTAAAACAAATATAATGAATTGTTAAGTTTCCGGATTTCAAACTTAATCTATTTTGATTCATCGACTCCCTCCCTTTTAGGTGCTTTCACTAATCGATTATATGGAACATAATTTAATTCCTTTTTCAAAACCTTATAAATTGTTGTACGGCCGCGACCAGTTAATTTTGCTATTTGAGTAATCGATAAATTTTTACTTTCTTTCAAGTACTTCACTTCATCAATCAATTTTTTATTGATAACAGTTTTTCGACCTAGATATTTACCTGATGCTCTAGCAGCTTTTATCCCTTCACGTTGCCGTTCTCTTCGACGCTCATTTTCAAAAGTAGCAATTGCCGCTAAATTCGTTGCAATCAACTTATTCACTGCCATATCATTAGAATACGGCAAGTCTAAAGATAGAAATGTAATTTTCTTTTTGAAAAATTTTTCCTGTAACTTTAAAAACTCAAGTGTGTTTCGACTGCAACGATCGATTTTAGTCACAAGTAGTAAATCATTTTCTTTTAATTCCTCGTCGATTAAATTATAAAAAACAGGTCGCTCAGAAATAGTCTCAGCAGCTGATCCTATTTCAATACGAATATTTTTTTCCGGAACACCTCGGTCAAGGAACTCTTTTTTTTGTGATTCTAAAGAAGAATTTTCTTCTTGTGATTTCGAAGATACACGCGCATACCCATAGCGACAATTTTTAGGAACTTCATCAAACATTTTTATACTTCCCTTTTCAAATGTGTTTTATATACATTATAGCATACTTTGAATTTAAAATCAAGAAAAATCATATTTAAATCACAAAACATTACCTTACGTTTAGAGTAAACCCCAAAATTACATACTAATACAATTACTCTTAAACAAGCTTAATTAATAATATCCCTAAAACTCTTTTCACTGTTCGGAACAAGTCCTCACTTCGCTACTCTTCGGAATTCTACTTACATATTAAACAATACACGATTACTTACTCTAACATAGCGTTAGCTAAGCCTAGTTACTTGATAAGCATCCAATCCTTCACTAAACCTACCTAAACTCTTTAGTCAAACTTCAATCAACATCCTTTACAAGATTAATTACGAAAAAATATTTTTTAAGTTAGCGTAATTTATATATAATACTATAACAAAACATTAACATTTATAATTACAATTATGCTATTTTGGAAATATTCTTCTAACCGTATATTTTTTATTAATGAATATTGGATTCTTGTTCCGAGTGTATTACTCATCGATTATTTTATTATCCGTAAAATGCGTTCTCACAAAAAAAAAATTGAAGAATTACAAAAATTGAAAGAACATATAGAACGCTATAAAAAACTCCAAAGCCTACGTAGAGTGTTAGCTGTTAGTTTATCAGGAGCATCTGGAGTAGCTATGTTTAATATTTTGAAGTATAGAAATGGCGCCTATATTGATGTTGATTACATAGACTGTGGTGTTGAAGAAGGCTTACGCTATTTAGATAATGATCGAATAAGAAAAATAATACACGACTTGTATGCTAACAAGCGTCGAGGAAAAATAATTTATATAACTGCAACTGCAGTTTGTCATCTAGCTAAAACATATGGCAAAGATTTTTTAGCATTACCTTTTACGATAGGCGACTTTGGTCTAACAAATGTGTATCAAACTACTCGAAAGATATTTGTAACCGTATTACTGGGTGCAGTTGGTCCACTTTATGTAGCTGGGGGTCCTATCGCAATAGTTGTTGCTGTTCTCCTGGCGACAGGAGGTCTAAAACTCGCATTTACGGACCTGGAGAAATTACCAACTAGTTTTATTGATGAAACACTTCCAATTAGTCAAATAAAGCCAAGGATTCCAGATTTACCTGATGTGGTAACTGTTAACTATCGCAATAGAGTAAAGGCACCTAGTATCGTACCAGCAAAACAAGAATGTTGGCTGCCTGAACAAGCCTACCTTAACCCAAATTGTCAAATAAAGCCTACTCAAATACCCACTGCAGTGAATCAGGCTCCACCTGAATTAGTATATGATGAAGTGGTAAATATGCAAGATACAACTGGATTAGATCGTGTGGATTTCAGTGATATATTAGATCTTGGACAACCTGAAACTACTATTTCGAAGGCTAGCAAAGGTAAAACGGTTAATTTCTTAGATCTCTTCGGTGATCCTGCCGATATTGATGAAAGTGACACATGGGATGCTTCTAGCATCACTGACACCGTCGCAAAGAGCCGGAATTCAAGAATAAAAGAATAAAAAAAAAAAATAGCTTTCGAAGAAGTATTTTCTTTGGAGAAAGAAAGTGCTAGACGGACTTCTTACCAACCTTAAACTTACTCCTATAGCTTCTTTTTATCAGGAAATAAGCAATTCAATTCTTAGATTAAGTTTATACAACATACGCCAAATTATACTATTAATTTAGCGTATGTATTAATTCTACCATTAAAACCTTTCCAATACTACTTTTAAACACCTACACACTCGCTTACAAACTTCCACAAATATTTTTACAAGATAAATTACGAAAAAATATTGTTTAAGTTAGCGTAATTTAGAGTATAATAGAAGAAACTACATTCAAAAATACTAATTGAAACTTTACAAATTAACATTAATTATATATAATTAATTACGCTTATAAAAACACAAACACAAAATAATATGCAAAACATTTTCTTTTTTCAAACACAACAAATTGCTGACGACACAAATATTTTTAATTTGTTCAAAGAACAAAATATTTTCTTTTCTTATTTTCAGGTTGATCAAAATTATTATCTCTTCGTTTATTCTCAAAAATCTATCGATATCCATTTTCTTTATCAATCCATTGAGATAATTAAAGAATTAGATTCCAAACAACGCAAAATACGCTCCTTACGAGGATTTTTCCACATTCATTTTCTCACCTCCAAATTCTTTAAGTCAACCCACTTGCAAAACCATAAACCAAACAGGTCAAGATTATTTTCGCTAATTTTGTTTTAACCATAAATCTCCTTCTTATAAATTAATTGATAGAAACATTATGTTACTCAAGAAAAACCAAAAACAAAATTGCTATTAATTTTTTTAACTTTAAAAAATATTTTGTTTATAAGAAGAGTTAATTTATCTACTATTTTAGTTTTTACATTTTTAAGATGCAACTCCTATTGTTTCTGAATTGGTAATTGATTTAACTGCCTAACGAAGTAACTTGATAGAGTACTGATTTCTAACTTGTTATCGGCATGTCTCTTTTGAGACCCATTACGATCTCATGAAAGGGAAAAGGGAATATTTATTTGATTAACAAATTCCTGAGGATACAATTCTTTTTAATGAGTTTAAAAACCAAAAAATCTCTTTTTCATATTTTCTAGTAGATCAAAACTACTATCTCTTCTTTTATGCACAAGAACCCATTCAGCTAGATTTTATTTATCAATCTATTGATTTGATTCAAGAATTAGATTCTAAACAACGCAAAATAAGATCCCTACGCGGTTTCTTTCTTTACGCATCAGAAATTATCGAAAGTGGAAAAGATTACGAAATTTTAGAAACAAATCTTCAACCTTTCTTTTGGAAAAAAGTACACAACATCATTCGACAAAATAAAAAATCAGCTTTACAAGAATTTTTATTTGGATACACTGAAGCTACCAACTCTACTTACCCAAGTTCGAGTCTTGCTTTGGATGCAAAGATTCAAACTCTTCAAAAGTCTTACGACGCCCTACGCCAACAACTTCATTCTCTACCACTTCGGGTTACTTCGCTAGCGCACCAAGTCGCAAGACTTCAACAAAAAGTAATTCAGTTAGAAACGAGTGAGCGAAGCGAACAGCTTATTTCAACTTAAAGGATATCAAATCAAATATGAAACTGTACGAAGAACTAAACTTTATCAACAACTCAAAGTATAAATAGAAAGTTAATAATTAAGTTTGGGTGAAGAGTGAGATAACTTTTCACTCTTTATTTAAAGCTTTTTGTAGTTTCAAAAAACAGTCTTTGATAGAATCATAGAATTCTTCGTTTTGGTAATCTTCATTAAAATTATCACATTCAGCCCTTAAAAAGCTTATCAAACTACCAAACCCGTATGATCTCGGATCTAGCTGAAAATCTTTTAATTTTTCTGAACCTAACTCCTTTAGAAAACCATCACATTCATATATCAGTCTTTGACGGAGTTCAAGAAAGCTGGTGCTAAATTCTTCACCACTAATGATTTTATTGATGAATTTTTCCATAAGTAGAACAAATAGAGTTCTATTTTTCCAATATAGGTATGATGCAATAGCTGCTTCATATTCTGATAATTCTAAGTACTCATCTTTACTTTCTTGATAAAATGATTTTCCTAGATTCTTTAAATCTTCTGAATGTTTCAAGAGTTCTATGTATCGTTTTTGATTGTAAGTCATTTTTAATTTCTAATATTCTAAATAAGAATAACCCGTTTTAGGGGTTATCCAATTGTGAGTTATCTATAGGAGTTATACCCATTACATCATTTTCAAAACTACTCGTTGGAGTAAAGCCTGGAGATGAATTTTCATCCATTGGACTGACAGGAGTTATTCCCGTAACGTCGCTTTCGAACGTATTTACAGCTGTTTGTTGCGGAGGTAAATTCTTAACTTGTCCACTAAACCATCCTTTTCCACCACCGAAATTTCCAGTGTTTAATAATTCATTATGTTCATCACGGTCAAGCTGACAAGTCGTGACAAATTTGCCTGTTGATTTTTTAAACACCGCGATTACCTTTTTATCTAAATCATAAATATGAATGGCCTTAAATTCGCGATCTGTTCCACTTTGATATGTCCCGTCTTCAAACCATTGGACATTGTCGCGATTGGGCATATCAACGATAGATCGCATCATTTTTAATGCGTTATCATTGCTTTTTTCAGTTTTTGTTCCACCATTAGCTTTTACAGTATAAGGTAAATCATGAACCGCACCATGATCACCGACTTTAAATTTTGATTGCCAGAAGCCAACCATTAACTCTGGACGTCCCTCATGGATAACTGTCATATCATTACTATGAGGAAGCGCGCGTCTTTCTTCCTTCGTTAACCCAACAAATTCTTGATGTGGCATTGAAGACGGCCGAGTAATTTCTAAAGTTGATCCTGGTCTCGGACAACCAGGTGTTCTTCGTGGAAAGAATAAGTCATAAGATGGAGGATATCTGTGGTCGGCCGTTTGCGGTTGAAACGGATTTCGTCTAGCTAATCCCCAATCTGCATTTGGTTGCTGAATAAAAGCATTAGAATTGGATGCCATTAGCCAAATACCATATATCACTACTAAAAAAACTGTACTTCCTACGATTCCAGTACCCAAATCACCTGCTCTTAGTTCTTTTATAATTTTACTAATTTCAGGCCTAACAACAAAATTTTGATCCATCGCGTAAATATATAGCGGTAATTCCGGAACTCTTCTAAAACGTATTTTGTCTACGCGTGGAGAAATTGTTGGAGCCACTATAGGCTTTTGATTTTGAACTTGAGCTCCAGGACAAAGTCTATGAATCTCTTCATTCCTATCAACAATTCAACCCAAAACCCCATCGACTCTGACGTTTTGGGTTGAATTGTTAGAGCAGTCAAAAATAAAGCTATAGATAAGACAATTTTCTTTTTTCTAGAATTCACTTTATTTTTTAAAGTAAGAAAAACCTTTTTTTTTTTAAACCTAATTTTTATAATTTTTCGATCCAATAAAAATTTTAGATTTGCTTCAACTTTTTTATCAATCTTAAGTTTTTCCTCTTCTGTCAGCTTACTGCAATATGAATACGATACGTCTAGGCTCATCTCAATACCTCCTATTAGATTTCTTTTTTTTCTAGAAGCGGATCGTTCTCAGAATCGTCAAGCGGTAAATCATCTGGATCTCTTTCAGGAAACGAATTTTTATTATTTTTTATTTTTATCACATTTGATTCATCTACCACCAAATCAATTTGTTGCATATAATCCCGTCGATCCTTTTGCTAGAAGCATCAAGTGCTTTTGATTTTTCAAAAGATTCAACTGCTTCAAGTAGTTGCTGATACAATTCGATACTTCAAGTGTCCTTTTTTGACTTTAAAAAATCAAGAGAAGGAACTTTTCAGTATAATATTATACATGTTTTAGCAAAAGAGTTACGCATAAAATACTACAAATATTTATTCCAATAAAACAATCCAAAAAACAATTTATGATAATTTATCACATAATCTTTGAACGAACAATCATATTTGATACAAGTTTTACAATCAAACAAGACAGTACCAAGTATCAAGACACATTCAAGGTCAGATAAGAGATCAGGAATAATTTATTAGCATTATGATTCATACGATAGTGTATTAAAAAGTCCAATAATAGATACTTTAAAATACATTATATGATAAGAATAAATTTTTACTCATTTAAGTCTGAAACAAATCTTTTATTCATTTTTAGTTTAATATTTCTATAAATTTTATGAATTCATAAACTTGTGACGTAAGACAGGACAAAAACCTTTTTTTTTGAAAATCGCAAAATCGGAATTCACTTTGTGTAGCTAAATTACTTACGATTTGAGAAGTATTCTATTTTTTTTCCATATTAGGTTTAAGATAGCAAATTCAAAAATGAACTACTCATAAATAAAAAAATAATGAGTAGTTCATTTTTGAATTTCAATTTGATCTAATGAGTCTAGTATAGTTCATCTTCTTGGTGAACAAGAATTGTACAATCTGACTTAGGATATGCAATACAAGTTAAAACAAAACCTGCTTCAACTTGATCATCATCTAAAAAAGTCTGTTCTGATTGATCAACACTTCCACTGTCTACTTTTCCTGCACAAGTAGAGCATGCACCAGCACGGCACGAATAAGGTAATTCAATCCCTTGTTCTTCAGCTGCATCTAATACAAATACATCATCACTACAGTCAATTGTAGAATTGATACTATGTTCTTCGCTTACTAGCGTCACTTTGTAAGTAACCATATAACTCCTTAGTTTTAATAATTATAAAGTAATAAGATTTTACTTTACTAATCTATATTATACCACGTAAATTTGTTACAAATAAACAAATTTTTTTTAATTTTTATAATATTAATACTAGTTAAAAAAAGTTTTAAATTGAAATCAAAGGCGTTTCACTGTTTGCGAAAAAGTTGTTACATATTATTTATACTTGACAATATGTTTATTGTTGAAGCTTCGCATACGCTTGTATAGTGAATATACAGAATAAAAATAATACAATTTTTTCAACTAAAAATTAAAAGTTTAACTCTGCAGCTTGAACTTTCTCAAATTGTTTTTTCTTTAAAACTAATATAATTTGACTGACAACTACGCTAAAGCAGAAAGCAAGATAACCGATTATTCGAATTGGATTTTGTAAAACAATTTCGGATTCTTCTTGTCCAAACCCGCCTACATTCGGATCTATATTTAAGGCTTGATCAGTTTTAAGAGTGTCCCCTTGCTTAACAATAAGTTTTAACCCTGCTGGAAGCGTTTGTGATGTTTTTGTTCCAGATAAGTTTGTAATGGAGATAATTGACTCTCCTTTTTCTGACGTTTCAATTGCCGTAATTTGCCCAGCTTGAATTGCTCCAAATACATTTACGTTACTCTTTTCACCGGTTGGGTAAACTTGACCACGTCCACGATTACCACCTGCATAAAAAGGATAAGTTAAATATTTAATTTCCGAATTTTTTTCTGGATTTGGTGCCACAACAGGGAAAATTAGTTCTTGGTGTGTTTTTCCTACAATTGGTCCAACAACTAACATATTATCAAACTCTGGACTATAGGGTGAAATAAATACACCTTTATTTTTTGCTTTCACTTCTGTTGAAATTTGGTTTTTTGCTGCTAATTTAAATCCTTTTGGAAGTATTAAAATTCCTCCAACATTTAAATCAGCTTCTTTTCCATTGGCACCTATTTGTTTCAGGTTTGTATCGTAAGGAACTTTAATTTCGACTTCAAAAACTGAATTTGGTAAAACAGCTTGTGGAGCTTCAATTTCGATTGCTTTTTGATTTAAATGACAATTAGCACAAGCTAATTTTCCATTCGCTGCACGTGGATTTGAATAATTTTGTTGTGCAAAAACAGGATAGGCTGATGAATCTTGAATACAAAACCCAAATGAAAGTATTCCAAGTGTTAAAGTACAAAAAAGACTTTTAAAAAATTTGTGAATGGTCATAGTTTAAATATTTTTGAAGTCTAGATATTTCAGTATATAAATTAATTTTTTAATAAAAACAAGAAACTTAACCCTATAAAATACAATAACAATATTGCTAAAGATAATAATAGCTGTGTTAGTGGATCTGTTGAAGGAGTTAGTATAGCTCCAAAAATAGTAGACATAAGTATGATATATCTCCACGCACTTAACATTTGTTTAGCAGATATAATGTTCAATAACCCAATTAATATTTGAATAATTGGAATCTGAAAGGCTAATCCTGTACTATAGAATAATACCAAAATAAACTCAAAATATTGATCAAAAGACCAGAAAGGTTCAAGTACTTCTTCGCTATAATTTAAAAAAAAATTTAATGCAGCGGGTATTAAAGTGTAATATGAAAAAGCTAATCCTAGTCCAAATAAAAGTAATGATCCCAACAATAAAGGTAATACAATTTTTGTTTCTTTTTTTGTTAACCCTGGTAATAAAAATAATATTAATTGACCTATAACAAAAGGACTTCCAAATAAAATCCCGGTATAAAATGATATTTTAATAGTTGAAATAAAATATTCACCGGGTGCGACTTGAAAAAACTTGACATTCGCAATAGGAAATTCTAAAATTTTAACTAGACTTTTAACTTCAATAAATGCTAAACATGTTAATGTTAAAATTATCCACCCTAAAAGAAACATCCTTTGTCTTAATTCTTCGATATGTTCAGAGAATGGCAATTCTAAAATTATGTTTGTATTTTTTCTAAAATTAAAGTTAGAATTAGTAATCATTGAATAAATATATAATTTTTTTATCTTATAAGATTAATTTTTTCTATAAGACTTTAGTTTTACTTCGTTAATTCATTTATGATAAGTAATTCATAGCCTCTAATCGTGCCGTTGCTTTTTTTAACTCAACAGAAGCATCTAAACGTGATTTACTTGTTTCTGCATTTTCAACAGCTAAAGTTGCTTTCTCTAAGTCTTTTGTTGCTTCACTTAATTCAATTTTATTTAGTTCTTCTACATCGTTTACTAAAACTGTTACTTGGTTTTGATCAATTTCTGCTAACCCACCACATAAAATAATGGGTGTCCACTTTTCATTTGATTTAATACGAAGTAATCCAGTATCTAAAGCCGTAATTAATGCTGCATGATTATCTAATACTCCTACTTGACCAGTTAAACCTGGTAAAACAATTTCATCAGCCGTTGTTGAACAAATTATTCTGTCAGGAGTAAGAACGCGGATGTTCATAACCATAGAATAGATTCCTTAATTTTAATTTTTTATTGTTTGATTTAGATTCTAAGATTAGTAGCAATAACCACTTAAAAGGTAAGATATAAAAAACTTCGTTATTTTATATCTTACCAATCTTAATTTAGTGTTATGTTTTGGAAATTATTTTTAATATAGCTAAATTAAATACCTTTCGCTTTTGCAATTACTTGGTCAATGTTTCCAACTAAGTAAAAAGCTTGTTCTGGTAATTCATCTAACTCACCATTTAATGTCATAGAGAATCCTTTAATTGTATCCTCTAAGCTTACATATTCACCTGGCGAACCCGTAAATATTTCAGCAACAAAAAATGGTTGTGATAGGAACCGCTCTACTTTCCGTGCTCGAGCAACAAGTAATCTATCATCTTCAGATAATTCATCAATTCCTAAAATTGCAATAATATCTTGAAGTTCTTTGTAACGTTGTAATGTTTCTTTTACAGTCTCAGCTATTTGATAATGCTCCTCGCTTACAATACCTGGTTGTAGCATTGTTGATGTTGAATCTAATGGATCTACCGCTGGATAAATTCCTTTTGCAGCTAAATTACGTGATAACACTGTTGTTGCATCTAAATGTGCAAACGTAGTTGCCGGAGCAGGATCTGTTAAATCATCAGCAGGTACATATACTGCTTGAATAGATGTGATTGAACCTTGCGTTGTTGAAGTAATTCGTTCTTGTAATGCACCCATTTCTGTTGCTAAAGTTGGTTGGTAACCTACTGCAGAAGGCATACGACCTAGTAATGCTGAAACTTCAGAGCCAGCTTGAGTAAACCGGAAAATATTATCAATAAATAATAGTACGTCTTGCTTGTTCACATCCCGGAAGTATTCTGCCATTGTTAGTGCTGTTAATCCAACACGCATTCTTGCCCCTGGTGGTTCATTGTTAAACTAAGGTACCCATTTATAGATAGCCTCGTCTTCAAATCCGGACGTGAAAGTTTCCCTTCATCCGGCTCCTGCAAGATTTTCCAAGCTAGATCTGAGATCTTTTTAAGTTTTGTTAACATGACATTGTCGGTGTAATAATTGCAAGTTTTTATAGTTCTCGACGCCTCCTTGAGACCGTAGTATAATATGGTCCACTTCTATGGAATCTTCCAAATGAAACTTTTTCTTACAGGCCCTACAGTTCCATTTTGGACAGTTTAGGTGTAAATAAGTTACTGTAACTAAGACTTCGCCCAGCCCAATAGAGATGATCTCCATCATAGACTGAAGCTGTTCCTTTTACCTTGATATAGTTTTGGCTGGCGATCCATGCCATTTTTGGAAGATGGGTTGTTCTGGGTTTTCCTCCTTTTAAAGTTCTTGTACCATTAAGGATCCAATTAGCTTTATAAGAACGGTTTTGAAATTTATAAACCCTATTCTCGGGGAAGTATTTCTGTTTAACAGTTTCTCTTCCTTGTCGAGTTGCCCGGCGGAATACCCACGCTCTGATTTGATTGTATATAACGTTATCTACTTTCTTAAAAGTTTGTTTACATTCGCAATATTGAAAGTAGTTTCCCCATCCTATCAAGATTGGCCGTAATAAATAGATTAACTCATATGAGCTTGCTGATTTATTGTTTTGTATGATCTTACGTGTCTTGTCTGTAAGCCGTTTGACATTCTCCTTGGAAGGAGTTATTTTCACCCGATACTGTTCTTGTTTTGATACTAAGGTTATTTGAAACCCTAAAAACCTAAAAGATTCGCTTGCTTTCTTTAATTTTGTCTTTTCCGGAGAAATTTCTAAACCTACGTTAGCTAACCAATCTTTTGTTTCAAGAATGACTTTTTCCATTATCTCAGCGTTTGGATGAATTATTATAAAATCATTAGCATACCTTATAAAACCAAGTGCCGCTCTTTTAGTTTTGGTTCCTCGTGCAGCGTTCGGATGTGGTTTGGGAAATTGACGTGAAGACACGTAATTTTTAAGATGTTCTTCAAGTCCGTGTAATGCAATATTTGCTAATAATGGTGAAATAATCCCATCTTGAGGAGTACCCGTTGTATTATGTCTTGGTGTATTAGCGTATTCATTCATTAGACCTGTTTGTAACCAAGCCATTATTTGTCTTTCCATTAAAGAGAAAGTTTCTAATTTAGCTAGTAATGTATCAGGATCTATTTTATCAAAGCATTTACGTATGTCTGCGGCATAGACAAGTTTATCCGTTTTGTGACGTAAATTTAAAAATATAGCTTTGATAGCATCATGGCTGCTTCGACCTGGCCGAAATCCATAAGAATTAGGCTCAAATCTTGCTTCCCATTCAGGTTCTAGAGCTAACTTTGCCAGGGCTTGTTTGGCTCTATCTTGAATTGTGGAAATACCTAACGGTCTTTTTTTCGTTTTCCCAGGTTTTGTAATCCATACTCTTTTCACGAGATAGGCATTTCCATTTAAATGTAAAGTCTTTGCAAGTGTCAATTTCATACTTAGAGTTGTAGGAACAAAACCGTCTACACCTGGAGTATTTTTGCTTTTAGTGAAAGTAGTTACTTGTCGTACAGCAATTAATTTTGCATGTGAACTTCTGATCAATCTTTGTTGCAATTGTCTTACATTTTTTACGTCACCTGATTTACTTGCCTTGAAAATTCTTCGTTGGGATCTTCGAACTATATTGGATGAGTTCCCCCAATCAATTTTGTTCCACGTTAATTCAGAAAAGAATTTACTCATTTATTTCCTAAAGAATTTTGTTTCTTGCTAACATTCTTTCTGCATATCCCCTTCACCATTGCAAAGAAGCGTTGGCTTCTGAATGTTTCCTCCACTCTGATAAGCATACGGCGTATCACCTACCCTAAGGAGCTTAAAAGAGCCTACCAATGTTCCATAAAATGTTATTCTTGTTATATTTAGGTCCACCCAATACCCCTTTCTTGTGTTAAAAAAAACTTTCCGTCCATGTCAGCCAAACGAAACTACCATGTACAAGACCTAGAACTTTCTAGTTTTCCTCTTCTTTTCTAAGAAGTTTACGTTCGGAACAAGAGGCTTAAGGAGTGTACCGTTACGTGTATATTGCACTGTATAACTACTTTTAACCTTTGCTAAACTTTAGTTCTTCCATACCTGGGATCCCTTATCAAGGTTAAAAGGCGGGTTGACGGTAACCCGGAGGGATTGAACCTCAACATATTATAGTTAGGACTTCAATAAGTCCCCTTACTTTCAATTTAATGAAATATATTTGACCAATATATTTCGAATTTTTAAACCTTATGTAAGAACTTGTCGCACCATTTGACCGTAAACTAACGCAACTTTTGATTCAGAGAATTCTTTTTCATTAATTACCCCTGATTCTTTCATCTCTTCATATAAATCATTCCCTTCGCGTGTTCGTTCTCCTACTCCTCCAAATACTGAAACACCACCATGGGCTTTTGCAATATTATTTATCAATTCCATGATTAATACAGTTTTTCCTACACCAGCACCGCCAAATAGACCAATTTTACCCCCACGACGATATGGAGCTAATAGATCTACAACTTTAATACCAGTTTCAAAAATAGATGGTTTTGTTTCCAAATCTGTAAAAGCAGGAGCATCACGATGAATTGGTAAAGTTTCTTTGTATTGAACAACCCCTTGTTCATCTACGGGTTCTCCAATTACATTAAAAATTCTTCCTAATGTAGGAGTTCCTACTGGTACACTAATAGGAGTTCCTAGATCAACAGCTTCAATACCACGTTTTAAGCCATCAGTAGAACGCATAGATACTGCTCTTACTCGATTATCTCCTAGTAATTGTTGAACTTCAACCACAGTTTCTGTTCCATCAGTTAAACCAATTTTGATTGCACTGTAAATAGGAGGTAAGTTTCCTTCAGGAAATTGAATATCTAATACAGGACCAATAATTTGGGTAACATAGCCTTTATTTACCGTAGTCTTTACCATTTAATTTTAACATATTATGAATATATTCGAATAAATATACTTTCTCAACTTTTATGTTTATTCTAGTGTTGTGGTCATTTCTCTTATCTCAGTAATATTATACAATAAAATACTAAGAATTGAATAGGACAGAAGAAGTGCTCTTTCTTTAAGTATTATCGTTTAATCGTCCTGTTACTTTTAGCCAATTCCGAGCCCCGGGATAATTATCTGGGGCTAATTTTAACGCTTGAATCCAATATTCCGCTGCTTTATCAAACAACTCTTTCGCTATTTCGGCAGCTTCATCGCCATCATATGTTTGTACTTTCATAGCCTGTGAATGATAAATGACTGCAATATTATTTAAAGCCTGAGGAAGGTTTGAATTTAAAGAAAGAGCTTGATGATAAAATTCTAAAGCTGCAGAATATTTACCTGTATTTCCATAAATTAATCCAACATTATAAAGTGTATAACTTCTATCATACGGATCTTCTTCTACTTGAAGAGATTCATAATAGTTAACTAAAGCTTGAGCATATAAACCTTTTGATTGAGCGCTCATGCCAGCACGATAATATGAAAAGGCTTCTTTTTCTTTTTTACTCGCTGGTAAAATTTTTAAAAGAATATCAGCAATTACAGTAAATGTTTTATCAATAAAATTTCCCACAGATAACTCCTTATGTTAAATAAATAGATTTAAAATTTTAGATAATTATATACTGAAAAAATATTTTTTATATAGAGTTTGATGCTACAAATGAAAATAATGAGAGTATTCTTACCCGTTTTATTGCTTTTGCTAATTTTCTTTGTTGCTGACAACTAACACCTGTTGCTCTTCTAGGAAGTATTTTTCCTTGGTCAGTTATAAATAGTCTTAAGAATTCTATATCCTTATAATCAATCTTTTGATTTAAACTAATAGGTGATAAATTTTCTTTTTTTGTTGGCATAATTTATTTAATTTCTTTATGTAGAGTTGGTTGATTACAATGAGGGCAATATTTTTTTAATTCTAATCTTTCTGGATTATTTCGACGATTTTTTGTTGTAGAATATCTTGAAACACCAGGTGAATTTTTTGCTACATTTGATCGACATTCTTGACATTCTAATGTTATTAAAATCCGAGTACCTTTGTTTTTTGCCATAAGAATAGTATAGTGATAATTTTTATTTACTATACTGCCTAAAAATCTTTATCTTATCAAGTATTAATTTTTTTCAAAAATTTTTATTTAAAAAACTTTTAATTTTTTATGAAATAGATTATAGTGAGTTACACTTTAAAACTATTAAAAAATTATTCGAGTATTTTTACTCTAAAAAAACCCTATGGCAAATAATAAATCTGCAAAAAAACGTATTAAGATTAATAAACGAAACCGGTTTCAAAATCGATTCTATAAAAGTTCTGTTCGAACGTTAATAAAAAATTTTTTAAAAGATCTAAAAATATATAAATTCTCAAAAAATCCTGACAATGAAAAAAAATTAAACCAAAACTTGAATTTAGTATATAGCTTAATTGACAAAGGAACAAAAAAAAACATTTTTCATAAAAATACTGCTGCTAGAAAAAAGTCTCAGTTAGCTTTATCTTTAAAGTCAGTCCTATAGATAGTTTTAGTCAAAAAAATTTAATTACTGTTAACACCTAACCTATTAACAGTAATTTTGCAATGAAATAAAAAGTTATTCATCGATTCATTATTAAATTTGAATCTAGTAGAATTTTAGATTTTTAAATTATGAAAAACAATATTAATTATATTAACTCTTTGCCAGACTTTTTAGCTATGCAAAGAGTAAGTTTTTGTTGGTTTATTACACAAGGACTCCAAGAAGAGTTAGCTAGCTTTTCTAGAATTACAAATTTTGGTGAAACTACCGAATATATTATCTTTGGGGAAGAATATAATTTAATACAATCTCCTTATAGTTTCTTGATTGCTAGAAAATATAATGGGAATTATAAAGTTCAACTAGTTATTCCAATTGAAGTTAGAAATAAGCTAATTAATAATATTGAATACCAAAACCAATTCCCTATTATTAGTTTACCTTTAATGACTATCGATGCAACCTTTATAATTAATGGTTGTGAACGTGTTATCGTTAGTCAAATTATTCGAAGCCCTGGAATTTATTTTGAA
Source organism: Gracilaria vermiculophylla (assembly GCA_019155205.2). NCBI lineage: Eukaryota > Rhodophyta > Florideophyceae > Gracilariales > Gracilariaceae > Gracilaria > Gracilaria vermiculophylla. The sequence goes on along the minus strand of JAHNZQ020000001.1, from coordinate 85,371 downwards.
AAAAATAAAAATCAAAAGCGAAAAAATAAATTTAATCGAAAATTTTCAACAGATATTCAAAAATTAAGATCTTTTACTCCGTCAGGTCAATCTTTTTTTTCTCAGTTTGATCTTTGTTTTCCTATTCCAACATTTATTTATGATCCAAAGGAAGGAAAAGAAAAAATAGTAGCAGAGTGGGAAAAAAATAACATTTCTCATTATTCGATCAGTTATCTCAGAAAAATGGAAAAGAGCTCGTTTTTAGCTTTTTTTCAATCATTTAAATTATATCAGATTATTTCGAAGCAGACTCCATCTCAATCAAAAATTAAGTTAATTCAAATTTTTTTAAAATGGTTAAAATTAAAAACTAATTTTGAGATCGACGCGAGTGAAAATGCAATCCCTATGTCTTTTCAACTTTATCGAATGGATTTACTACTCCAGTATTTTAACTTTTTATTAAAATTAATTTTGAAATATGAATTTTTAAAATTAGAATCCACTCAATTTATTCATATAGAAAATTCTTTCACTAAAAATAGTAAATTGTTAAGAAAAAAAACTTCACAAAACTTTTCGGAAGTTACAAATAAGATTACGGACTATTCGGGTTATTTCACCAGTAGAACAAGCGGGAAAGCTCCCAATTTATCTTTAACGCAAATAGTACAACTAATACTTTCATATGATAAATTGATTTATAAGTTTCAAAATTTCCTTCAACTTAAAATAAATTACCCATTTATTCTCCTTTTAGAAATATTTTCTAATTTCTTATTATATAAAACTAATTTTTTATTTTTAAAAAAAGGATTAGGAAAAACTTTTCAAAAATTTCAAGATTTAAACGAGTTTTTAAAAAGTAAAACTCTTCGACCAACAGTCTACTTTTCAAAAAGTCTCAAAGATCGATTAAAATATTCAAAACATTATGATAGTTCTTTCTATAGTCATAAATATCTAAAGACTAAAACCCAATTATTACTCTATAAAAAAGACTATAAAATAAAAACAAATTACAATAAACAGTATGATGAAAAAGATTTATATAAAGCAATTTTAATACCTGAATACGGATCATGGATTCGATTTGAATTTCAAAAAAATACAAAAATGAATTCTTATCGGTATCCATTAAAAAATCAAGAAGATGAAATTATTATTCAATTAGATAAAATTAATCAAAAGCCAATTCTTTTATTGTTAAAAGAAATGGGTTTGACAGATTTAGAAATTTTTCAAAATTTATATTATTCTGATTTTTTCTATTTTACTAGGCCTACGTTAATAAATTCAAAATATTTTCATCAACCCTTATCACGATTTAATTTAAATACATCTTTTTTTAGAAATAAAAATATTTCAGAGTTTTCTAGGATTTTTGATCAAAATTATTATCGTTTAGGTAAAGTTGGTCGATTAAAAGTAAATAAACGTTTAAGTATACATATAAATAATAGACTTCAGACGATAACATATGAGGATATCTTTGCAATTTTAGATAAATTAATTAGTTTAACAATTTCAAAAAGAATTCCTGATGATATTGACCATTTAAAAAATCGTAGAGTACGTTCTGTTGGCGAATTATTACAAAATTTATTTAGAATTGGATTTCAAAGATTAGTTCGAAAATTAAAAAATCAAAGTAATAAATTAGATGCTGGGCAACTGCAGTTATTAAATTTTAATATTGTGAATGCAACCGTGAAAGAATTTTTCGGTTCTAGTCAATTGTCCCAATATTTAGACCAAACAAACCCTTTATCATCAATAACACACCGACGTCGAATTAGTGGTTTAGGACCTGGTGGCTTTGACCGAGATCGAATTAGTTTTACTGTTCGCGATATTCACCCTAGTCATTATGGACGAATTTGTCCGATTGAGACTCCAGAAGGTCAAAATGTTGGTTTAATTGCATCTTTAACAAGTTGTGCTAGAGTCAATAAAGCTGGATTTTTAGAAACTCCATTTTGGAGAGTTCAAAATGGGAAAGTTATCAAAACTGGGAACCCAATTTATTTAACAGCAGATATTGAAGACTTTTATAAAATTGCTCCTGCCGATATTGCAACAAATAAAAATAATTATTTAGTTAAAAATTTAATTCCAGTAAGATATAAACAGGATTTTATAAATGTGACACCATCTGAAGTTGACTTTATTGCTCTTTCTCCAATACAAATTGTTTCTATCGCTGCTTCCTTGATTCCATTCTTTGAACATGACGATGCTAATCGTGCATTGATGGGTTCAAACATGCAGCGTCAATCGGTACCTCTAGTTTTAAATCAAAAACCGATTGTTGGGACGGGTTTAGAAAATCAAATTGCAATCGATTCAGGGATGGCTTTAGTTGCATACCAAGAAGGAATTGTCAATTCAGTAACGGCAAATAAAATTAAAATTACAAGTAAAAATGGAAATAATTTTACTTATAATTTACAAAAATATCTAAGGTCAAATCAGCAAACGTGTATTAATCAAAGACCGATTGTATGGAAGGGTGAAAGAGTTAAATCTGGACAAATTTTAACGGATGGCCCAGCGATAATAAGTAGTGAGTTATCTTTAGGACAGAATGTTTTAGTAAGTTATATGCCTTGGCAAGGCTACAATTTTGAAGATGCTATTCTAATTAGTGAACGATTAATTTATGATGATATTTTTACTTCAATTCATATTGAACGGTATAAAGTTGCAATTGACCAAAATTTAGAAACTTCAGAACAAACGACGAAAAATATACCAAATTTAAGTCAAGAAGAAATTCAATATTTAAATGAGGATGGAATTGTAACAGTTGGAACATTTGTAAAACCAGGTGATATATTAGTTGGAAAAGTTATTTTAAATAATACATCCGAACAATTACCAGAATCTAAATTACTGCGTGCAATTTTTGGTTCAAAAGCAAAAGGAGTAAAAGATAATTCTTACCGAATGGTAAAAAATAGCTATGGTAGAGTTATTGAAACTGTAACATTTACTCGTCATGCATATAAATTGGAAAAAATATATATCTTTGTTGCACAGATCAGAAAACTTCAGGTGGGTGATAAAATTGCAGGTCGACATGGAAACAAAGGAATTATATCAAGAATTCTACCTCGACAAGATATGCCATTTCTTTCTGATGGAACTCCAATTGATATTATCTTAAATCCTTTAGGTGTTCCTTCACGTATGAATGTTGGTCAACTATATGAATGTCTATTAGGATTTGCGGGTGATAAGTTAAATGTTAGATTTAAAATTCTCCCGTTTGATGAGATGTATGGGTTAGAAATGTCAAGAATTCTAATCAATAAAAAATTACGACAAGCTTCAAAAGTAAAAAATGAAAGTTGGATTTTTAATCCATATTCTCCAGGTAAAACGATTTTAGTCGATGGACGAACAGGACTGGAATTCGAGAATCCAGTAACAGTAGGTAATGCCTATATGTTAAAACTAATTCATCTAGTAGATGATAAAATGCATACACGAGCAACTGGACCTTATTCACTTGTCACTCAACAACCATTAAGAGGAAAAGCTCATCAAGGTGGGCAAAGATTTGGAGAAATGGAAGTTTGGGCATTAGAAGGGTTTGGTGCCGCTTTTACTTTAAAAGAGTTGCTAACTATAAAATCAGATGATATGGATGGGCGAAATGAGACATTAACAGCAATTGTGAAAGGGCAACAAATTCCAAAATTTGGGATACCAGAATCGTTTAAAGTATTATTACACGAATTACGTTCTATTGGTTTAGATATGAGCACTTATAAAATTGAACCATTTAATTCATCTAGAAATTATGAAATGGAAGTTAACCTTATCGAAAATTATAATGCTCTATCAAAAACATTTTCCCCGAACTCTAATATAAACAATATAGCATTTTAAACATAATGGTAAAATTTATAAAAGAATTTGATTATATAAAAATAAAATTAGCTTCACCTTTTCGAATTTTACAATGGGCAAATAGGAAATTACCAAATGGTCAATTTGTCGGGGAAGTTAGAAAATCAGAAACTATAAATTATCGAACATTTAAGCCCGAGATGGATGGCTTATTTTGTGAACGTATCTTTGGACCGAATAAAAGCTTAGAATGTTCATGTGGTAAATATAAACGAGTTAGATATGAAGGGCTCATTTGTGAAAGATGTGGGGTTGAATTAACAGAATCTCGGGTTAGACGACATAGAATGGGATATATCAATTTAATATATCCTGTCACCCACGTATGGTACATTCATAGTCGACCAAATTTTATGTCATTATTATTAGAAGTCGAAGGATCTGAGAAAAACTTAACTACTACGTATACGAAAGATTCTGAAAAATGCAAAAAGAGAAACTGTCAGAGACTAAAATTAATGAAGTCAGTCAATGTTGAGCTATGGGATGAAAGAATTAAACGTATAAAACTAGCTTCTTTAGCTTATTTTATTGCAGAAGATGAAATTTCATTTTACGGCTTGCACTGGGACTTACAACAATATAGAAAAAGTCGAGAACTTGGCTTTAGTGGATATCCAGTGAAACCTTATCCAAAACCAAAAAATCGGAGATACCAGACTCCTAAATATTTGTTACAGGCAACTCCGAATTTTTTGATTGGTGCACCATTAATAAAAAAAGAATTAGAAAAACTAAATCTAAAATTGGAGGTTGTGAAAACAAGATGTTTTATTTTAGTTTGTACAAAAATTTTAAACAAAGAAAGTCCATTTTATAATGAATCAGGATGGTTTCGAAAATGGGAACAAAAAAGAATTTATAAACTTCGAGAACAAGCTATTAAAAGAATTCGAATATTAGAAAATCTAATTGGAACTGGTTCAAATCCAGCATGGATCATTTTAACTATATTACCAGTTATTCCTCCCGCTTTAAGACCAATGATTCAACTAGAAGGAGGAAGATTTGCAACTTCTGACTTAAATGAATTATATAGAAGAATTATCACAAGAAATAATCGACTTTTACGACTTTTGGAAATTGATGCCCCTCAATTAATCATTCGAAATGAAAAAAGATTATTACAAGAAGCAGTAGATACCCTGATTGATAATGGAAAAAGAGGAAAAGTTGCCCTGAGTACAAATAATCGACCTTTAAAATCTTTATCGGATATTATAAAAGGGAAACATGGTCGATTTCGTCAAAATTTATTAGGAAAAAGAGTAGACTATTCAGGTAGATCTGTTATTGTTGTAGGTCCAAGCTTGAAATTAAACCAATGTGGATTACCATACGAAATGGTAACTGAACTTTTTCAACCTTTTATTATTCGAGAATTAATTAACCAAGGTTTAGCAAGCAATATGAAAATTGCTAAAAATTTAATGCAACAAAATGAATCCATACTTTATCCAGTTTTAGAAAAAATTTTAAAAAATCATCCAATTTTTTTAAACCGTGCTCCAACTTTACATAGACTTGGTATTCAAGCATTTGAACCTATTTTAGTCCAAGGTCGAGCTATTAAACTTCATCCTTTAGTTTGTTCTGCATTTAATGCTGATTTCGATGGGGATCAAATGGCTGTTCACATACCTTTATCTATTAAAGCACAAGCTGAGTGTTACATGCTAATGTTAGCTCCATATAATTTCTTGTCACCTGCAAACAGTGAACCTATTATCATGCCAAGCCAAGATATGGTATTAGGATGTTATTATTTAACACTAAAAAATATTAATGGTTTATTAGGCTCACGTCATTATTTTGTAGATTTAAATGATGTTATTCTTGCTTATAATCAAAATAAAATTGAAATTCATACTGAAATTTGGGTTCGAATTCCTAAAGACGTTAGCGAAGACACGTTTCAGATCCAGAATGTAAATTCTTCAGATTTAATTAAAAGAGTAAACTTAAAAGATAAAACAGTTATTGAATATTATTCCAATCAACAGATCCGAAAAAACTTAGAAGGTGAAGTTATTGTTAATTATGTTTTGACAACAACAGGACGAGCTCTTTTCAATTATATAGTTCAAAAAACTTTAAATTTTGTATAAAAAAGATAAAATTATATGAAAAATCACATTTATCAAAATGATTTGATTAGTAAAAAACAATTACGACAGTTATTAGCTTGGAGTTTTACAACATATGATTCTATGCAAGCCTGCGACCTAGCTGATGAATTAAAATATTTAGGATTTAAATATGCAAGCCAAGCCGGAATTTCCATTAGCATTGAAGATTTAAAAGTTCCTTTTATTAAAAATTTACTATTAAAGAAAGCAAATCAAGAGATTTTAAATTCTGAAAAAATTTACTTGAAAGGAAAAATTACTGAAGTAGAAAGGTTTCAAAAAATAATCGATACGTGGAGTTTAACAAGTGAATTTCTAAAAAATCAAGTAATTTATTTTTTTAAAAACTATGATCCATTAAATTCTGTATATATTATGGCATTTTCAGGAGCACGTGGAAATTTGTCTCAAGTTCGTCAATTAGTTGGTATGCGTGGGTTAATGTCGGACCCTAATGGTGAAATTATGAATCTACCAATTAAAAAGAATTTTCGAGAAGGTTTAAGCATAACGGATTATTTAATGTCAGGTTATGGGGCTCGAAAGGGTATTGTCGATACAGCATTGAAAACGGCAAATTCAGGTTATTTAACACGAAGACTTATTGATGTGGGACAAGATATATTAATTCGAGAAAAAGATTGTCTTACAAATAATTCTTTTTTAATAGATTTCGCTAAAAAAGAATCCAAATATTCTAATCTAAATTATGATATTTTACTAGGTCGAACAGTAAGTAAATCTATTTTTGATTCAGTAACAAACAAACTAATTATATCGTCAAACACGTCAATTCATTCAAAGTATATTCAAAAATTAAAAGACCAATCAATTAAAAATTTTTATATCCGATCACCTTTCACATGTAATTTATACAGATCTATTTGCCAAAAATGCTATGGGTGGGATTTATCAAATGAAAATTTAGTTGATATTGGTGAAGCGATTGGTATTTTAGCAGGTCAATCGATTGGTGAACCGGGTACTCAATTAACAATGAGAACCTTTCATACCGGTGGAATTTTTACATCCGAAGCTAGAAAACAAATTTTAAGTCCTATGAACGGAATTATCAGATTTTTAAAACAATTAAAAACTGTTTTAGTAAGAACAAATCGAGGAGAGGAAGTTCTAGTTACAAAAAATTCAGGATCTGTTATTCTGATACCTGAAAATACTACTAAGAGAATAATTCAAATTGAAATTGTAAGAAATACAATTTTATTTCCAAAAAATAATCAATATATTTTACGAGATACTGTTATTGGAGAATTAATTAATTTAAATAAGCAAATAAAAACTGAAATTAAACCTATTTTAAGTGATAGTTGTGGGGAAATTTTGATTCCTAGATTAAAACAAAAAATGAATGGCTTGACGAATAATAAATTGGTATGGATTTTATCAGGTCAATTCTATGATAGTCCAAAAAATTCTTTTATTAATTTTTTTACTGACTATAAAATAAATAATAATAGTTTTATTTTCCGAACAAAATTAATCAACCACTCAAAGGGATATGTTCAATTTTTGAAAAAAACTCAAAGTTTTTGGGAAAAGCTAGTTCAAATTCAAACTATCAAATATTCTTTACCAAACTATATTCTAAAAAAATTAAAATTATCTAAAAAAAATAAAAATTATCTATTAAGTTGGAAAAATTATAAATTTCTTATAAAAATTAATAGATCAAATTCAAAATATTATCTTCAATTAACAAAAAGTCACAAAATTGGAACTAAAATTTCAAATATATTTCAAGCTGTGTCTGGAGGAATTTTATATTACGACTATTGGAATTTTAAAAATTTAGACCAAATTTCGAAACCGATTTCTTATTTAATCCAACCTGAAGATTTAATTTTCACTAATGAAACAAATGGTTCATCTATTATTTATCAAACCATTCTTTGGCTTAGTGAAGAAACTCACAAAGTTAATTCTGAATTTAATACTTTATTTGCTAAGCAGGGTGATTTTATAGCTCAAAATTTTGAATTAAGTCAGGGAAGATTTTCTAAAAATTCTGGAATTGTAAACTTGACACAAAAACAAAATCTTGTCAAAACTATTTCAATAAAATCTGGTTTAGTATATGAAGGAAAAAATTTTAAAAATGCTTCAGAGAAATTCTATTATCCCGGTGAACTTCTTTTTTCAACTATTCCAATTGAAAAGTTGTCTCTTTGTGAAATTATGATAAAAAAAAATAAAGAACAGTTATTATTAAGGCCAGTAGATATTTATGAAATACCCAAAGCTAATTTGGAGGATTATGAAATTGTATCAAATTTGAATTCTTTGTCAAATTCTTCTGTAAATACTCGAAATATATTTCTTTATAAACCTAATCAATTCATTAAAAGCTCTAAAAATATTAATTTAATTTATAAAGTACTGACTTTTTCTCCAAAAACATTTTTTGGTAGCCGAGCCAACCGAAAGGGAACAGATACAAATATTGAATTAATTCCAAATAAAAAAGGAATTGCTTTCAATATTAATGAATCTCTTGATTTAAAAAATTATATTTTACCAAATTTACGGTATAAAAATATTAAATTTTGTTCTCTTATTCAACAAAATCAATTTTTAGATTGTTATAGTCTTTTGGGTTATTTTGAAGATAAAGCTTCTAATTCTTTAGAAATTGTTAAAGTGAAAATTAAAAATAAAATTACAAAACAAATTCTTTTAATTTCAAATAAGGATTGTTTTACAGTTCAAAAAGAAAAATTTACTCATAAAAAATTAAATGATTTTATTATCGATTTAAAAAGTGTAACTGAGACTGGAAAAATTATCATTGAAAATAAAAACTTATACACTATACAAAAAGGGATTCCCTATTTTTTTCCAAATTGTACGTCTCAAGATCTAAGTAAAAAAAATCAGTTTCAATATAAAATAATCTCACCAGCTCGACTGTTTCCTTATTTTATTACAAATCAGAATATCCAATTAAATTATTATGACGCTTTTAAAATTTCGATTCAAAAAGATTTTCATCGGCAAAATTTTATGGATCAAAAGATAAAGTTAAAAGCAGAATTTTCAAAATTATTTATGAAACGAAATGGAAAATTTTATAGTTCCTTATTTCCTCACATGGTGAAAAAATTTTCAATCAATAATTCTTTAAAAAATCTAACGACAAAAGAAATTATTAAACCTAAATTACTTCCTACTATAAAAGCACGTTCTATAACATTATTATTTCAAAGTTCCGAATTTATTACAAACGAATATAATAAAAAAAAAGATTTTCAAAAGCAATTAATTTTAGCTAAATTTTTAGATCATTCATTTAGTAAATCTAACAAATCTATCGGTTTATATTCTTTAACTGAAGATTACTTTACACAGGATGCAAATAGTGTCTTTTGTAAAAATACTGAATTTATTGAAAGTGGTGAAACTCTAGGCTTATTAAAACTTGAAAAGGAAATTACAGGGGATATTGTTCAAGGCTTACCTAGAATTGAAGAGATCTTAGAAGCTAGAAAAAAAAATTCTTTAATAAAACGATTACCCACTAGCCAAAAAAAAGGATTATTAGTTCAAAAATCTAACTTAGACAATAATTTTGAATTTAAAAAGTTGGGAATAACTATAAAAGAAAGCGAAAGAATTAACCCTCATAAATTACTAAAAGTTTATTTTAATTATTATGGATTAATAAAATATTTTTTTTGTGACAAATCATTCACAGTTCAGTCTAACAGATTAATTCAAAATTATGAAGGAAGTTATAAAAGTTTAAAAAAAGTACAATCGTTTATTTTATCTTCTGTACAATCAGTTTATACTTCACAAGGCGTTACAATCAACGATAAACATTTGGAAGTAGTTATTAAACAAATGACTACGAAAGTTATGATTACAAATGAAGGTAAGACACCGCTTTTAAGAAGAGAAGTTATTGATTTGTATCACATTCAATATATTAATAAAATTGTCAAATTACAAGAAAAACAATTTGCATATTATGTTCCTGTATTACTTGGAATTACAAAAGCAGCTTTGAATAATCCAAGTTTTATTTCAGCAGCTAGTTTTCAAGAAACAACTAGAGTTCTTACAAAAGCAGCAATTGAAGGCAAAATTGATTGGTTACGTGGATTAAAAGAAAATATTATAATTGGACATTTAATTCCAGCTGGTACTGGATCGCAAAATTATAAAAATTCTTTTAAAAAACCTTTGAAAAACTTAAAAAATATAGACAAGCTTTTTGTTTTTTGATAAGCTCGTGGTATCCTCGTGGGTTTTGCTTGGCAAATCCCTAATTATTCAATACAATAAGTTTTTTAAAAATTTTATGTCTAGTATAAATTTATCGCAATTATTAGAAGCTGGAGTTCATTTTGGTCATAAATCTTACCGATGGAACCCAAAAATGTTTCCCTATATTTACAGTGAAGTAAACAATATTCATATTTTAGATTTAGTTCAATCAGCAAAATTATTAAAACAAGCTAACCAGTTCCTTGAATCGGCTGCTCGGCAAGAAAAATCGTTTTTATTTATTGGTACAAAACGACAAGCTAGTACTTTAATAGCTCAAGAAGCAAAACGTTGTAATTCATATTATGTGAACTATAGATGGTTAGGTGGCATGCTTACTAATTGGTCTACCCTAAAAGAAAGAATTAAATACTTAAAAGATTTGGAAAAACAAGAAGCCGATAATGTATTTGATTTACTACCAAAAAAAGAAGCCGCTTTGCGTCGAAAAGAATTGAAAAAATTACGTTATCATCTAGATGGTCTAAAAACAATGGAGAATTTACCAGATGTTGCTATTATAATAGATCAAAAACGTGAAATCACCGCTATAAAAGAATGTAAAAAGTTAGGGATCCCAATTGTTTCCATTTTAGATACAAATTGTGATCCTGACTTAATTGATGTACCAATACCGGGAAATGATGATGCTGTAAGATCCATTAAATTAATTTTACAATCATTGACAGAAAGTATTATAAAAGGAAGATCGTATTCAAATGTATAAAAATCACTCTATTAAAAATAATAGAGATGTATTGTAGAATCATGTCGATCAAAGAGTTTTTTGAACCTGAAAAAAAATATATATTAATGATAGGGTAGAGAAAAAATAATGAATAAAAATAACATCCGAAAAAATAGCATTTATAAAATAACACAAAGAACGACACTTTATCAGCAACTCAAAGTTTAAAAAAATAAAAAATCATTTTTTTTAGTTGTTCTATTAAATGGTTAAATGGCTTAATATTTTTTAGAGTTATTTAATCATTTAACACTACTTTGAAAGTCAACCAAAAGTTATTTCTTTTCCATCATGATAGTGTCGAATCAACTTAGAAATCAATAGCTTGTAAACTGAATTTGATGCTCTATCCGAAGGTAGAAAATAAATTTTAGATAGTTTATAGCTGGTATTCAGAGATTTATTAACAGATTCCAACCCGGCAAGTACTTGCTCTAAAACTTCTTCTTTTGAGGTTTGTATTTTATAACCTTTTTCAACTGGCCATTGTAATCTTTCGATTTTATTAAAATTAGCCTCATCGAAAGATACACTTAAAATGTTATCTTGTGCACCACTTAGCAGTATAATTCTATAAATTCCATCTTTTTTAGTAAATCTCATTTTTGTTGAGTTGTAATTAAATAAATATTAATAATATCTTCTTTTTTCAAACAAAACAGATTAAGGTTAAGATTGTTGACATTAATACTTGAAAGTTGATATCGTATATTAAACTTATGATTAATTTAGCGCCTTCAGCTGTTGATGGTTTTGCAGAATCGGTAACAGAAATAACTTCAGGTGTGACTAAAAACGTTCCGATTATTGGAAATGCTGCAATATGTGCAGATAGTGTTTGTACTGCAGGTCGTGCAGGTATTAATTTTTATTATTCTCCAAATCCAGTTGCCAAAGTTTTCTTTGGTCCAAGCTGTTTATGCGGGGCAATAGGGGCTGCGTCATCAGGTACAGCTCTAGTAACATCATTTGCTGGCATACCTGTAGCTGGATGGATTGGTTTATTCGGTGCCAGAGGTTTCAATCGATTGGAAAAATACGCATTAACGCATTACATATGGGAAATGTTACTAGTGGTGACATTATACAAATGCTACGGATATTAGTGACTTAATGTCCTAATTCAAATTTAAAAAAGAGGACCGATATTTGACTTAAATATTGGTCTTCTTTTTTCACCTCTCAACTACTCTTGAATCCTAGAAATGCGATCCTGACGCTCTTCTTCCCCCATTTCACTGACGTAACCTGAAGTTGCATTCAAGCTGCTATGCCCGATGGTTTGACGAACAAATTCAATATCTTTGGAACTGAACGTTTTAATGAATTCAACTGTTACGAACCTTTCATGTTTATTAAGATTTCCCGTAAACAAATCATCAATCATAACTACTCTTGCTAATAAATATTTAGACCTTGGTTGTTTAAAAACAGTTACTCGTTGAATTCCAGCCAGGCTATCAAGATCAATTATGTTTTGATGCTGATAAGCAAGGGTTTGTAGATAAAATTTCGTAATCTTTTGTAGCGGAGCCAGCTGATAAGCCACTTTCAATAATTTCTAAAGCATAAAGAAAAAAACCGCGGAGAGATCGTATTCTTCGTTGTTTATAATTTAATTCGTCGATTACTTCGAGGAATGGATAGAATGGATAAAGAAAATCTATCTGAATGGATTCTTGTGCATAAAAAAAGAGATAATAGTTTTGATCTACTAGAAAATATGAGTACAATTTCCAAAGAATTATTAAAGACAAAGAATTCAATTGATCCTAATATTCATATTCGCCCTTTAGGTAATTTTCAACAATGTGAAAGGGAAAAATTATTCTCGATTCCTAAATCTGATTTTTATCCCGTTCATTTCAATTGGGTAACTCTTAATTTCGAATAATTACTAAAAAATACCAGGAAAATACTAGATTTTGGTAGAGGATAAAGATGAACTAGAGATTCCTTAATTTAAAATTTTTGTTTTGGGTGTATATTTAAATGTATAATTATTGCAGACGTATGCCATTTATCTAGGCTACTGAAGCAGTAGAAAAATTAGTTTCGTATATTTGTATTTTTGAGTTCGATTCCCGATTGATGCAGCAAGGAGTGAGATAATGCAAGTACTAAATGTGTTTTCGAGAATTTTTTGTGGATTATACTCGGTTTTTTATTATGAAACCAGTACTATTCAAGAACTTTTTTTAAAAAATGTGAGTTTTTTATTCATTTCTGTATTTTTTAACAATTTTTTATTGAAGGAATAATACTATGTTAGTAAGTAAAGTTTTAATAAGCGTAGCTCCTCCATGCTGATTAAAAATCATATCGGAAGAGCATTATAATGTGGAAAATCGAACCTATTCATTTTAAAATCAAAAAATATGAAAAAAAAATGCCATTTCCCATATACGTATAGGAATTCTGGTCCGGACGAGTCCGATTTGTCCGCAATTCTACAAATACTTAGTGTAGTTGTAGACCTAACTACACGAAACGTTCTTGGGATGGGCGACATTTTTATCATCGGTCAAAATTCCGAATTTCTATTTCTAACGAAAAATCAGTTGAAGCAAGTTTTATTTCGGGCTTATGCTCCAACTTTTTATTACTAAACTTTGTGTTAAGTAAATAATTGTACTAAAATTTCAGAGAAGCAACTAGATTATTTGAAGAATCAGAAGCCTTAAAAGAATTTACTGACAGTATTGAAAATGATTTCCCAGCAGATAGATCAATCAAAAGATTTTGAAGGAAGGTACGGAAGGAGTATTTAGATCAAATCGATATTGTTTTAGAGGAGTTGCGAGACGATTTGGTTGCGGTGTACGCAAAAAAATACTTAGAGTACGAAAAAGCGAAGAACAAAGATTTAGGAACGGATAAAAATTCACCAAAAACGCTACCAGTCTCAGCTGCAGTTTGATTATCGAATGAAAACCGCCCTGAATAAAAGAATAAAACCTATCGATGAAGTAAAAAATGTCAGAAAAAGAAAAGAGTGTGTTTTTAAAAGATTTAGAACCCTTAGATGATGCTAATTTTCCTGATGTAGATGAAGGTGGTTATGACGATTATCAGAGAAACAATAGGAATAGAATTAGAGTAAGATAAGAATTTTATGAGTAAGGCTTTCGAATAGGAAGATTGTCACATTTACGTGTTTGTAGTAAGATACTATTAGAGTTACTAGGTATGGAAGAAAAAAATCATTAAGAAATCTAGAAGAACTGCGATATTATTTAGAAAAAGCAGAATACTTTTTAGAAGAATTTAATTCTAGTGCAGAAGGAAATTCCTAATTCCTGATCAGAAAAAAATTGGTATATAGTTTTGGAAGTCCAAGCAAAAATATCTGAAATAATTCAAGAATTGGAATATGACTAATCTGGAAGATAATATGTATGAATAGCTATGAAAGAATAATAGTTGTTCCTCTAAAATTTAAGAAAATTTATTTTAGAACTTGACTTTATCGTTTCGTTTCTTCGAGAATGTGGTACATAAAACTCTTTGTATCTTATTTCAAGAGTTACTTCTATAAATACATCCAATTTTAGCAATTTTAGTAACAAAAATTTTTTGAAGTTATACTTTTAATTTCTTTTTTTCAATTCCTGAACTTGGTAACGAAGCAACTCGAGCTTAAATACTTTGCCAAGCTCAGTCGTTTCAAGTTCAAAATAAAGGTTTGTAACTCTAATGGTTGTACATTGGATTTAGCTGAAGCTATGAAGCCAGGGGAAAAATATTTTTAATAAATGCGTTAAGCTAATAAAAATAAAACTAAATATTTTTTACTTTATCAATTTTAAAGTAAAATTAAAATTAACATTATTAGTTATTCTATTACTTAAAATTTTATTACAAATATAAGGATTTAAAAAATGATTAATTGGCAAGTTTTAGGTCAACTGATCGCAACAGGTGTTATTATGTTAGCAGGGCCAGCAGTAATTGTTTTATTAGCTTTAAAAAAAGGTAATTTATAATTATAATTTTCGTGTTTTCTGAATTAAATCATCCATATAAAAATTTAAAATCTTACAATATATGATAACTGCTTTAACTGCTTTATTGGTATTCCTTTCTTTAGGCTTAATTGTGACAGTCCCAGTAGCATTAGCGACACCCGGTGAATGGGAAAATTCAAAAGAAAAATTTAATCAAGGCTTTCAAGTTTGGGTAATTCTTGTTATTACAATTGCTGCAGCTGATGGTATTGCTGCTTCAATTTAAAAATTTAGAAATTATAGTGAGATCTATAATTTCTAAATTTTTTAAATTCAAAACTCTTGACACTGAAGAGTTATTGGTGTATTGTGTGTTTGTAAGTAAACTTTTTATTTAATGGCGGGCATAGCTCAGTGGTAGAGCGCAACCTTGCCAAGGTTGATGTCGCGCGTTCGAATCGCGTTGCCCGCTTCTATTATTTTAAAAAGATTTATTGCCTTACTTCGTCAGTGAAACAAGCTGTAAAACTCTTTTTATTTCAATGCCCCCATCGTCTAGAGGCCTAGGACAGCTCCCTTTCACGGAGCAGACAGGGATTCGAATTCCCTTGGGGGTAGTTTCATTTTACTATAACTCAAAATTATTTTTGCTAAAAGCTTGATTTTTATTTTAATTTAATGTATGATCGGTTCGTGGATATAGATATAGCCCTACATGAAATTTATGCTATTTTTTTAAACTTTTTGGGGGTCGTATACCCTATGGATACAAAACTTTATATTGATTTTAAATTTCAAATTATCAATGAATGCTTCAATTCAAACTTTCCAATCCATTGGTGAAATTTTAGTGACAAGAATTCAAACAGGCTTGACTTTATCTGATATTGAGAATGCTTTATTTTTCATTATTTTCGTTCGATTCTTAATTCTTGCAATGCGTTATAACTTAAAAACTTCTTTTTACATAACGTGTATTGGTCTTTTTGCTGGATATCTATGGTACAAGCATCTAATTAATATTATTTTACTATACCGAAACGTACTATTAAGAGTTCCTTTTTTATCTAGCTTAGGAGAAAACGCTATAGAAATGCAATCTAAAACTAGTCTATTTACTTTAAGGGAAGGTAGTCTTAAAGTGTATGAAAGCATCGGTAGCGTAGCCACCCAAAAAGATATGGATTTTTCTACATCTAATAAAGAAGTAATCTATTATATAGATCCTATTTCTATGATTGTTTCAAATTTAAACGACACATATAGATCAAAAATATGGCCTCTTTACTATCAGATTTATAATGAAATTATTCCGAAAATTTTCTCTATTTGTACAAAATTTTGGACTCAAATGTCTGGGATAGTGGCATATGTTTTCATAACTCGAATTGGAAAAAAATATTGTCCTTATTTAGTAAGGTGGCATTGGACTTTTTTAATCGTTTTAGGCTTTGTGGAGCAACCTCTTGTTGCCTTCGTTTCTCGAATGGTTTATTTCCAAACCTATATTCTGATTCCTAAGGCGGCTATTTTTAATAATCCTTTAAAGTTAATGTCTGAAATAAATGCTTTAAACTTTTTGATATCTTTGACTTTATTTGCTCATATTGTATTTATAATCTTTGGATTATTTCATGCCATTTGGGGCCAGTATTTTTATTTCCCATTTTTTGTTGAAAATACAGAACTTCATATAGGTCCTAGACCACGAAATAGCATTTATAGTGGAGGTCAGACAGCCTGGCAATATCCGGATGAAAAAAACATAGATCGATTTTTTCCTACGCTTTGGTTTGGTTGGTTTGGTTATGGTTCATCTATCAATAATCGAAATTATTACTATAAAAAGAAAATAACTAGAAGAACTATAAAAAGATTTATTAAAAAATTTTTGAAAAGGATAAAAAAAATACTTCGAAGATAAAAAATCATAGTTTATAACTCTGTAATTTAGAGTTATAAACTATGATTTTTTATTTTTCTATAGTGATGAACCTAAACCTGAATATGAACCATAGATAAATACACCTAGCATAGTAATTACTGCTAATCCACCAACTAAACCTACAAGCCATAATGGAATTCTACCAGTATTTGCCATAAAAACTCTCCTATTAGTATTAAATATTAGTTAAAGAAATAACTTGAAAATAAAACAGCCAGAACAAAAATTAATAAAAGTCCCCAATAAAGAGAAGTTCTATTTAATTCTACAGCTTGTTTATTTGGATTTGGGCCTGTCATAAAAAATTACCTCGTATAGTTTATATATTTATATTTTAGTTTAACGTTGAATAAACTGCATTGCAGTAATACTACCTAAAAAGAAAACCGTCGGTACTGCTAAACCATGAACAGCTAACCAACGAAATGTAAAGATAGGGTAAGCGATCGGTTGATTAATATTTTTTGCCATTTTTTTTCCTTAAATTGATTCAAATAATGATCATAGTTGTTAGAAAACTTAATTTGATACTTCAACAATAAGTCAACATTTCAGTTACTGTTATCGTTGTTCAAGTTTTCTTAAAAATATGAAGTGAATAAAACTAACTAAGTACGATTTTTATAAACCTTTCGTTAAGTCTTCTAATTCTTGCTTTGCACTAAATCTATCATTCACCAATGGAATTTGTTGACGATCTTGCGTAAAATACTCATTTGGACGTGGTGTGCCAAATACATCGTATGCTAAACCAGTACTTACAAATAGCCATCCTGATACAAAAAGTGAAGGAATTGTAATACTATGAATAATCCAATATCGTACACTCGTAATAATATCCGAAAATGGACGTTCACCTGTAGAACCACCAGACATATTTATTTATTCTCCTATAAAAAAAAATTGTTGCTCAGTCCGACTTTGAACCCTCTGGAGAAAAAGTAGTAAAATAAGCGGGCAGGGGGAATCGAACCCCCATTATTAGTTTGGAAGACTAAAGTTTTACCACTAAACTATGCCCGCATAACTCTAGTATAGAGTTATGTGAGTTTAAAATCAATAAAATTTTATAAGTTTTCCAATTTTAAATTTAAAAATTTTGCCAAACTAGCTGCATCTTCTTCGAGATTTGAAATACTAGTAGGCTCTTGAACTGGCGTTAATGGTATATTTCTTTCATCTTTTAAACATAAGTAAATACTTCGTTTTGGGTTTAAACCTTCGGTGATCTTTATCCCAATGGCCTTTACATTTGATAAGGAATAGGTTAATAATATTTCTCGATTTTTTCCTGGGAAACCTTTTCTAATTACTTTTATAATATTTTGAGCTTTATCATATTCATTATAACCACTTCCAATATCAAGAAAAATTGTAAAAATTATATAGACGCTAATCGCTAAACTTAATGTTCCATAAAATATCATCACTATTCCTTGAGGAATAAAAACTAAATTATCAATGGTACCAAAAGGTAATAAATTAGTTCGATAGTAAGTTGAAATGCCTGCTAGTAAAAATCCAAATCCTCCGATGAATAGAATAGTAGCCCAAAA
>JAHNZQ020000001.1:3195-55759 GCA_019155205.2 Gracilaria vermiculophylla | reverse complement strand
GTTGATTCTCTTCAACAAAAAGTAATTCAGTTAGAAACGAGTGAGCGAAGCGAACAGCAGAATTCAAAAGATCTTCTCACTCATTCGAGTTACTTCGTTAGCGAGCCTAAACAGCCCCTAGAATCATCGAAAACTACTCAGCAGGGAAATTATACCCTTGAGGTAATAAAAAGGCCCAAATGCGTAGAATTTGATCACCCTAAGCCAAATTCCAGATCAAGAGAAGATTCCCTTCGGGTTACTTGGTTAGAAATTATTAAATTTAAATTAGGATTTTACCTCAATCATTAAGAAAAATATGATGAACCTCAGCCTCCGAATCTTTTTCAACAGCATTTTGGGTTTTCGAATTATTTTTTCCCGGGCTATTGTTATTATTATTTGGATTGAATATAATTTAAGTATAGAAGAAAAATAAGGAGCGACATTATGGAGAGAAAAAATTACAACATTTCTCGAGAAGTATTCAAATTCCCATATAATGGAAATTCTGAAAAGAATGATAATCAAATGTTCTCAGAAAAATTTTGCTGCTGTACAATAAAAATTCGGAAAAAAGTTATAAGAAGAATAAAATGGAGTATATTTTATCTAGACGTTAGTCTTAGTGTTTCTAATGGAGTAATTCCATCTAAAGCAATAGGTTTACCAGTTTTTCCTACGTCTGCACCGAAACTGAGATTTACTCAGTCAGTATCAGAAAAAATAAAAATTGCTCCAGTTATCCCCAATATAGCTGATAAAATAAGGTACACAGATATAGAAATTTCTGAATTGGAGCAATCAGTTTTTAATCAATTTAAAAAGGGTGACGATGTACAAAACGTAATAAATAGGTTGCGAGCTGGTGGTATGGATTTTGAAACAGCCTTTGCGATCGCATTAACCGCAGCAATCGCGTATATGCTGTATGTCAATGGGGTAGAAAGTTTTCAGCCAGTCCACCGTTATCCACCTCGTATTGGTGAATGGGAGAATGTGAACAATGGCGGTCCTCCACATGTTGGAGGTTATGGGAAAGGAACTGGTCCAAGAAGCATAACGGTAACAGGTGCGACCAATTCAGGATATGAAAGAAATCTAATTCAAAATGCTTATAGTCAGATTCCTAGTATTTCGGTGGAAGGAACAGATTGGGAAATTACACCTTGGTCGGTTGCTAAACACGCGCATCATGGTCCAGATTTTGGACTCGATCCAACTAAGTACGGAATGACGCAATCAGATTTAGATAGTATTGCTCTAAATGGTCTTATAAATCATATCAACCAAGGCGGAACGGCACCAAATGCCAACTATGTCAAGGAATTACAAAAGCGTTGGAAAGCTTTTGCAGAACATAAAAATGTTCAGGACTGTGGAATTCAACCTGTTATGGGGAGAGATTGGCACGTTCGTAAGCATCAACCCACAAGAATTTTTATTTCATTTGACTCGGAGACTGGAGAAAGTTTCACTGGTTATCAGTTAACGAAACGTCAATCTCAAAATCATAATGAAATTGGTATCATTGGAAAAAATTATAAAAATTAAATTATTATATTCTGATGCAATATAACAAAAATAAACACTTAAAGTTACTCAAATCTTTGCAAAAGTCAAAAAACTCAAGAAAAAATGTTTCGGATGAAGAGTTTTTAAAACTTCTTGACTCTAGACCTGACGAAAATTTTTTGGAGTTAGAAGCATATTCAGCTATGATAATTTGTCATCTACACTGGGAAAATAGAGAGCAATATTTTGAATTGATAGAAAAATTATTAAATGGTCCAATTAATTTTTTACAGTTAAGAAAAAAACATCGAGCTATTAACAATGCTGGAGAAATGTTAGAAGCTGAATTAATTCTTTTGGAGCCTAATCCAAAATGTGAAGGGTTCGATGATTTAATTGACGAGCTAGTATCACTTTTTGATAGATTCTGCCCAGATCCAAGTCTTCGTGAAAGCCATGAATTTAGTGAAGAGGAATTTAAAAAATTGGTTCAAAAGATTTTCATACAAATGAAAGATCGTTATCCTTAGCGTTTTAACAGATTCAAAATTACAATTAGAACTCTGGTTTAAATTAAGGTTCTTAATTAATTACGCTTATAAAAATACACACACAAAATAATATGCAAAACATCTTCTTTTTTCAAACAAAACAAATTTCAGATTCTTCTATTTTTCATCAATTCAAAGAACAAAAAATTTTCTTTTCTTATTTTCAAGTAGATCAAAATTATTATCTCTTCGTCTATTCTCAAAACTCTATTGATATCAATTTTCTCTATCAATCCATCGATGTAATTGAGGAATTGGATTCCAAACAACGCAAAATACGCTCTTTCAGAGGCTTTTTTCTCTATGCTTTAGAAACTATGGAGAAAGGAAAAGAGTATGAAATTTTAGAAACAAATCTACAACCGTTTTTTTGGCGCAAAGTAAAAACTATTATTCGACAAAATCAAAAGGGTGCTCTGCTTGAATTTATATTCGGAAGTACTTACGGTAGAGGAGAAGTTTATACGATTTTAGATACAAGTTCGAATCCTACAGTCAAAATATTAGAAGATCAAATTCAAAGTCTTCACAGTAAAGTAAAGTTTCTGGAAGAAAAAGTATCCCGAAACTCTTTTAAAGAATTTTAAATACCCTCTTAGCGACCCGAGAAAGCCTTCTAATAAGGCCCGAAGGGGGGATTTACGAGTTTAAGTATTCGTATAACCTCAACTAAAATTCATTCCAAAATGGGCAGGTTTTATTGACTAAGATCAAATAAAAAATAATTTTGAAATTTAAAAAATCCATTTTCAATAGAAGTATATAATTCGGCTTCATCGAAATTCGTTTCAAAATGCTCGCATTCAAAATACAAGGCCGATAAAAATCCTTTTAATTTATGTGCATTTTTGTTCGGACAAAAATCTTTTATTTCTTCCGAAACTAATTTTGATAGAAATCTTTTACATTTCTCTGAATGCCTACGACTAAGTCCAAACACACTATCATGAAATTCATGCGCATTTATCTTTTTACTCAAAAAGTCTTCTATTACTGAAGCAATTTCAAATCGATCTTCCCACACAATATGTTGACTAACTTTCGCCCCGTATTTAATTAATTCTAAAGCTTCTTTTGGATTTTCTTTCAAAAAAGATTTTTTTTCATTTAGAATTTTTTTTTCCTGTTTTAATAATTCAATATGGCGTTTTAGATTATAACTAATATTGATCATACATTATTTCTTGAGGTTAATTAAATTTGATAGCATACGAAGAACAAAGCTTTATCAACAATGCAAACTCTGATCGAATTCTTAAATATCTTTCAAAAAGTATGATTCAGTAAACGATTACTAATCGTTTACTGAATCATACTTTTTCATCTCGAGTACCACTTTATCAAGTAATTGTCGAAATCCATCTTCTGAAACTCCACTATTTTCTATTCCAAACTCAATAATACACTGACATGATTCGTGAATACCGCCCAATAAAGAACCTAAGCTTTCTCCTTCAGGGTCAATCCAAAAATGTGATAATTCGTCCAAATTATTCAGAATTTTACTAGTTTTTTCCATGCTTTTTTTGATCATGTCAAGATATTCGCATCGAAAATCACCAGGGGAAATTTTTTCATTTAAATACTTTTCAATCAATCTTAAATATTCATTTTTTTCTTCCCACAATATCTGTAAATCTACACTCGCCCTATAGTCTAGGAATTCTAAGACTTCTGGGTCTTCGAAATATTCTCTGCCAATTTTTTTTGAAGACTCAGCCTTCACTAACAATTCTTTATAACGTACAATGTTAAATTTCATTTTTTTAAATTATTTAGTTTTTATTCGCCTGCATTTGGAAATAAATGATAATTTCGATTTTTCAATGGTTCTACACTTGCTGTCAGACTTATTTATAAATGCAACAATTTGCCTCTGTTTTTGATGATCCAACAAATTTACTCCGTTCCATCTGCATATACAAGATAGTTTTATCAGGCAAATTATTGCGACCGCGGACATAGTCTAATCGAGATCTATAGTCTAAGTTCTTCACATAGTCGACCTTTCACAAAGTAACCCGAAGGGTATCAAGTTTATCAAGATAAACTTTATTACCATCACTTGCAGTGATAGATAGATTTTTAAAATCTGAGGTTTTGAATATCCTACACATCTAAACGACTGCCCTAGATCCCTACCTAGATCCCTAGATCTTGAAGCATACGATGAGTCGTTTCTGATTCAAATTTAGCTACTTTGGCCTTCTTGCAACATCTAAATTTTTCTGTTTCTAAAGACCGATTTGACTGCTCGCTTCGCTCACTCTCTAAAAGATATTTTATCAAAGATGAAACCATTGATAATAGATAATATTATACAATATTATCTATTATCACCTTTTTCTTTGAATCTATAAGATATTTTATTGCGGATTCCAGTCACGGCTAAAATACAAAGATCCAGTCATGTCAGTAAATGAATGTATAGAAGTAGCTTTCCAGCCTGTTTCACTGACGAAGTAAACCTGAAAGGTACCATTTGATTAGAATTAATTTAAGCTTTTTTATTCAGCTTTTTGAAAAATTTTGAGGTACGGCCTGAAGATTTAGACTTAGATAGATCATTTCCTAGTTCAATTTTTGGGCTTTTAGGCTCCAAATTTGATGATTCTTCTTCACCATTTGATGGAACTAAACTAGGTTTCGAATTATCTGCTTCTTCTAAAATTAAAGAATCAACATCACTAAAATCAATTTCAACTTCTAACTCATTGGTATAAGTCATTAATGTTCCTTCAACTTTTTTTCTTCGTACATAAATTTTTGTATTTGGATATAAATTTTTTGACAAACATTGTTCTGCTAATGTATCTTCTAAATACTTCATAATAGCTCTTCGTAAAGGACGAGCGCCATAAATTGGATCGTAACCTTCATCAGTTAAGAATGCCTGAACCGATAAGTCAACGATTAAATTAATTCCCTTTTCTTTTAGTCTTTTTTGAACCGATTGAATCATTAAATCACAAATCTCCCATATATCCATACGAGTTAAATGATTAAAAACAATTATTTCATCAATTCGATTTAAAAATTCCGGTCGGAAGAATTTTTTTAATTCATCATTCACTAATTTCGTGACACGTTCGAAAAGTTCTGGGTCTTTAATTGGTTCCGGAGCAGGTTGCCAACCAGTTATTTCATCAGGTGTAATTTTAAACCCTCCATCACCTTGTTCTGCTTTTGATTTTATTCCACTTTCTCGTTCAATAATTTTAGACCCTAGGTTAGTAGTCATAATGATTAAAGTATTATTGAAATCGATGACACGACCTTTCGAATCCGTTAATCGACCGTCATCTAAAATTTGCAAAAGTAAATTAAATACATCAGGGTGGGCTTTTTCGACCTCATCAAATAATACAACAGAATAAGGTTTTGATCGAACAGCTTCAGTTAATTGACCTCCTTCATTGTAACCTACGTAACCAGGAGGTGAACCAATTAATTTTGCCACTGTATGTTTTTCCATGTACTCAGACATATCAAGTCGAATCATACTTTCTTCGCTACTAAACATATAATCTGAAAGAGTTTTTGTTAGTTCAGTCTTTCCTACACCTGTCGGTCCAGCAAATATAAAACTTGCTATTGGTCGATTTGGATTTCTTAAACCAACTCGAGCCCGACGAATTGCTTTGGAAACGGCTTTAACAGCATGTCTTTGACCAATGATTCGTTCATGAAGTGTATCTTCCATTTTTAATAATCGACTAGATTCTGAGCCAGTAATTTTTGTAACTGGAATCCCAGTCCAATTGGATACGACCGATGAAACATCATTCTCAGTAACCATATCAACATCTTGTCTTGTAAATCCACGAGCTTCATTTGTTAGAGCTGATTGTTTCATAATCCGTATATGAGTCCGGATTTGCATTTCATGATCTAATAAATGTTTTGCAGCTTCAAAATCATGTTCTTTTATGCAGTTTTCTTTATCTTTTATTGTTTCTTGTAATTCATTCATTAAGCTTCTTAAGCCTAAGGGTAACCGTCGATTTTCTAATCTAACTCGGGCTCCTGCTTCATCTAAAACATCAATAGCTTTATCTGGTAAGTATCGATCTGCTACATATTTATCAGCAAGAATTGCCGCTTGTTCTAAAGCTTTATCGTGATAACTTAAAGTATGATGCTGTTCAAATTTTGACCGTAATCCTCTTAAAATTTCAATAGTTGTTCCTACACTAGGCTCCTCAACATGAACAGGTTGAAAACGTCTTTCTAAGGCTGGATCTCTTTCAATATATTTTCGGTATTCATCATTAGTTGTTGCACCAATACATCTAAATTTTCCCCGGGCTAAAGCGGGTTTTAAAATGTTTGCCGCATCAACAGCACCTTCTGCAGCTCCAGCTCCCACAAGCGTATGTATTTCATCAATTACAATAATTACGGCAGCATCATTTTGGGCTTCTTCGACAATACGTTTTAATCTTTCTTCAAATTCTCCACGGTATTTTGTTCCAGCTAATATTGAACCAAGATCCAATGCCATGATAAGACTACCATCTAAAAAATCTGGGACTTTTTCAGTTAGAACAAGTTGTGCTAATCCTTCTGCAACTGCAGTTTTTCCAACACCAGGTTCGCCAATTAAAACAGGGTTATTTTTTGTTCGACGTGCTAAAACTGAAATAACATCGTTAATTTCTTTTTCACGCCCAATAACAGGATCTAAATTTCCATCAATGGCTTCTTTTGTTATATTTTCAGCGTATTCATCTAAAGTTGGAGTAGGGCTCCCTTTTTTCTCCCGGTCTAATAAAAATTTTTCAGCTTGAGTCAATGGACGTAGAATTTCTTCCTGAGTTTCTTCAATATAACTTAAAACTAAACTTCTCAGTTTTTGAATATCTACATTTAATTTATCCAATGTTCTCATTGCAACTCCATCAGATTCAGCTATA
The DNA here is from genome assembly GCA_019155205.2 of Gracilaria vermiculophylla. Taxonomy (NCBI): domain Eukaryota; phylum Rhodophyta; class Florideophyceae; order Gracilariales; family Gracilariaceae; genus Gracilaria; species Gracilaria vermiculophylla. The sequence continues at coordinate 48,798 of JAHNZQ020000001.1, read as the reverse complement.
AGTGCTAGTAAAATATGTTCGGTTCCAACAAAGTTTTGACCTAGATCTTTTCCTTCATGAACAGCCATTTCTAAAACTCTTTTAGCTCTCGGCGTAAATGGAATTTCTGATGCTACAAAACCAGTTCCTCTACCAATATATAGTTCGATTTCTTTTCGAGCTTTTTTTAGAGTAACTTTTAATTTTTTTAACGCCCGTGCTCCAATTCCATGTCTTTGACCAATAACTCCTAATAAAAGCTGTTCAGTACCAACAAAATTATGACCCATTCTTCTAGCTTCTTCTTGAGACAGCATAATAACTTTTATTGCGCCTTCAGTAAATTTTTCAAACATGTATATGCTATAGGTAAATTTGAAAGTTTTTGATTCTATTCACTTCACCCTATATTATACACACGAATACAAAAAAACTTCAAGTCAAATACTTTTTAAAAAATAAACTATAATCTGATTGAGTGTTGACTAAAATTTTGGCGGTATGGCCAAGTGGTAAGGCAGTGGATTGCAAATTCTCGATCCCCAGTTCGAATCTGGGTGCCGCCTAACAAAATTATCGCTATAAGGTTGTTTTCATTTATTTTTATGGGTACAATTCAGTTATATAGTTGACGTAAACTTTTAGGGACTTAGGATTTACGCAAATTCTTCAGAAAAAGCATACGAAAGAATAAAAGGAAATGTAGAAGACAAATGGAGCTTTTGGGAATGTGGTGAAATTGGTAGACACGACGGACTTAAAATCCGTTGCTGGTTAAACGGCGTGAGGGTTCAAGTCCCTCCGTTCCCAACTAATAGTACATTACTGAGTATAGATACTAGATCTAATATAGCTTCATAGGTCAAAAAAAAAATTTATCATTTACGAATTTTTGTCATATTGTTATCATAAGAAGTAAATATATTTCATACTAATATTATAAAAAAAAATGGCTGTACCTAAAAAAAGAAAATCCAAATCTAAAAAAAATAGTAGAAAAGCAAATTGGAAACGAAAAGCTTTTAAAGCTGCACAAAAATCTTTATCTTTAGCAAAATCTATATTAAAAGGGAAACCGACTAGTTTCCGATATGTGTTAGAATTAGATTCTGAAGACTAATAAAACGAATCAAAAGTTTTTAAACTTTTGATTCTAAATAATAAAAAAAGAAGCTATTGACAAAATTGATTAATTAAGCTATAAAAAAGTCAAGTAGCAAACAAAAATAAACTTTAATTTGTTACAAGTGTAAAATAACTTAATGGTTAGCGAAGCCACCCACAGGGGAAATTATACTTACCACATTTTAAAAATCTAAAAAAGTGAAATTCATTCTAATAAACTAGCGGATGTGGCGGAATTGGTAGACGCGCTAGATTTAGGTCCTAGTAACTTTTGTTGTGAGGGTTCAAGTCCCTCCATCCGCAATTTTAAAACTTTCACGAATTTTTATTTAGTATTATTTATGCTTCCTTTTACTCTTCAGCAGTTACGAATTTTAAAAGCAGTAGGAAAAGAAAAGAATATCACAAAAGCAGCTGAACTTTTACATCTTTCGCAACCTTCAGTAAGTAAACAAATCCAAACTTTAGAAAGAACGATGGAAATTTCTTTCATTAATCGCGAAAAAAATAAAATTTCTTTAACTGAAAATGGAAAAATTTTTTTACAGTATTCTGAAAGAATTCTTGCTTTATGTGAAGAAAGCTGTCGAGCCATCACGGATTTAAAAAATGGTGAGCGTGGAAATTTAACTGTTGGAGCAAGTCAAACGATTGGAATTTATTTATTTCCAAGGGTTTTAGCCTTATTTGCTAAGAACTATCCTCAAATTAATTTAAACGTACATGTCAATTCAACTAGAGTAATTGCAAAAAATGTGATTTATAGAGAAATTGATCTTGCGGTTGTTGGAGGTGAAATCCCAAATGAGTTAAAAAAAGATCTTATTTTAGAAACTTTTGGAGAAGATGAGTTAAGTTTGATTATTGCAAAATCTCACCCATTTGCAAAAAAAAAAAAAATTACTAAAGAAGATCTTTATTATTTAAACTTTATAAGTTTAAATTCAAATTCAACAATTCGAAAATTTATTGATAATACTCTAATTCAAAATCAAATTGAAATAAAACAATTAAAAATTATTATGGAATTAAATTCAATTGAAGGAATCAAAACTGCAGTAAGCTTAGGACTTGGAGCTGCATTTGTTTCTTCATCTGCAATTGAAAAAGAAATCGAATTAGAAAAAATTGAAATTCTTAAAATTGAAAATATTCAAATTACAAGAACTTTATTTTTAATCAGTAATCCCCACTGCTATAAATCAAAAGCCTTCAATTTTTTTTATAATGAAATATTCAAATTAAAAGCTCAGATGGAAAATTAAAAAACCCTTGAAAAAATTGACGGAAAAAGTTGACGGTTGAAAAAAAAATTTAGTACTATAGATCTAAATAAAAAAAAATTAACTTATCTTATGAAATATGCGATTGTCGAAGTTAGTGGAAGACAATTTTGGATTGAAACAGGGAAATACTATGATTTTAACAAAATTTCACTAGATTTAGGAAAAAATTTTCTCTTTAATCGGATTTTATTGGTTAACAATAATGGTGAAATTTTAATTGGAAAACCTTATTTAGAAACCGTAACAGTTAAAGGAAAAATTTTAGAACATTTTCGCAGTAAAAAAACTATTGTTTATAAAATGAAACCAAAAAAAAAAACTAGAAAAAAACAAGGGCATCGACAAGAATTAACTAGAGTTCTTATTGAAGAGATCATTCCAAATTCATAACAACAAATTCATCAACTTAACTTTAAAATTAGGAGTAAAGAGTAATGGCACATAAAAAAGGTGCTGGTAGCACAAAAAATGGTAGAGATTCTAATTCAAAAAGATTAGGAGTAAAGAAGTTTGGTGGTGAAAAAGTAAGAGCGGGAAATATTTTAATACGCCAAAAAGGTATGAAGTTTAAACCCGGTTCTAATGTTGGGTGTGGAAAAGATTTTACATTATTCGCATTAAAAGACGGAATTGTGGAATTTCATTCGAAAAATCGAAAATATAAACGTATAAATATTGTTAGTTAAAAAATGTCAAAATTTCCATTTATTAATAGGTTTCAAAGATCTCCAGAAAAGAAATATAAAAAATTAATTAATCAAATTAATCTACTCGAAGATGAATTGAAAACTTTAACAGATAATGAGCTAAGAGAAAAAAGTATAAAATTGAAAAAACAGTATTCTACTAATAAAATTTTAAATCCTTTAGTTTCGGAGGCATTTGCATTAACTCGGGAAGCTAGTCGACGAACTCTAGGATTACGACATTTTGATGTTCAATTAATCGGTGGGCTTGTCTTAAATAATCAAAAAATTGCTGAAATGCGGACTGGTGAAGGGAAAACTCTTGTCGCAACTTTACCAGCTTTTTTAAACGCTTTAACAAGAAAAGGTGTTCATATTGTAACTGTAAATGAGTATTTAGCTAATCGCGATCAAGTTTTGATGGGCCAAATTTATCGTTTATTAGGTTTAAATACTGGCCTAATTCAAAGTGATATGTTAACTCCTGAGCGAAAAGAAAACTATCTTGCTGATATCACATATGTCACAAATTATGAAATTACTTTTGATTATCTTCGTGATAATATGGTTTCAAATTTAGAAGAGGTTGTTTTAAGACCTTTTAATTATTGTCTAGTTGACGAAGTTGATTCTATTTTAATTGATGAAGCTCAAGTGCCTTTAATTCTTGCAAATGCTATTTTAACACCGACTGAAAAATATATTGTAGCTGCAGAAATTATTGAATATTTAGAGTTAAAAAAGCATTATACAATAGATGAGAAAAATAAAAATATTATTCTAACGTCCGAGGGTAGTGAACAAATTGAAAAAATTTTAGGTATTCAAGATTTATATAACCCAAACGATCCATGGATTCCTTATGTAATCAATGCTCTTAAAGCAAATGCTTTATATTTTAAAAATGTTGATTATATCATTCAAAATGAAAGAATTATTATTGTTGACGAATTCACAGGCCGGATAATGCCAGATAGACGTTGGGGTGATGGTCTACATCAAGCTATGGAAGCAAAAGAAAAATTACAAATTCGCCAAAAATCAGAAACTGTAGCTTCTATTACATACCAAAATTTCTTTTCGCTTTATCCAAAATTATCTGGAATGACAGGAACCGGAAAAACAGCGGAAGTTGAATTTAAAAAAATTTATAAACTACCCGTGGAGGAAATACCAACTTCACGCCCAATTCAAAGAAAAGATTTTCCAGATCTACTTTATAAAGATCAATTTTCAAAATGGAACGCTGTTGCACAAGCCTGCAAAAAGATTTCTTTCGATGGTCAACCTATCTTAGTCGGGACTACGACAATTGAAAAATCTGAAATGCTAGGACAATTACTAAAAGAATATAAGCTAGCGTATCAAATTTTAAATGCAAAACCAGAAAATCTTAGAAAAGAATCGGAAATTATTTCGCAAGCCGGAAAAAAAGGAAGTGTCACAATTGCTACCAATATGGCTGGAAGAGGAACTGATATTATTTTAGGTGGAAATATTGATTTTAAAATTCAAAAACAGCTTTACGATATCTTAACATTTGGTAAAAGAACTCCAATCTTTCGAACTTTGATCCTTTCTAAACTAAATGGAAGTTCCCATAAATTTTTTAGTGTTTTATTCTCTTTAATGGAAAATAAAAATTTTTTAAAATTGTCTGATCTAGATACACTTCGTGTTTTACGACAAAATGATAGAATTTTCATCCCTAAAGAAGATTACCAAGCTTCCATAAAATTTTTAACAACTGAATTTATTTCTTACAATAAAAAATTACAGGAACAAGAAAGTAAAATTGTTAAAAATTTAGGAGGGCTTTACGTTATTGGAACTGAAAGAAATGATTCACGACGAATTGATAATCAATTACGTGGACGGTGTGGAAGACAAGGAGACCCTGGGACTTCAAGATTCTTTGTAAGTCTCGAAGACAATTTGTTGCGCCTTTTCGGAGGTCAAAGGATTCAAAATTTTATGCAAAATCAAATTATAGATGATAAACCTTTAGAGTCTAAATTTCTTACAAAAAGTTTAGATCGAGCCCAAAAACGAGTTGAAGAACGAGCTTACGAGCAAAGAAAAAACTTGTTTGATTATGATGACATCTTAAATAAACAACGAGAAATTTTTTATAGGGAAAGAAGAAACATTTTTAAATTAAAAGGTATTACTCTAGAAGATGCCATCTTTGCTTGGGGCGAACAATTAATCACTGATATTTTATTAGAAAAAAAATCGGCTAATTTTTCTCAAATAGTTCCATTCTTTGAAAATTTATTAAGTACAAATATAAAGTTAAAAAGAATATCAGTTTCAGCTTTAAAAAAATTAGACTTCTATCAATTAAAAGCATATTTATTTAACGAATTTTGGTTAACTTATCAATACAAAACTAAAGCATTAGAGGTTTATGGGGCTGGAAGTATGAGGACTATCGAAAGAAATGTCCTTTTGACCAATGCTGACCGAATATGGCGTGAATATTTACAAAGAATGGATTTAGTACGAGAAGCAGTAGTCTGGCGAGGGTATGGTCAGCAAAATCCTCTAGATGAATATAAGAAAGAAGCTTTTTCAATTTTTTTAGCACGTGAAAGACTATTAAGACAGTTAGTTATTTATGATTTATGGAGATTCTCAATTGTATAAATTTTGAATTTTATTTCTCACACTTAATAAAACTTATGTTGAATAAACAAGATATAGATAAAATATAGAGATTTGTTGTTCTGTATTTTGACGATATTCTAATACTTAAAATTAATTTTTTTCCATTATGACAAAACAAACACTTTCAAATAAAGGTCGCTATTCAGTCTTAAGAATTTCAGGATTTCGAGCACGAATGGCAACTCCCCAAGGTCGTAAAATTATTCGGTTAAGAAGGAAAAAAGGCCGAAAAAAATTAGTAATTAGTAGATAATTGTTATAGTTAGTAGAGTAATTTAATACAAAAATAAATTACTCTACTAATAAATAATTTTTTATTTAAAATTAATATAGTACTCATTTACTAACGAACTAACCCAAATCACTGGCCAAGGGTAAAATGATTTTTTAAAGAAGTATTTTATGAACTTGAAGAATGAATTAAATCTTTTTTTAAAAGCTCGTTATCCGGTCCTCTCTATTGATACTATAGAGGAAGATAGAGTAGAATATATAATTAGAAAAAGTATAAAAACAAATTTGAATCGAAGTATTTATAGTTGGGATTTTATTGATGGATACACAAGTAATCCAAATAATGAAGGTTTTGGTAAAAGAAATCCTTTGCAGGCTCTAGAACTTGTTGAACGTTTAAATTCAGAAACCCCAGCAATATTTTTATTAAAAGATTTTCATCGGTTTTTGAATGATCTTTCCGTCTCACGAAAATTGAGAAATATAAGTCGAATTTTAAAATTACAACCAAAAACAATAATTATAGTAGGCTCTGAAGTCAAAATTCCAAAAGAATTGCAAGATTTAATAACTACACTCCAATTTCAATTGCCATTAGAAGAAGAAATTCGAGAGGAGTTGAATAGATTAGTAAGCTCATTAAATCTTCAAGTGAATTCACAATTATTTGAAACTTTAATACGAGCATGCCAAGGGTTATCTTTAGAAAGAATCCGCCGTGTCCTTTCAAAAATTATTGCAACTTATAAAACTATTAATGAAAATAGTATTCAAGTATTACTGAGTGAAAAAAGGCAAATTATAAGTCAAACCGAAATTTTAGAATATTGGTCTGTGACAGAAAAAATTGATAATTTAGGGGGCTTAGATAATTTAAAAGATTGGTTAAAAAAAAGAAAAACAGCTTTCAGCATTCAAGCTTCAAATTATGGTTTACCTACCCCACGAGGCTTACTCTTAATAGGGATTCAAGGAACTGGAAAATCCTTAACAGCGAAGGCTATTGCTAATGATTGGCAATTACCTTTATTAAAGTTAGATGTTGGAAAACTTTTCGGAGGTATTATTGGGGAATCTGAATCTCGACTTCGTAAAATGATAACTCTAGCTGAAACTATTTCTCCTTGTATTCTTTGGATTGACGAAATTGATAAAGCTTTTAGTATTACAGAAAGCAAAGGAGATAGTGGTACTAGTAATAGGGTTTTAGCTACTTTTACTAGTTGGCTTTCCGAAAAAACTCAGCCAGTTTTTGTCATTTCAACTGCAAATAATATTGATTTACTACCTTTAGAGATTATTCGAAAAGGAAGATTTGACGAGATTTTTTTCTTAGATTTACCTAAAAAGGAAGAACGTGAAGAGATTTTTAAAATTCATCTTCAAGAATTTCGTCCAAATAGTTGGCAATCCTTCGAATATTCGAAGTTAGCCAAGTCCTCTGAAGCATTTTCAGGTGCAGAAATTCGGCAAAGTATTATTGAAGCAATGTATCACGCCTTCTATGAAAAAAGAGAGTTTTTAACAGAAGATATTTGTAAAGCATTAGAAGAATTAATTCCATTGGCTAATTTAGAAAGTAAACAAATGAAAAACTTACAAAATTGGGCGGTTTCTGGGAGGATTCGGGCAGCTTCTTCAAAACGTATATATTTAAATTAAAATTCAAAGATGAAACAAAAATTTTTTCGAATCATAGCTGATTTAAGGTTTTCAATTTTTATTTTGCTACTCATTAGTCTTGTTAGTATTCTAGGAACGGTTATTGAACAAGAACAACCAATCGAAGTTTATAAAACTAATTATCCAATTACAAATCCGATTTTTGGTATTTTCACATGGGATTTCATTCTGAAATTCGGCTTTGATCATGTTTATAAAAGTTGGTGGTTTTTTAGTTTACTTTTTTTATTTGGGCTTAGCTTACTTTGTTGCACATTTTTACAACAATTACCATCTTTAAAAATTGCACGAAGGTGTCAATTTTTTCGTAATGTGAAGCAATTTTATAGATTAGAAAATTTTACAATATTAAATAGTTTCTCTATCAATAAAATTTTATTCCAAATCAAAAAAAATAATTACTCTATCTTTCAGCAAAGAAATATTATTTATTGCTATAGAGGTTTGATTGGTCGAATCGCACCTATTTTGGTTCATATAAGTATAATTTTAGTATTAATTGGAGTCATTTTTGGCTCTCTTTTTGGTTTTAAAGCACAAGAAATCATATCAGAAACAGAAAATTTTCATATTCAAAATATTTTAAGTAATGGAAAATATAGTCGACTCCCTAATACGTCGGCACGAATTAATGATTTTTGGATTATTTATGATGAAAATCTAGTAATTTCTCAATTTTATTCAGATCTTTCTATTTTAGACCATCAAGGCAAAGAAGTGAATCGAAAAACAATTGCTGTAAATTTTCCTTTAATTCATAAAAATGTCTATTATTATCAAACAAATTGGGATTTAATTGGGTTAAGATTTAAAACTAAAACGAATGAAATTTTTCAATATCCATTAACGAATCTTTCAAAGAATCAAAATAAAATTTGGTTAACATGGATTGCTAAAAATCCAAACTTAACTGAAGGAAAAATAGCCTTAATTGATAATTTACAAGGCTATTCTTCTATTTATAATGAAAGGGGAAAGTTTTTAGGAAATATTGAATTACAAGAGTTTGTAAATTTTAATAAATCTTTCAGTTTATTAGAAATTTTAAGTGCAACCGGATTACAAATTAAAACTGATCCGGGAATCCCTGTTATTTATATTGGTTTCGGTCTATTAATGATAAGTACTTTACTGAGTTATGCAACCTATTCACAAATTTGGATGATTCAAAAAAATAAAAAATTATTTATTGGTGGGACTACAAATCGAGCGACTTTTGATTTTGAACTAGAGTTTTTTAATTTTTTAAAAAAAAGCAACGAATAAAATTTTATACTTTGTCTTATAATTTGATTTAACAAGTTCAAAACTTGGGAAGAATTATAATTACAAAATTTTTTTATGACAGCAACTTTAGAAAGACGTCAAAGCGTTTCATTATGGGAACGTTTTTGCGGTTGGATTACAAGCACTGAAAACCGTTTATACATCGGTTGGTTTGGTTGTTTAATGTTCCCTACATTATTAACAGCTACTACTTGTTACATCATCGCGTTCATCGCAGCTCCTCCAGTTGATATTGATGGTATTCGTGAACCTGTTGCAGGTTCTTTATTATACGGTAACAACATCATTTCTGGTGCAGTTATTCCTAGTTCGAATGCAATCGGTATGCACTTCTACCCAATTTGGGAAGCAGCTTCTATCGACGAGTGGTTATACAATGGTGGTCCTTACCAATTAATTGTATTACACTTTTTACTAGGTGTAGCATCTTACATGGGTCGTGAATGGGAATTAAGCTACCGTTTAGGTATGCGTCCTTGGATCTTCGTAGCTTTCTCAGCTCCAGTAGCTGCAGCAAGTGCAGTATTCTTAGTATACCCAATCGGTCAAGGTTCATTCTCTGACGGTATGCCTTTAGGTATCTCTGGTACTTTCAACTTCATGATCGTATTCCAAGCTGAGCATAACATCTTAATGCACCCATTCCACATGGCTGGTGTTGCTGGTGTATTTGGTGGTTCTTTATTCTCAGCTATGCACGGTTCATTAGTAACTTCTTCTTTAATTCGTGAAACGACTGAAAACGAATCTACTAACTACGGTTACAAATTCGGTCAAGAAGAAGAAACTTACAACATCGTTGCAGCACATGGTTACTTTGGTCGTTTAATCTTCCAATATGCATCATTTAACAACTCTCGTGCTTTACACTTCTTCTTAGCACTATGGCCAGTTCTAGGTATCTGGTTAACGTCTATGGGTGTTAGCACAATGGCATTCAACTTAAATGGTTTCAACTTCAACCAATCAGTTGTTGATTCTCAAGGTCGTGTTATCAACACATGGGCTGACATCATCAACCGTGCTGATTTAGGTATGGAAGTAATGCATGAACGTAACGCGCACAATTTCCCATTAGATTTAGCTTCAGGTGAAGTTTTACCAGTTGCTTTAACAGCTCCAGCTGTTAATGGATAATTTCTAATAATTTTAAACCTTTAACTTCTTTGTTAAAGGTTTAAAATTAAAACTTATTATTATTATAATTTTTTTTAAAAAGAGCATGTGGCTCATTGATTTAAAATTAGTTGACACTATTGATAACCTAGTAACCTGATAGAAAATACATGTAGTATGAGTATAAGGACTACTCCCGATCTACAGGTGAATTTATCACATTTTGATTCTGTAAACCAAACCGTCTTGAAAAAGATGACTTGATGGAAAGAGGAAACTTTGGATTTGGAGGTCAACTCGGATGGTTCAGGGGTCAATGGAAAAATGTTCCTCCAAAAGTTAAATAAAAACATTAAATTTAATTCACCTAAAAAAATAATTTATGACTGATATTAATTATAATGTAAGACGACATATTGAATTATTAAAACAGAAAAAAAAAGTTCTAAGTGAAAAAAAATCTTTCTTCAAAGAAAATCGAAAAAAAGCTTTAGAACTAAGTAAAGACGGCGCGAAAGTTAGTCAATATATTGTGTGAAAAAATCGATTTGAAATTGCTTCAGTAATGGAAGATTTTTTGAGCAAGAGAATAAATGCGCACGAATTTCATCACTTTAAGCCAACTATCAGAACAGGTTTTCAACTCAATCAACAAGGCAAAATATCCTTAAAAAACTACTAAACTAGGTATGATATGGATACTAATAAAAAATATATCTAAAGTTCCCGTTTTTTAGAATTTGAAATTCTTTCTGCTCGTTGCCTTTTACTTTTTTTTCATAGCGCTCTATATCCGGTCTCGCTTGCTCGTGAGCCTCACTCGAATCTTCACGTTTTAAGTCGGCAACTGTTTTCGTTCTTTCCTTTAAAGGGACATATTTTTTCTCGGTATAACACTTCCGTCTAACAGAACCCGAGGATTCTACTTCTTCTGAACATTTTTCTACCGGCTTCGATTTTTCTACATAAACTGCGATTTTTTTTTCTTCGTGATGTGAATTTTCGGGCATCACAATTAGATTCCTTTTACCTGGAGGTACATCTAGATAAGGAGACTTGCCAGAAGTTAGATGTGCTTGACAAAATAAATATTTAATCCAAAAGCAACTAAAACTAGGCTACCTCCAATATAAGCACCCCTAATCCGGCCAAACCACTCATAGCCACTTTGAAACCTGCATCTTTTACGTTCGTCACGACAGTTTTCACACCAAGTATATTTAGTTGAGTACCTATTTGATGACTTAAAGTAGCCTTCGCTATAAAAAGGATAGGTGCAGTGATCGTCCATACATTTGGAATATTTTCATTTAAGCCTAACATATGGTAAACAACTTTTTTTAAATCCTCATTGATTACTTCGTACCCAGACGAAGGATCTCTGTAGTCACCTAAATGATTTCCACCATGTAATTTTTTTCTTGAAGCTTTCAATCTTTCATTTTTTCTCCATTTATAAATAAAGCCTCCTGCTAAACTGATTAGAAAAGCCAAAAGGCCTAGATAACCGATGTCTATATACCATGTCTATTTTCTTGTACCAATGCAAAAATAAATAATTATCATATTTATATTACCTTTATATTTTTTTTGATTCCATTAAAATCGTGCAGATATTAATGGAATCAAAAAAAGTATTAGTTCGTCTGAAAATAGATTCGTAAAGATTAAATTTAATGAGTTTTATCTTTTATATAAATGGTTGAGAAAACACCAATAGGTAAGTCTACTTCTGCTAATATATCAAAAACTGCAGATTCTGAATCATAGTAAATTTCGACAACCTTTTTGTGAACTCTAATTTCAAAATGTTCTCTCGAATCTTTGTCAACATGGGGTGACCGTAGTACACAATAAATTCGTTTTTTCGTGGGTAAAGACACAATACTTAAAGAATTTAATTGAGTATTTCTCAAAATATTAACAATTTTTTTACCTGAAGAAACTAATAATTCACTATTAAAAGATTCTAATTTTATACTAATTTTTGTACCCGTTTTTAAACTCATAAAATTTTTACTTATTTAACAATTTTAGAAACTACCCCTGCTCCAATCGTTCGACCACCTTCACGGATAGCAAATCTCATGCCTGCTTCAATTGCTACAGGATAAATTAATTCAGCAGTCATCTTTATACGATCACCTGGCATTACCATTTCTACAGTTGATCCGTCATCTGCTGTAAATTGTTGAATTGAACCTGTTACATCAGTTGTTCTTACATAAAATTGAGGTCTATACCCTGTGAAAAATGGTGTGTGACGACCACCTTCTTCATTTGTTAAAACGTAAACTTCTGATTCAAAACTTGTATGTGGAGTAATTGTACCAGGTTGGGCTAACACCATGCCACGCTCAATGTCTTCACGAGTAACACCACGTAATAAAATCCCAACATTATCACCGGCAAATCCTTCATCTAATGTTTTTTGGAACATTTCAATACCTGTAATTTTTGTTGATTGAGTATCAGAAATACCTACAATTTCAACACTATCCCCGACTTTAATAATTCCACGTTCAATCCGACCTGTAGCAACCGTACCACGACCTGTAATAGAGAAAACGTCTTCAATAGCCATTAAGAATGTTTTTTCAGTATCACGTTCTGGTGTAGGGATGTAATCATCAACAGCATCCATTAGAGCATAAATTTTATCCACCCATGGATTATCACCACGTTTTAAACTAGGATTCGCTGTAATTGCTTCGATGGCTTGAAGAGCTGAACCTGCACAAATTGGAATATCATCACCAGGAAACTCATATGCTGAAAGTAATTCTCGAACTTCTAACTCAACTAATTCTAGTAATTCTGCATCATCGACTTGATCTTCTTTATTTAAAAATACAACGATATCTGGTACCCCGACTTGTTTTGATAATAGTATATGTTCCCGAGTTTGTGGCATAGGACCATCAGCCGCTGAAACTACTAAAATAGCACCATCCATTTGCGCGGCTCCTGTAATCATATTTTTTACATAATCAGCATGGCCTGGACAGTCCACGTGTGCATAGTGACGCTTTTCAGTTTCATATTCAACGTGAGCTGTATTAATCGTAATTCCACGTGCACGTTCTTCAGGTGCACCATCAATATCTGCGTATGCTTTTACGATAGCATTTTCATTTTCTAGGGCTAATGTTGCTGTAATTGCTGCTGTTAAAGTTGTTTTTCCATGATCAACATGCCCAATAGTACCAATATTAACGTGAGGTTTTGTTCGTTCAAATTTTTCACGTGCCATTATAAAATTCCTTTCATAAACTATATATTTTTATTAACTTTTAGCGAGATATTTTTAATTAATATCTAAAATGTGCAAAAGCTTTATTTGCTTCAGCCATTTTATGGGTTTCTTCTTTTTTCTTTATAGTATTACCTATATCTTTCGATGTGTCAATAATTTCATTAGCTAATTTTATTGCCGTACTTCTTCCAACACGTTGATTTGCATAACTAATAATCCAGCGTAAAGATAAATTTGTTGCGCGAAAACTACTAACTTCAATTGGAACTTGATAAGTGGAACCCCCGACTCTTCTTGCTTTTACTTCAACAATTGGACTTGCGTTCTTAATTGCTTTTTCAAATATAACTAGTGGGTCTTCTTTTGTTTTGTTTTTTATGATTTCAAATGCTTGATATACAATAGTTTTAGCAACCGTTTTTTTACCAGATTTTAAAATTCGTGCAATGAATAAGCTTACTAAATAACTATTATAAACTTCATCGGGTTGAGGGAAACGTTTTTTTGAAATATTTCTACGAGACATATTATAAATATACTAACAAATTTTAATTAAATTTTTATTTTTCCGCCTTAGGTTTTTTTACTCCATATTTAGAACGGCCTTGAGTTCTATCTTTCACTCCGCCCGTATCTAAAGCACCTCTGACGATATGATACCTAACACCGGGTAAATCTTTTACCCGACCACCACGAATTAAAACTACCGAGTGTTCTTGTAAATTATGACCAATACCAGGTATATAAGCTGTAACTTCAAACCCTGAGGTTAATCTTACACGTGCAACTTTTCGAATCGCAGAGTTTGGTTTTTTTGGAGTTGTAGTGTAAACTCTAGTACAAACACCACGTCTTTGTGGACAACTTTTTAATGCAGGACATTTTGTTTTTTTTTTAATTTGTATACGTCGAGAACGAACTAATTGCTGAATTGTTGGCATAGCATAATATAAATAATATAGTTTTTAATTAATTTACTGGCATATCTAATTGATATTTTTTCATAAACTTTTCAACTCTTCCTTCACTATCTATTATAACTTGCGAGTTTGTATAGAATGGGTGATTTGCAACCCAAATATCAACTTGTAACTCTTGTTTCGTTGAACCTATCAAACAAAGAGGTTTTCCGTCACATAAAACAGGAGCATTTTTGTACCATTTTGGATGTATATTAGATTTTGGCATATTTTTTAGTATTAATCTTAGTATTTACAGATATGTCTATATAGAACAATATTACTTCGTTCTGAAACGTGGCTATTGCTTCGTAATTTCCAAACGTCATTAGCGTTTTGAATATTGTGGTGCTTTTCTTGCTTTTCTTAAACCATATTTTTTTCTTTCTTTAATGCGTGAGTCACGAGTTAAAAATTTAAATGATTTTAAAGTTTTTCGATGTTCATGATTTTTTTGACATAATAATCGTGCAATCCCTAGTTGAATCGCTTGAGCTTGACCTGTAAGTCCACCACCATTCACAAAAGCGATTATGTCAAATTGATTTGTTAGTTCTAATTTTTCTAATGGTAACCAAATATTATTTAGATAGGTATCATTCCATTGAAAATACTTATTCCCATCTTTTTTGTTAATAATAAGATTTCCTGTTCCCGGAACCATAAACACACGAGCAATTGCCTTTTTACGTTTTCCAATTCCAATATTTTTTTTTTGAAAAGTTAATTCAAATGAAGAAGTCATTATTTTTAAATATTTTTTATTAATTTGCGATAATTTAGGCTTGTGGTCGGTAAGGTAACGCAGATACCCTACTGACTACAAAGTAGAGTGGCGATTTCACACTACTTTTTTCCTTTTTAGTTTTCTTTTCTAGCGAAGTAACCCGAAGAGTATGAAAGATCAAATTCAATTGGAGTTTGAGCTTGATGAGGGTGATTTGAACCACTATAAATTTTTAATCGTCTCATTAATCTTTTCTTTTCTGTTTGTGCTAACATTCCTTTAACTGCTCGTTCAATAGTAAATTTGGGTAAAGATTCAGAAACTTTTTTTATTTTTAAAGAGCGACCCGGTCGTCCAGGATGATTCACGATATAATGTTTACTTTTTTCGTTTACAATAATTAAATCCGCATTGATTAAAATAATAGAATCACCATTATCAATGGATGGGAAATAATCTGGTTTTAATTTTCCTTTTAAGAGTGATGTAATAATGGTGGCAAGACGCCCTAATTTTTGTCCTTTGCAATCAATAATTAACCAATTACGATTTTTGTAATTTTTTTTTTTTAAAAATATTTTGTTAAATGAGTTCATAATTTTTTTTGAAATAAAAGAATAAAAGAAACTAGGTAACGAAGTAAACCTGAAATGTAGCTTTTCAGCCTGTTTCACTCGAAATAACCCTCAATCACTAATGAAGTACTCTAAATGGAAGCCCGAGGCGAATTGCGAAGCAATAGTAACCCAAAAAGAGAGTGGAAATTTCTCAAATTGAAATTAATAGTTTTTATTTCAAAATAATACCTAGTTTATTTTTAAGTGTAGTGAAGACTTCATCCGCAGATTTTCGTCCAAAATTTTTTAGTTCTTGTAATTTTTCTGGAGAATAATGCAAAAGATCACCAACAGTGTTTATTTGAGCTTTTTTTAAGCAATTATAAGCTCTAACTGATAATTGTAGCTCTTCAATTGCAATATTGGTATATGGCTCAATACTCAATGATTTATCTTTTTGATTGATGGAATTCATCTTATTTGAAGTATTTTTGCTTATTAATAAGCTAAATAAATCAATAATGTTTTGAATGGCTAATTCCAAAGCATCTTTAGGTAAAATACTTCCATTTGTCCAAATATCTAATAATAGTCTTTCAGTAATACCAGCTTCGCAAACGGCACCTTTCAGGCTTCGGTTATCGGCACTATGTACTCTTTCTATAGTAAAATCTACTTTTTGAACCGGCATAAAAATTGTATCTAATTGCAAATAACTTTCATCATCATTTGAAAACGATTGATTTGCTAATCGATAGCCCGTTCCATATTCAAATTTAAATTCAATTTCAAGAATATTAGAATTAGAAATAGTTGCGATATAATGATTTGAATTTATAATATCTAAATCTGAAGGTAGTTGAATTAAACTTGCTGTAACTACACTAGGACCTTGAATTTTTAGGCGGCCTAATTGAGTATCTTTACAATCAGTTTTACTTTTTAAAATAATACCTTTTAAGTTTAATAAAATTTCTAAAATATCTTCTCGAACTCCAGGAAGTGTCGAAAATTCGTGAGTAATACCAGCAATTCGAACCGCAGAAATTGATATACCACCTAACTCACTCAATAAATTTCTTCTGAGATGATTCCCGATGGTAGTTCCTTGACCAGTTTTTAAGGAATTAATTAGAAATTGACCATGAGAAGCACCAGATTCAGTAATTTCTGAATTTATACATTTAATAGAAATGCTATTCATAGATTAAATTATTAAAAATAAAGGTTATTAACTTTTTACCCTATCTACACACGTCGCCGTTTAGGAGGACGACAACCATTATGTGGAATCGGTGTTATATCTTGGATTGAACTAATCCTAAACCCTGAATTTTCAATAGCCCGAATAGCTGTTTCTCTTCCTGATCCTTGTCCTTTGACCAAAATTTCAACATTTTTTAGACCACCACTAAAAGCTTGAATTGCCGCTTTTTCTGCAGCAGTTTGAGCAGCGAATGGAGTACTTTTCCGAGCCCCTTTAAACCCCGAGCTTCCTGCAGACGCCCAAGAAAGAGTATCGCCTGTCAAATTAGTAATGGTTACAATTGTATTATTAAAAGTAGATTGTATATATACAATTCCCTTTGTAAAATTATTTTTATCTTTTTTATTAGTCGATTTTTTATTTATTTTTATCATAAAGCAATTGGGAATAAAATTTAGAAAATAGTAAGGTTTGTTAACCTACTGGTAATAATTGTATTTGACATCTTTTCCAGTCTTTAGACTTTCAAATTATTTTTTTTTGCCCGTTACAGTTTTTTTTGTCCCTCTTCTCGAACGAGCATTTGTTCGAGTTCTTTGACCTCTGACAGGTAAATTATTTCGATGTCTTTTTCCTCGGTGACAATTAATTTCATTTAATCGTTTAATATTTAAGCCGTTGAACCTTCTTAAATCTCCTTCAAGTTTGAAATCATTTTGCTCCAAAGTCTGTCTTAAGACAACTGTTTCATCAGTTGTTAAATCATTTGTTTTTTTTTTTGGATTAATATTTGACATTTGAGTAATTTTTTTTGCTAATGTCAAACCAATTCCATGAATATAAGTAAGAGAATAAACAATTGTTTTATTTCTTGGCAAGTCAACACCTACTAATCGAACCATTTTTTTAACTCCTTTAAAATATTATCCTTGACGCTGTTTATGCTTGGGATTTGAACAAATTACCATAATTTTTCCATGTCTTTTGATTACTCTGCATTTGTCACACATTTTTTTTACCGACGGACGAACTTTCATAGTAAATTAAATAAAAATTTTTATTTTATTGATAAGTATTGTTATAAACATTTGAATAATAAATAGTATCTACCTCACGGAGTACATCCAAAATTACACCAGATAAGATTAATAAAGATGTAGTACTTAATCCAGAAAAACCAGTAATCGTAGATTCTAAAAAGTTAGGGATAGTCACTATAGTAGCAAGAATAGTAGCTCCAACAAATGTAATTCGTTTAATGGCTTGTTTCAAATAATATCGTGTTTGAATACCAGGTCTCAAACGTGGAATCGCGACTGCTCTTTTTTGTAATTGATCAGCAAGATCTTTTGGGTTTAAAATAATTGTAGAATAAAAAGAGCTTGATATTAAAATTAAAACAAAATACCCTATTGGGTAAGGAAATTTTTGTAATGCCAGAGGCATCGGTGAATTAAAAAATGGAAAAAATCCCATAAAATAATTTGGGATTGATAATAATACACTACTTATAATAATTGGCATAACGCCAGCTTGGTTTAACTTTAATGGAAGATAGTTTTTCGATGAATCTTGAAATGACATTTGATTCAATTGTTTGGATGAAATTAAAGGAATTTTTCTAACTGATTCCTGTAAAAATACAATTCCATAAAGTGAAAAAAATAGTATGAAGAGAATTTGAAATAAAATTTGAGGGTCGGTCTGAATTTCTAGAACTATGGATTTTAGAAAAATAGGCGCATTCGAAATAATGTTAATATAAACAAGTAGAGATGTTCCATTTCCTAAACCATACTCAGTAATTATCTCACTTAGCCAGACAGTAATCATAGCCCCTGTCGTTAACCATATAACTATATCAAACCCTAAAGTAAAATTCCAGGTAAATAAAATTCGCTTCAAATATAAAGACAAACCTAAACTTTGAACAAATGAGAAAATTAAGGTTAACAAACGGGTTAATCTATTAATGGCTCTTTTTCCCTCTAAATCTCCTTCTTTTTGCAATTTAGAAAGTCTCGAGGAAAACCCTAAGCTCAGTTGAACTAAAATTGTAGCATTAATATATGGAAATATATTCAAAGTAAACAGACTAATAACAAAATTTTTTTTTTGCCCAGAACTATTAATTATACTATTCGCCAGAGAATTATGGTCAATAAAAAATTTGACATCCATATGGTTAAGGCCTGGTACTGGAAGAAATGTTCCAAATTTAACAAATGAAAGAACTCCAAATGTTATTAGTAAACGTCTCAAAACAATATTTTTAATTTCTTTAGTTATTTTCACAGTCTTAATACCAATTAATATTTATTTGATTCATTAAAATCTAAATCTCGTTTTTTAGCTACTTGTGATTTAGTAGTTAAATTCTGTAAGGCACAAATAGACGCTCGTGCGTTGTTTAACAAGTTATCTGATCCAAGTTGCTTTGCAATAACGTTTTTAATACCGGCAACTTCTAAAACAATTCGAATGGACCCACCTGCAATTACGCCCGAACCTTCAAAAGATGGACGCATTAACACCCTGCAGGCTCCAAAATTGCCAATTACATTATGCGGAATACTAAACGATTTAGTAATTGGAAATTTTATGAGTTGTTTTGTACCATTTGTTTTTGCTTTTTTAAAAGCATTCACAACATCATCTGCCTTTGCAACTCCAACCCCTACTTGTCCATTTTGATCTCCAACTACTACAATAGCTTGAAAACTTAATTTTTTTCCACCTTTGGTTACTTTTGAAACTCGACTAATTTTGATTAATCTGTCAACTAACTCTACTTTTTGTAATTTTGATTTTTGACGACTTATACGAGATTTTGATTGTAATTTATTTATTTTTTTTAAATCATTATTCATAGAAATATTTAATTCGTAAATTGATTGTCAAATTTGAATTTAAAACTGAAGACCCCCAGCCCTAGCACCATCTGCTAATGCTTGAATTCTTCCATGGTATAAGTATGAGCCTCGATCAAAAACAATTTTCGTAATATTTTTTTTTAAACTTAACTCAGCCAATTTTTCTCCAAGTAATCGTGATGCATCACAGGTTCGCCCTTTTGCAATCGCAAGCTTCATGGATCTATCTAATGTGGAGCAAGAAATTAGTGTTTGTGAATTTGTATCATCAATAATTTGTGCATAAATATTTTCATGAGATCGATAAACAGATAATCTTGGACGTTCAGAAGTCCCTTTAATTTTACCTCGTTTGGATTCACGTTTTAGTTTTTTATTTTTCTTTTTTAATTTTAATAAAGTTTTCTGAGAAATTTTCATATTTCTATTTTTTAATAGTTTTCAGTTTTTAATTGTTCTTAAATCAATTCGAATTTATTTTCAGTCCCAAAGCTAGCCAACAAATTATTTTGCAGATTTACCAGGTTTTAGAATAATTTGTTCATCTTTATATAGAATACCTTTTCCCTTGTATGGTTCAGGTTCTCTCCAACTTCTTATATTAGATGCAAATAAACCTAATTGTTCTTTGTCACATGATTTTAAATTCACTCTTGTATTTTTAATCACTTCAACTTTAATAGTATTTGGAATTTGAATTTTGACTGGGTGACTATAACCTAAGCTTAAAACTATTTCGTTTCCTTCAACTATCGCTCGATATCCCACTCCTTTTAAGATAAGAGTTAAATCAAACTGTTTCGAAACACCTATCACCATATTATGAATCAATGTACGGTATAAGCCATGAAGTGGGCGTATTTTTTTAGTATCAGTTTTTAATTCAATTTTGAGTATTTCATTTGTTTGTTGCAATTCAATAACATCTGGGATATTTGTAGTTAATTCTCCAAATTCCCCTACTACGGTAACTTTTCCATTTTCATGAGTGATTTTTACATTTTCCGGTATATTAATCGGTAATTTACCTATACGTGACATCTTAAAAACTCCTTTTTATTACCAAATATAACATAAAATTTCCCCGCCGATTCCAAGTTCTCTAGCCGTTAAGTTTGTCATTACTCCTCGAGAAGTAGAAATAATTGCAATTCCTAAATTATCTAAGACCTTTGGTAATTTTTTTGAATTTGAATACACTCTAAGACCTGGGCGGCTTATTCTTTCAATTTTAGAGATTACTGGTATTCTAGATTTTTCAATATATTTTAGTGAGATTAATAAATATTTGTGTTGACCTTCTAAGTAATTTTCAAAATCTTCAATAAACCCTTCTTCTTTTAAAATTTTTGCAATTGAAAGAGACATTTTTGTCGAAGGAACTTGAACAATTTGATGCTTTACCATATGAGCATTACGGATTCTAGTTAACATATCTGAAATAGTATCAGTTACCACATTTTACTCCTTATAAAATTTTATTTTATTTATCTATTCTTGTGACCATCTTTTTCGTTTTAGATGTCTTTTCTTTTCCCAATTTTTCGACACTTCTGAAAAAGATTCATATTTTTGGTAGTATCCACATTCACTCAGTGGGAATTTTAAGAATTTAAATAAAATCATACCGTTAAAAATTTTATGAATAGATTTAGAATTATAACGTGGTGAAGCATGGTCTAAGACTAAAGTAATAGTAAAACCTTGAGTTTGCTCTACATCATCATAATCAATTTCTGAAAAAATTAATTGCTCTTTCAAGCCTAAAGTATAATTTCCGGCTTTATCAAAACTTCGTAATGATAAACCACGAAAATCTCGAATTTGTGCAAAAGTAAAAAATAATAATTTTGTTAAAAAATCATACATTTTTTCCCCACGTAAGGTTACTTTTAAACCCAACTCCATATTTTCTCTAATTTTAAATCCAGCAATTGCTTTCTTTGCTCTAGTAATTAAAGGCTTTTGACCAGTAATTTTTTCAAACTCTTCCATATTTTTTTTTAAAATATTTGTATTTTGTGCTGTTATACCTAAACTTCTATTAATTTGAATTTTTTTAAGTTTTGGAACAGTATGAGTATTCTGAAAAATTTTTGGACTATTTTTTATTAAAATTGCTTTAATGCCTTCTTTGTATTCCTTTTTTATATCTTCCAGCAAGTTATAAATATCAGCAATTTCTTCTAATGAATTTTGATTTAGCATATACTTATTTTAAATTTAATTTTACGTTTGAAAGATGAATGGGTGCCTCCAATTGCTTGATTTCTCCAATCTCATTTTCATTTTTGGGTTTTAAATGTTTAAATTTAAAATTAATCCCTTTTACTATTAATTTCCCAGTTTTTTTATCCATTTGAATTATTTCACCAACTTCATTCTTATAAAAACCTGAAATAATTCTTACATTATCACCAACTTTGACATGGAAATTTTTTTGTTTTGACATCTATAATACCTCTGGTGCTAATGAAACAATTTTTGAATAATTTTTATCACGAATTTCTCTTGCAACAGGTCCAAAAACTCTTGTACCACGGGGGTTATTATCCATATTGACAATAACTGCAGCATTATCATCAAACCGAATATACATTCCATCTTGCCGGCGAATACTCTTTTTCGTTCGAACTACAATTGCTCGAATGATATCTGAACGCTTTACCGGCATATTTGGTACTGCTTCTTTTACCACTGCAATTATTGTATCACCAATTTTTGCATACTTTTTATTTCCACCAAGGACTCTAATACACATGACTTTTTTTGCACCCGTATTATCGGCTACCGTTAAAATTGTTTGAGGGTAAATCATAAAAATATAATTTAATTGACTAAAGATGATAGTGAAAGAATTTTCAGTAATTTCCAACGTTTTTTTTTACTTAATGGGCGAGATTCTTCAATTAATACTTGATCACCAATTTTACATTTTTCAAGTTCATCATGAGCTAAATATTTTTTAGTTCTCACTAGTGTTTTTGAATAAATTGGATGGGAATATCTATTTTCAATTTTTACTACTATCGTTTTTTGCATTTTATTGCTGACTACAATACCAACTCTTTGCTTTACAGGCATTTAAAACTCCTTTACCGGTTACCATATATTTTTTATTTATTTTCAATTCTTTGAGATCTTAATGTTAAAATCGTTTTTAGTTGAGCTAGACGACGTTTTTCATTTTTTATTTCATGGGATTTAAAATTTTGACGAGTCGCTTTTTGAAAGCGAAGATTAAATAATTTATTTTCAGTCTGATGAATATCTTCAAAGATTTCAGTGTTAGAAAGTGGTTGAATGTTAGTAAACTTCTGTAAACCCATAGTTTTATTTCAAATTATCTTTAATAATTATCTTTAATAATAAATTTTGTTTTTATCGGTAATTTATAAGAAGCTAAGTTTAATGCAGCTTTGGCAACATCTTCAGGAACTGTACCGATTTCAAATAGAATTGTTCCTGGTTTAACAACAGCTACCCAATAATCCACAGCACCTTTTCCGGAACCCATTCTTGATTCTGCTGCTCTTGCAGTGACAGTTTTATCAGGAAAAATTCTAATCCATAATGATGCACCACGCTTTGTGTATCTTGTAATTGTTCTTCGAGCGGCCTCAATTTGACGTGAAGTAATCCAAGTGGGTTCTAATGCTTGTAAAGCAAAATTTCCAAAACAAATTTCATTTCCACGAGTTTTTTTTCCTCGCATACGACCACGATGATATTTTCTATATTTTGTTCTTTTTGGACTTAGCATAAGAAATTAATTTAATAAAAGTATAAATTTGCATAATTGATAAGTAATCTCTCTTCTAATCTCTCTTCTAGTAGCCTGATAGTTGGGTAGTGGCTCACTAGTTTGCTAAGATTTCATTTTTAAATAACCAAACTTTTATTCCTAGAACTCCGTATATAGTATGGGCTTCCTTTGTTGCATAATCTATATCAGCGCGTAGAGTTTGAAGTGGTACTCGACCTTCTCGAATCCATTCACTTCTTGCGATTTCGGCCCCATTTAAACGACCAGAAACTTGTATTTTTATTCCATTTACATTTTGTCGTTTAGCTCTTTTTAAAGCTTCTCTAATTGCCCTACGAAAAGCAATTCTTTTTTCTAATTGTTCTGCTACAAGACTAGCAAGAAGTGGCGCATTTAAATCAACTTTTTCAACTTCAAAAACGTTAATTCGAAATTGACGGTTTTTTGGCAATAACTTCTTAATATTGGTTAATAAATTTTTAAGATTATTTCCATTTTCACCTACTAAAATTCCTGGCTTTCCCGTTTCAATATTCAATTGAATTTGGTTAGTTAATCCATTCCGATCAATTAGAAGGTTAGCAATACTAAGATCATTCTCTTTTTCATCAAACTTTGAGATATTTTTTATATAAGTTCGAATTTTATCATCTTCTTCTAAAATGTTAGCATACTGATAAAAATTAGCATACCAATTTGATTTATGTTTTTGCGTAATTCCTAAACGAAACCCTAGCGGATGTGTTTTTTGGCCCATAGATTTAATCCTTTTAAGTTAAAATTAGTTAAGAAATGGTTTTTAAGACTACAGTAATATGTGAAGTTGGCTTTAAGATTTTATAAGCTCTTCCTTGAGCCCGTGGACGAATTCTTTTTAATTTAGGTCCCTCGTCAGCAAAAATTTTATCAATGAAAAGTGTTTTTTTATCTAAATCATAATTCTGTTTCCCATTTGCTGCTGCTGAATAAAGAACTTGCCAAATTGGTCCACTTGCGTTGTAGGGTAAAAATTCTAAAATCATTAAAGCTTCTTGGTATGAACGTCCTCTAATTTGATCCAAGACGCGTCTTATTTTATGGGGAGACATTCGAATATATTTTGCTCTCGCTTTCGTGGATTGCGAATTTGACATACGTAATTATTTCCTAGTGTTTGATTAAAAAATAAGTTTTGAGTCTAATGACTGTTGCTGGGCCTTAACCTAAAAGTGAAACAGGCTGGAAAGCTACTTTTCAGGTTTACTTCGCTACCCTTCAGGTTTACTTCGCTACCCTTCAGGTTTACTTCGCTACCCTTCAGGTTTACTTCGCTACCCTTCAGGTTACTTCGTTACCAGATTGTAGCTCGTTTTTTCACTGGTATAGGTAACTTATAAAAAAGTTTTATTGTGATAATACTACTTTGAGTTAAAATTTCATTTGGAGACTTTAAAAATCTATTAGATTTTGATAGTTCATCAATATAAATTTCATGTATCCAGATATCAAAAAAATTAATTGAAAAATTATTGTGTAATGAAAGAATAGGTGAATATAAAACTTCTAGAAGATAATCTTTTTCTTCTAAATTAGAGTTTGATAGAGATAAGATATCATCAATTGCATAATAAATATACTTATTTTGAAAACTATTTAAAATACATTTTGCATTTAAAGATAAAGTTTTTTTATATTGGATACAAAAAGTTTTGGATAAAACTTCAGGTAAACCTTCATCTGGAGAAGGATTTGGGTACTGATGTATTTTTTCTCTACGGCGCTTTTTTTTTTCACGTTTTTTTGTAATTAAAAGCGTTTCTTTACATTTACATCGCCACTCATAAAGTATTTGATCCATTTTAAAATTGAATTAACTTAACGTTTCATTTTTCTATCAGCTTTAATATGTGTTTTAAAATTTCTTGTAGATACAAACTCTCCAAGCTTATGTCCAACAAATTGATCTGAGACAAAGATTGGAACATGTTGTTTTCCATTATAAACGGCAATTGTAAAACCAACCATATTTGGTAGGATGGTTGACGATCGAGACCAAGTTTGAATTGTATCTTTTTTTCCAGATTTTTTTAAACTATTAATCTTTTTTAATAAATGATAAGCAACAAAAGGACTTTTTTTTAGTGATCTTGGCATTGACTTTTTTAATTTTTAAATTGTTATTTAAGATATTGTTTACTACCCTATTACCGATTGGGCTACTACGCCAGTGAAACAGGATGGAAAGCTACCTTTCAGGTTTACTTCGCTACCCTCGTCGAAGAATGTAAGAATTACTTAATTTTTTTCTTTTTCTTGTTTTGATTCCTAATGCTGGTTTTCCCCACGGAGTAAAAGGTCTAGTCCGTCCAATGGGGGCACGACCTTCACCCCCTCCATGTGGGTGATCACAAGGATTCATTACAGAGCCCCTCACTGTAGGACGTTTTCCTAACCATCGAGTTCTTCCAGCTTTTCCACTTTGAATTAAAAATGAATCATTATTACCAACTTCTCCAATGGTTGCTTGGCAGTCTTTTCGAATTAAACGAATTTCTTTCGAGGGAAGCCTTAAAGTTACATAATTTCCTTCTTTCGCTAAAATTTTAGCAGAAGTACCTGCAGCTCGAACAATTTGACCACCACGATTAGCAATTAATTCAATATTATGAATCGAAGTACCTAAAGGAATTTCTTCTAAGGGTAATACATTACCAACATTTATCGTTGAGCCGGGACCAGAAGTTACACTATCGCCAATACTTAAATTTTTTGGACATAATATATAACGCTTTTCTCCATCGATATAATGGAGTAAAGCAATTCTAGCATTTCGATTTGGATCGTATTCAATCGAAGCCACGATACCTTCGATCGTATGTTTATTTCTTTTAAAATCAATGATTCTATATTTTCTTTTATGACCACCACCTCGGTGACGGATTGTGATGACGCCTCTATTGTTACGACCTTTTTTTCGATGATTTTTTTGTGTTAAACTTTTTTCAGGTTTAATTTTTGTAATTTCATCAAAAGTGGATAAAGCTCTATTTCTAGTTCCTGGTGTATATGATTTGTAAAAACGAATGCTCATAAATTAAATTATTTTTTAGTGATTAATTATCGGCAAATAGATTGATTGTACTATCTTCCGACAAAGTTACAATTGCTTTTTTATACTGAGATTTCCAACCAAGATATTTTCCAACGCGTTTTTTTTTTCGAGGAAGGTGGCATGTATTAATTTTGATAACTTTTACTTGAAATAAAGATTCAATGGCCGCTTTAATTGTAGGTTTAGTTGAATTTAGATCTACTATAAAGCTATATTGATTATTTTCTATTAATCTGACAGCTTTATCCGTTATGATGGGATATTTAACAATTCTTATCCTATTTGAGTAAAATTCTGTTTGATTATTCACAATAAATCTCCTTTATATCATTTATTGCCATTGGTGTTAATAAAACTTTTTTTGCTTTTAGTAAACTAAATGTATTTATATTGGAAGCAGAAATTAATTCGATATTTTTTAAATTTTGTGTCGATAATTTTAAAGATTTAGTTTTTTTCGATACGATTACTAAAATTTTTTGATTCAAATCAAGCTCACAATTCTTACAAATTGTTAAAAAATTTTTCGTTTTTGTTCCCAAAATTTTAGTTTCTAAATCTTCAATTATTATACTATTCTTTCTTTTATTAAAAAGTAAAGTTTGTAATGCAAACTGACGTTCTTTTCGATTCAATTTTAATATCTTTTTTTTGGGTTTAGGACCAAAAATAACTCCACCACCTCTCCATAAGGGTGAACGATTCGAACCCGCTCTAGCTCGTCCAGTACCTTTTTGTCGCCAGGGTTTTCTACCCCCACCTCGAACTTCACTTCTAGTTTTTGTTGACGCAGTTAACTGTTTTTGTGCGGTAAAATGTCTTAAAAGATCTTTATGTAATAAGTAATTTCCTGATGTTTCAAGGATTTTTAAGGGTAAAGAATGATTTGAATCTATTAATTCTTTCCCATCACTATCGAATGAGGTATACTTTATAACTTTTTGAGTTGTCATAGCTGTTTTAGTTAATTTTTTGTATGAAATTTATTTTGACGGAATAATTCTTAATAAATTTCCTGGTTTCCCAGGAACGGAGCCTTTTATAACTAAAATATTTTTTTCACGATTGATTTGAATAATTTTTAAATTTTTAACCGTTATAATTTTATTTCCTAACTGCCCAGCCATTTTTTTACCAGGTAAAACACGACCTGGGGTCGTTCCCATACCAATAGACCCAGGAGCCCGGTGGTTTTTAGACCCGTGTGTCATAGGCCCTCGTGTAAAATGATGACGCTTTTGGAGTCCAGAAAAACCTTTCCCAATACTTTTTCCTTGAATAGTTACAGACTGTCCTTGAGTAAATAAATCTACATTTAGGACTTGTCCAATTTGAAACTCTTTATCTTTGTTTAAAAATCTAAATTCTTTTAAATATTTTAAAGGTTGAGTATTTGATTTTTGCAAATGACCGATTTCTGGTTGGGTTAATGATTTAGCTGCTACATTCCCGTATCCCATTTGAATAGAATCATAGCCATCTTTTTCTTTTGTTTTAATTTGTGTAATAATACACGGTCCAACTTTTAAAATTGTAACTGGAACAATATTTCCTGATTCATCAAAAATTTGAGTCATCCCAATTTTATTTCCTATTAAGCCAAGTACCACTTTATACCTCCTGATTCATATTTATAGTTCTTAACTTTACGATTTAAAATAATAAAGCATATTTCAGAAATTAACGAATTAAAATAAGAAAATTTCTTTCCTAAGTCTAAAAAATTATGTATACTTTACTTAAAAGACATATAAGATATACTAGTTCAAAATAGAGAATAATTTCGTAACTTTAAGAGTAATGGGTGCTTCACAAATGAGCTACACTTCATTTCAGTAAATACTAGAAAAATTAAAATAAAAATTATGTCAAAAGTTGTAGGAATTGATTTAGGAACAACAAACTCAGTAGTCGCAGCTATTGAGGGTGGACAACCAAGTGTGATTATTAATGCTGAAGGATTAAGAACAACCCCTTCTATCGTCGCGTATACAAAAAAGCAAGAACTATTAGTTGGACAAATCGCTAAGCGACAAGCAGTTATTAATCCAGAAAATACATTTTTTTCAGTAAAACGTTTCATTGGTTCAAAAGAAAATGAAATTGCCGAAGAATCAAAGAAATTACCATATAAAGTAGTTAAAGATCCAAATGAAAATATCAAAATCAAGTGTCCTGCATTAAATAAAGATTTTAGCCCAGAAGAAATATCTGCTCAAGTTTTAAGAAAATTAATTAATGATGCAACAGGTTATCTGGGGCAAGAAGTTACAAAAGCGGTTATTACTGTACCAGCGTATTTTAATGATTCTCAACGACAAGCAACAATGGATGCTGGTAAAATTGCTGGAATTGAAGTTTTACGTATTATTAATGAACCTACTGCAGCTTCATTAGCTTACGGTTTAGACAAAAAACAAAATGAAACGATATTAGTCTTTGACTTAGGGGGAGGGACATTTGATGTCTCAATTTTAGAAGTAGGGGACGGAATTTTTGAAGTTTTAGCAACCGCTGGTGATACAATCTTAGGGGGTGATGATTTTGATAATCTTTTAGTAAAATGGTTAATGGATGATTTTCAAGAAAAAGAAGGTATTGATTTAAGCAACGATATTCAAGCTTTACAAAGATTAACAGAAGCAGCTGAGAAAGCAAAAATTGAATTATCGACAGTTGAAAAAACGACAATTGAGCTACCGTTTATTGCGGCTGATAAAACGGGTCCAAAACATCTTGAAAAAGAATTAACAAGAGCTATTTTTGAGAACTTATCTAGCAAATTAATTAATCGTTGTAAAATTCCAGTTGAAAAAGCTTTAAATGATGCTAGATTAGAAAAATCTGAAATTAATGAAGTCGTTCTAGTGGGAGGATCTACTCGAATTCCAGCAATTCAAAAATTAGTAGAATCTTTAACTGGTAAAAAACCAAATCAATCCGTGAATCCAGATGAAGTAGTTGCTATTGGAGCTGCCATTCAAGCAGGTATTTTAGCAGGAGAAATAAAAGATGTATTATTATTGGATGTAACTCCATTATCTTTAGGAGTTGAAACACTAGGTGGTGTAATGACAAAAATTATCGCTCGAAATACTACTATTCCTGTCAAAAAATCAGAAATGTTCTCAACTGCAGTAGATAATCAAACAAATGTTGAAATCCATATTTTACAAGGAGAAAGAGAATTAGTTTCAGATAATAAAAGTTTAGGAAATTTTCGATTAGACGGTATTCCCCCTGCTGGACGAGGTATTCCTCAGATTGAAGTGACATTTGATATTGATGTTGATGGAATCTTATCTGTAAAAGCAAAAGAAAAAGAAACAGGTGTAGAGCAGTCAGTAACAATTCAAGGAGCATCAAATTTAAATGAATCTGAAGTTGAAAAAATGTTAGAAGAAGCAGAAAAATTCGCAGCGGTAGATAAAGAAAAACGTGAAACTATCGATTTACGAAACCAAGCAGAAGCATTATGCTTTGAAGCTGAAAAAGAACTTTCTAGCATAAATGAAGATATTTCAGTGGATAAAAAAGAAAATATTACAAAATTAATTGCAAGTGTAAGAGAAGAAATTCAAAGTGAAAATTTTAAAAATTTAAAAACTCAAATTGAAAAATTAAAAGTTGCGATGAAAGATATTGTGGAAGAAAAGCTTAAAGCAAATGCAACGCCAGATTCAACATCAAACTTAAATGATTTATAATTCACCTTTTAGATGAATTATAAATTTTCAAATAGAATGAGGGAAAAAGAAATGTAATTTTTAACGAATTTTAAGGTTCGTTAAAAATTTTTAAGCTTCATTTATGCTTCATTTACAATAATACACTCAGTAGTTAAAATCATACTCGCAATTGAAGCCGCATTTTGTAATCCAGATCGAGTTACTTTTGCAGGGTCTACTATTCCTTCTTGATACATATTTCCAAAAGTATTTTTAGCAGCATTATATCCAATTTCAAAATTTTGACTTTGTACTTTTTCAATAATCACTGGACCATTAATTCCGGCATTTTCAGAAATTCTTCGTAAAGGAGCTAATATAGACTTTGAAATAATCATTGCACCAATAAATTCATCTTCTTTCAAATTATTTTTAGCCCATGTTAAAAGATTTTCTGATAAATGAGTAAATGTAGTTCCACCACCTGGAACAATCCCTTCTTCTACAGCAGCTTTGGTTGCATTAATAGCGTCTTCTAAACGTAATTTTTTATCTTTGGTTGGGTCGATACTCTAGTTTATAGAGATACCTCCCGATTCGTAACCGTACGTGCAACTTTCACTGCATACGGCTCTTGCATCACTAGCGATTTTTTCGCTTCAACAAATTAATTTGATGTATTTCTTGATACTGATGACATGTTCTATCTAATGCTTCTACATTAAATAGTTTAAAGTCATTGTTAATACCATTTTTGTGGTGTAATTCAATCCAGTCCTGACCCGAGAATCTCAATTTACAAGAATTAGATATGTAATTTTATCTCTTTCAAACAGTGGCTAATGGACCAGTATATAAGCTTGAGTTTTTCTTAGACCAATAAAGAAAGTCCCCATCATAAACAGAACGTTCACCACGAACAACTATATGTCTATTAACTCGATACGAGTGTCCAGTAAATATTAAATCTAATTGTCTAATAATTTCATTATATGGTATTTTGGTAGACTTACGCAGATATCTGTATACCCACAATCTGATTGACCAAAGATTTATCTGACTCAGCTCACTGTATTGATGATAGTTCCACCAACCACGATAAACAACTTTAACCGTTTTTAAACGATTTTCTATTTTGTATCTACTATCCTTCATAACAGTTTTAATTCGAGAAGTCATTTGTTTTAGATTCTTGCTAGAAGGATAACTAACAAATTTATGATTTTTTCTTTTCACTCTAAAGTGCCAACCCAGGAAGTCAAAACCATCTAATGGGGATACAAGCCTTGTTTTAGCCATGTTTGCTTTTAATCCTCTTGAACTTAAGAATTCTTTTACTTTATTAAGTAATGTTCCACTGCATTCATTCGGCTGAAGAATAAATACCATGTCGTCAGCATAGCGTAAACCTCTTTGATATTTCTGACCTCTTATTTTTGCGTTGTTTAGATCTTCGACACCATGGAGAGCAATATTACATAATAGAGGAGATATAATCCCACTTTGAGGGGTTTCTACTAATGTTTTATCACGCCTGTTTAAGACTCCAGCTTTTAAAGCTGATTTAAGAAATCGTTTACCTGCTCCCGGAAGAGTGATTAGTTCCATTATCTTATCATGTTTTATATTATCGAAGCACCTTTCAATATCTAACTCAAGGATGGTCTTCTTGTAGCCATTACAATTAGATCGAAGACTTTGAAACAATCTCTTTTGAACATCCCAAGTAGAATGTCCAGGTCGAAAACCATATGAACCATCAGAAACATTTGCTTCATACACAGGTTCTAAGGCATATTTCAGAAGACATTGCATTGCTCTATCTTTGATTGTAGAAATGCCAAGGGATCTTTGTTTTCCATTCACTTTAGGAATGGAAACGCGTCTAAGCTTACGGTGTTTCCAAGTCCGAATTGACCTCAGTTCAGTTACCAATAGTAACCGTTCTTTTGAGTGTAATGAAGTGATTCCATCCACTCCGGCTTTCTTTTTTACAGCATTAAGCTGAGTAACTTGCCTAACTGCGAGATATTTAGAACTTTTTGAGCCTAACAATAAACTTTGTAGGCGTTTGACTGAATTAACATCATTTAATTTTGCTGCTTTATATATCCTATGCTGAAGCCGAAAAAGGTTTTGTTGAAATTTCTTCCAAGGTAAATTTTTCCACTCATCAGCATGAACTTTTAAAGTTTTAACTGTCATTGAGTATTCTCCTTTATACAATATATTTCTGTGTACATCAGACCAATTACGGTCCGCCCTACCCACTTTCTACCATGAGGAAGTTTGATAAAAATCCCACCCAAAGGGAGATAATAAAGTGTTTTTCTTCGTTCCAAATACAAGTTGATTGTTACCTTAGATCCCCATAATTCGCCTATGTTCAACTCGGGAGAGCATCTAACGAAATGACTTTGATGCGAGTCAATGAACATTATATAGTTATTTATGTATCGATGTCTAACTATATGAAACCAAGACGCTTTTTTAACGGGTTCATATTAACTTAATCATAGTAACCTACCAAGGGGCAGTGTGATCTGACATCTGATCTCTGATTCCCCCGTGTTCCCAGCTTCATTTTGATGATCAATCTCCATGTGGGCACTTTTGGCGTCTCCTTTCTCCTTAAGGGATTGGACTTTCACCAATACTTATATTTAGTTATATAAAGGTAAATTAAACTCTTATTATTCAAGTAAAATCTATTTGTCCTTCATACCCGAGCTTTGATTTAACCAAAGGCAAATCTTGGGCTAGGAACGAATCGCACCATTTCTGTTTCTGTTACTGCACCTACTCGAATTACCGCAATTCCCCCTGATAATTTTGCAATTCGATCTTGCAATTTTTCTTTTTCATATTCAGTCTCAACAATATTTACTTGTTTTCGAAGTTGTTCACATCGAATATTAATCTCATTTAAGGTTTGTCCATGTGAAACAATTGTTGTTGTATCTTTTGTAACCACGATACGTCTAGCTTGGCCTAATAGATCTAATTGAAGATTCTCTAAAGTTAATCCTGCATCTTGAGTAATAACTGTACCACCAGTTAAAACAGCCATATCTTCAAGCATTTGCTTCCGTAATTCTCCAAACCCTGGCGCTCTTACAGCCACCACATTTAAAATTCCTCGTAATTTATTTAAGATTAAAGTTGCTAAAGCTTCTTTTTCCACATCTTCGGCTAAAATTAAAAGAGGACGTTTTGTTTTTGTAATTTGTTCTAAAACTGGTAATAAATCTTGCTGAACTAAAGTAATTCGCTTATCTGTTAGAAGAATATAAGGATTCTCGTACGATACTTCTAATTTTTCAGGATTAGTAATAAAATAGGGCGAAATGAAACCTTTTTCTAATTTCATACCTTCTGTAATTTCTAATTCGGTTAAAATTCCTTTTCCTTCTTCTAATGAGATTACCCCTTCTTTTCCAACTTTTGCTAAAGCATCAGCAATTAACGAACCAATGATTTCATCATTCCCAGATGATATAGCGGCTACTTGTTGAATAGATTGAAGATCTTCGACAGGCTGGGCAAATTCATTGATCTGGGTAACTAAATATTGAACTGCTTTTTCCATTCCTAATTTAATTGAAATTGGATTAGCACCGGCTGCAACATTTTTTAACCCTTCTTTTACCATTGCATAGGCTAAAACTGTTGCAGTTGTCGTTCCATCACCGGCCACATCATTAGTTTTTGAAGCAGCTTGGCGGATTAATGAAACTCCTGTATTTTCAATATGATCTAATAATTGAATTTCTTTTGCAATAG
The DNA here is from genome assembly GCA_019155205.2 of Gracilaria vermiculophylla. NCBI lineage: Eukaryota > Rhodophyta > Florideophyceae > Gracilariales > Gracilariaceae > Gracilaria > Gracilaria vermiculophylla. The sequence goes on along the minus strand of JAHNZQ020000001.1, from coordinate 14,845 downwards.
TAACTCCATCATTCACAATTTGAGGAGATCCGTAAGGTTTTTCTAATACTACATTTCGTCCTTTTGGACCTAGTGTTACTGAAACTGCTTCAACCATTATTTCCATACCACGTTCTAAAGCTCTTCGAGCATTTTCTTGATATAAAATTTTTTTTGCCATATTTAAATTATCATTTTTAGCTTTAATTTAAGTAAAAAATTATTAATTTTGCAAGTTAAAAAAGAATTTTTATTAAGTTTTTTTTTTAGATAAATTCTTTCCCTTTACAAAACTAGAATTTTTTTGTATGATAGAGTTAGAAAATTGTATTTTTGGGCTTGTAGCTCAGTGGACTAGAGCACGTGGCTACGAACCACGGTGTCAGGGGTTCGAATCCCTTCTTGCCCAATCGAAAAATGCCAAGAAAAAAAGAAGTTTCTTTAGCATTGCAGTGAAGTTAAAAAATATCATAAATGGTCATTTTTTTAATTTTAAAATTTCCTGGGGTGTCGCCAAGTGGTAAGGCTGCGGACTTTGACTCCGCCATTCGTAGGTTCGAATCCTGCCACCCCAGATAAGACAAAAAACTATTCTTGATGGGTTACTACGCTGGAATTTACGCAGCAATAGTGACAAATAAAATTAAGGTGCTAGATTAAAATGTATTGACATTGAAAACTCATTATGGAAGCTAAAATTCAATTTATAAAAGGTTTTGATGAAAAAGTTTTACCGGATGTTCGTTTAACTAGATCACTAGATGGGAGTACAGGAACAGCTACATTTAGATTTAAAAATCCAAATATTTTAACAAAAGCGAGAGCAAAAGAAGGTGAAATTACAGGTATGTATTTGATTGATGAAGAAGGAATATTAGAAACAAGAGATGTGAATGCAAGATTTAGAAACGGAAAGCCAGAAGCAATTGAATCTATTTATATTATGAAAAGTCCAGAAGCTTGGGATCGATTTATAAGATTTATGGAAAGATATGGTGAAACTAATGGATTAGTTTTTACAAAAGCGAATTAACTGACAAAATTTATACTTATTATAACCTATGCAAATTTCGATACATTGGATTAATGAATTAGTAAATACTAGATTAATTCAAATAGAATCTTTTATTGAAAAATTAACACTTGGTGGATTTGAAGTGGAAGAAACTTTAGAAATTGATATAAATGATAGAAAACAAATTATTTTAGATGTTTCCGCAACAGCAAATCGATCTGATAGTTTATCCATTCAGGGAATTTCAAATGAAATTTCTGCTTTATTGAACCAATCTATAAAAATTTCAAAATATACTAACAAAAATTTCGAATGGAAAAAACAAATGGAACAAAAATTAGAAATTCTTCCATCTAATTTCAATTGTTCAAGCTTTCTTACGGTTACAATTAAAAATTTAACTAATTTAAAAGCTCCAAATTGGATGAGAGAAAAAATTCAGAGTGCAGGAATATCAACATCAAATAATTTTTTAGATTTTCAAACTTATCTTCTATTAGAGACAGGGTACCCTTTTATATTTTACGATTTTGAAAAAATATCTTCAAAATTAGATACTTCAAATTTTATACTATCTTTGGAAACTTATCCAACCCTTCAAAATTTTTTAGCAAGTAATAACTCTAATTATCCAATAAATGATAAAATAACTATGGTAACGGCAAATCAAATACCCATTCGGGTTAGCTCGCTACCAATAGGTATTGCTGGTATCATCGAAGCTAAAGAATTTATGGTGACCAATACTACAAACAGTTTATTAATTGAAGGAAGTATTTTTTCCGCAGCTCAAATAAGACAGCAGTCACGAAAGTTAGGATTACGAACAGATCGCTCTGCAAGGTACGAAAAATCTTTAAAATATACTTATTTAATGGATTCCTTCTATCGATTACTATATTTATTAAAAATTTCAAATCCTGATTTAGTTTGCCACGTTCATACGTTTCAAAAAACTTGTGAACAAACTGTTAAACCTATTCTATTGCAGTATAAAACTATTCATGAAATTCTGGGCCCCGTCAAAAAGAATAGATTTATTAGTCCAAATCTTATTAATGAATACTTAGCTCGATTGAATTTTAAATTTCAATATGAAAAATCTACTTTAAATTGGCTTGTAAAAGTACCTAATTCTAGATCTGAAGATATTACACGAGAAATTGATTTAATCGAAGAAATTGGTAGATTACATGGATTTAATAATTTTTTAACAACTTTACCCAAAATTAGGGCAATTGGACAAAAAGATTCTTATTATAAAATTCGTATGAAAATAACTAATTGTCTTTTAAATTTAGGATTTAATGAAGTTCTTCATTATTCGCTTGCAAGCAAAAAAAGACTAGTAACAAATGAAATTTCACTTATTAATCCACTTTTTAAAGATTATTCAAACTTAAGAATAAGTTTACTTCCAAACTTGATTGAAACTGTTCAAGAAAATTTAAATCAAAAAAATATATTTTTTGAAGGCTTTGAATATGGACATATTTTTTTGAAGAATGGAATGAATAAAATAAATGAAAAAGAATTGGTCTCTGGAATATTTGGGAGCGAAGATTTATTCCGAACAGGGATTTGCGGAGCAACAGTAAAAACAAAATTATCTTGGACAAATAAAAATCAATCTTTATCGTGGTTTGAAGCAAAAGGAAAAATCGAAACATTTTTCAAACAATTGAATTTTACAAATTATTGGGAACCTTGTGTTCATCAAAGCATAAAAAATCTATTTCATCCATACCGAAGCGCCAATATTTGTGATGAGAATTCTATTTCTTTGGGACATTTTGGGCAAATCAACCCAATTTTAGCCAATCAATTAAATATCCCATTAGAACTTTATTTATTTGAATTCGATATTGAAGTCTTTCAAACTCAAATTCAAAATAATAAATTAATCCTTCATCAAAACTATTCTACTTATCCAAAAATTATCAAAAATTTAACTTTTATTGTTCCACGTGACATTACATTTCACACTATTCAAAAATTTTTGTACTTAAATGGAACTGAATTTTTATTTAAAATTCAATTGTTAGATGAATATAGAGGTTCAGAAATTCCTCAAGATTATACAAGTTTATGTTTGGAGCTAATTTTTCAATCCAATCGAAAAACATTAAAAAATAAGAAAATAGAAATTATTATTGAACAACTAAAATTAGTTTTACGTCAAACATTGAATGCTACTATTCGAGATTAAAACTTAACCACCTCCAACTATTGTTATGAGTTCAATTTTATCATGAGATTTTATCCAAATTTTATTCCAGTCACTATCATGGCAGATTAAACCATTGTACTCTAAGATATAAATGGATTTGAAAAGATTAAAATTGAAATATTTTAATAGGTCAAAAATTGTAAAATTATCTTTTGTAAAATATTGCTGTCCATTGAAAAAAAAATATTTAAAATTTTTCATATAATTAAGCTGTGCTTTTTCTCTTTCACTAGACTTAATATTAAAAAAATTGATAAGATATTGTCAAGACAGTTTGGCGGGTGTAGCCAAGTGGTTAAGGCAGTGGGTTGTGGTCCCACCATTCGCCGGTTCAAGTCCGGTCACTCGCCCTGGCTAAAAACTATTCTATAAAGTTTCTATAAAAGCACTCTCAATTAATTAAATGATGAATTATGTCAAGGTATTTAGGTCCTAAATTAAAAATTAGACGAAGACTAGGTTTATTACCTGGTTTAACTTTAAAAAAATCAAAAAAACTTAATCGACCTGGAAAAGATGGAAATCAAAATGGAGAAGTCAATAAAAAATTAACAGAATATGCTATTCGATTAGAAGAAAAACAAAAATTAAAATTCAACTACGGATTAACCGAGAGTCAATTGTACAGTTGTGTCAAGGAAGCAAGAAGAAAAAAAGGAATTACTGGTTTGGTTCTCCTTCAACTTTTAGAAATGCGGCTAGATACAATTTGCTTCACAATAGGATATTCTAAAAGTATAGTACAGGCAAGACAAATTGTTAATCATGGACATATTACTGTAAACGGAAAAGTAGTTACTATTCCTAGTTTCCAATGTAGAATTGGCGACATTATCAGTTTAAAAAAAACTAGCCCTATAAAAGCTTTAATTGAAAGTAATTTTAAAAATTACCAAGGAAAAGAAAGACCTACTCATGTAAAGGTTGACGATTCAAATTTTGAGACAAAAATTTTAGATTATTGTAATCGAGATGATGTTGGCTTAAAACTGGATGAATTACTTGTTATTGAGCATTACTCAAGAAGGTAATACATTCGAAAAAACTTTTTCCGCTAAAAACTAGAAAAAAGTTGATTCAAATAGAGGTTATTCATTATAGAATCAACCACACATACATATAAATAACAAAATAAATTAAATTCTATGTTGAAATTAAGATTAAAAAAAATAGGAAGAAAGCGTTCACCATCCTATCGATTAGTTATTATGGAAAGTACCTCAAGACGTGATGGGAAAGCTATTGAAGAAGTCGGATTTTATAATCCAATTACAAAAATTTATAAATTTGATAAAGATAAAATAAATAAATGGTTAAATTATGGCGCTCAACCTACAAAAACTGTTTTTAATTTATTAAAAAAAATTGAAATTTTGTAAAACTAGCAGTGAAGAAAAGAATAATTTAGATTAGATAGGTGCACCCCCTTAGTAGCGAAGTAACCCGAAGGGTAATGTGTGTTGCTAGAACCATAGTTTTCGATGGTTAGTTAGTTCTGCGTTGGAGGTAAATCTCTACCTGCAACGTCGTTATTTCACTCATTACTTATTAGACTTTTAGTTAATTAGCTTCGCTACCTTTCAGGTTTACTTCGTTACCATAGCAGACCTTCGACATTTCGATTCAATCTCGAATCTGCAAATTCTATTAAGGTTGCTATTCAAAAATCTTAAGTGAAGGCTGAACTACTCGAGTATTAATAAAAAAATATTATCTTGAAATATTATCTTGAAATAATATTATTCATCTAAAGCTAATAAAAGTTCAAATCTTAAACTATAAAAAATAGTTTTAAAAAATAATAAGTTATTACGAAACCCATCCGTAACTATGTAAACCTTTTCCTAAAAAATTAACACCCAAGTAACAAATCCATATTACAAAAAATCCTACACTACCTAAAATAGCTGTCTTTTTACCTTCCCAACCTTTTGTTATTCTCGCATGTAAATATGTTGCAAAAACTAACCAGGTAATTAGAGCCCAAGTTTCTTTTGGGTCCCAACTCCAGTACGAACCCCATGCTTCATTTGCCCAAATCCCACCTGAAATAATACCAATTGTCAAAAATGGAAATCCTATTCCAATAATTCGATAACTCCAATTGTCAATATTTTGTAATAATTTTAATTTTCCAAGTTCTGAAATTTCATTCGTTTGGGTATTGCCTTCGTTAGATGTAGATAATAGTTTGGTTTGATAATAGTCGAGCATGATATTATAAAGTGGTGAGGATACATCATCCATCACTTTAAAATCAATATCTTTGTAACGAGAAATCACTAAAAATAAGATACATAACAAAGACCCTATAATTAAGGTACCATAACTTAGAATCATCATACTTACATGCATCATTAACCAATTTGACTGCAATGCTGGTACTAAAGGACTCGCTTTTTGCATTTCTGGGGATAATGTTAAATTCGCAAATCCATTTATTAGTAAAATTACTGGTATTAATACAGATCCAATTAATTTAGTTTTTGTTTTTGTTTCAATGTATAAATAAATTGTCAGTAATATCCAGGTTAAAAATAGTAAAGATTCATAAAGATTACTTAACGGAAAATATCCAGCAATTAGCCAACGGAAGCAAAGAATACAAAATAATGTTACATTAGCTAGTAATATGCTAAACTTACCAATTTTTGATAATCCAGATGATTCATTCAATAGTAATAAATTAACCCAGTAAATTATCATTGCGACTAATAAAAGACCAAAAACTATATTTGACGCAAAATTTTGAATTTCATTCCAATCCATGAAGTTTCTCCAATAAAAATTTTTATACAAGTTATTTTATGCTATAGTATTCTAATAAAAAGTCTTTACTTTTTTCCATTTTTTCTGTTTACAGTACTTATTAACTGATATTTTACACCGGTCGTTTCGTTGCGATTAATCCTACAACAGAAAACTTAATTTCCGGCTATCAGTTAAAAGCAGACCAAAGGATAAAACACAATGCAACAGGTAAAATTGGTACTGTTCATAAAAAAATAAAAACATGGAATATAATAGAAAAAAACATTTTGATTTAGTAAAGTATAAAACCAAATTGAAGTTGGATGGTAAAGATCTTTCAGATATATTAGAAGAAAATTTTTATGGTTAAAACGAAATTAGCAAAAATAATACTGACCTGTTTGGTGTATGGTTTAGCAAGTGGATTAACTCAGAGAATTTGGAGGTAAAATGCAAACTTCTTTCCAACTAATGCTTTTCTTTTGGCAAGTAGGGCTTGTCTTACCCCACAACTTTATAAATTTATAAAAATGCTGAAATAAAAATGAACAAAAGATTTGTTTCAGACTTAAAATGATAAAAATTTATTATCATCATATAATGTATTTTTTAAGTATAACAGTATTAAAATCTAATATTTTAATACTATTGGGGGGTATTCATGTACATCGGGTTCATAAATGATCAGAAAAAGTTAAAGCTTTTAATTCAACAAGAAAGTTCATTAAATATGGGAAAGTCAATCATAAAACAAAAAAACCGATTCTGTAGTTTAGAGCAAGGTCCCAGAAGGAATTTTATTCATAAATACGAAATAAATAAAAAAAATGAGTGAAAGCGAAAACCGCTTAAAAATAAGGAATCAGACTTTTTCGAACGAAATTGATTTAGATATGTATGTTGAATGGGATGCTTTGTCTCGAATCGATTTTATCGATTGTAATTTTAAAGAAATTGATTTATTGGGGAAAATAATTAATTTTTGTAATTTCAAAAATTCCAAATTTAATGATTTAAGTTTTAGAAAATGTCAATTTGGTAAAAGTACTTTTGAAAATTGCGAATTTGTCAATATAGATTTAACAAGAGCGGAACTGGGATATTGTAAGTTTCTGAATTGTAAATTTGTAGATTGTGATTTATCAGCTAGTGATTTTTTTAAGTGTATATTTTTTGAAACAAGGCTTAATAATAGTAATTTAAAATTAAGTACAGCTGAAGATATAAAGTTTTGGAAGTCTAACAAATTTTCTAAATCAAATTCAAATGAATTTTTTGAAGTTAAAAATGAATCGAATTTTGAAAAAATTTTAAAAGATATGAATTTATTAACATTTCCATCTACTGATCAGGATGAGGATGATAATTGCTAAAAATTGTCGGTATGGGTATGCCCGTGTATCTTCAAAATCACAAGAAGAAAATTCTTCTTTAAAATCGCAGAAAGAAGAATCAATAAAAATTGGGGTTCTAGAAAAAAACATTCGGTTCAAATTTCCATATAATCTAAATTTTGAAAAGAATGATAATGAAATGTTCTCAAAAAAATTTTGCTGCTGTATAGTAAAAGTTCGTAAAAAAAAGTATAAAATGGAGTATATTTTATCTAGAAGTTAGTTTTAATGTTGCTAATGGGGTAATTCCATCTCGAGCAATAGGTTTACCAAATCAATTTAAAAAGGGTGACGATGTACAACATGTAATGAATATGTTGCGAGCTAGTGGTATGGATTTTGAGACAGCCTTTGCGATCGCATTAACCGCAGCAATCGCGTATATGATGTATGTCAATGAGGTACAAGGTTTTCAGCCAGTCCACCGTCATCCACCGCGCATTGGTGAATGGGAGAATGTGAACAATGGCGGTCCTCCACATGTTGGAGGTTATGGAAAGGGAGCTGGTCCAAGAAGCATAACGGTAACAGGTGCAACGAATTCAGGATTTGAAGGAAATCTAATTCAAAATGCTTATAATCAGATTCCTAATATTCCGGTGAAAGGAACAGATTGGGAAATTACAGCTTGGTCGGTTGCTAAACACGCGTATCATGGGCCAGATTTTGGACTCGATCCAACTAAGTACGGAATGACGCAATCAGATTTAGATAGTATTGCTCTAAATGGTCTTATAAATCATATCAACCAAGGCAGAACGGCACCAGAGTAGCGGGAGAGCTCTTTTTTCAAGACCTCACAGTCCTGGTAAACCGAATAACAGTGGCTCAGGAAGTGATGACGGGGATGATGGTTTTCCACAATGCCCAAAAGTAGAATCAGTGGAAGAAACAGAAAATCGAATTAACCGAATAGAGGAATACAGTAAGCGAATGGAAGAAAGTTCGAGTTCCGAGAGTGAAGAAGAGCAGTGTCCGATTCATGAACAAAACAAAGGGTATTCCGTGAGTGATATTGATTGTGATGTAGAACGTTTTGAAGAATTATCAACAAACCCTGAAACAGGTTTCGTAGATCAAACGTCTCTAAACGAAGCGAAGACAATTTTGCAATCTGAGCAAGAAAATCTAATAATTAACGCACGACGACCAAATTTAAAACAAGGAGAACCTAATTTAGATTTTGTAGTTGATGGACCAGGCCCATATAAATATGTTGATGTAAAAAACCCCATTGACCCAGGAAAATTTCCTGGTCGAAAAACGGAAACAATTCCTAAGATGTCGAAAAGAATTGGTAAAAGGATTACAATGCAAAAAGCTGGTTCCGATAAAGTTTTGCACATTGTCGATCTTGAGTAGATACCAGATGAACAAAAAGACATTGTTATTGAAAACGTTATTGACGGAGCTGGCAGTGCTGAATCTATTGATTTTATCAATTAAAAAAACTTAAAACTTAACATTTAAAATGACTAAGAAATTTAAAGACACTATCGCAACACTAAATAGTAGTAATAATTTAGAAATCGTTGCAGAAACTTTTGTAGATGAAATTATTTTTAATGAAGATCTTTCCATGTCAGTTTTTTGTGATCTAAAATTTGAAAATTGTACGTTTGAAAAAATAGTCATCCGAAAATCTGAGTTTACAGATTGCACATTTAAAAAAACGAAATTTGAGCAAGTTGACTTCGAAGGCGTAACTCTTTCGAACTTAAAAATCAAAAATCTAATTGTTTTAAACTTAAATTTCACTGAGACTTTCCCAACCAAATTTTATAAATCAAATTCAAATGAATTTATTGAAGTTAAAAGTCAATCTAATTTCGAAAAAATTCTAAAAGATATGGTTCTAAGAGATTCTACTGATTAAGATAAGATCAAGAATTCCTAAAACGAATATATACCTTCCAAGACATAGGTTTTAAAAGCTTAAAAGAAGTTGAAAGCACAATTTAGTACAAACCTCGCTTGAATGGCTTTCCCAAGATTTTAATCAGGAAAGCCATTCAAAGAATTGTAAATTTTACATTAACATATGTGGTGTTGCTCTGCTAATAATTTCAAGTGCTTTTCCCCGAAAGCTTTTACTACAAATTAAAGCCGAACCTGTCGTTAATGCTTTTTTATAAAAACTTTTGATCTGAACTGAATCAAAATCTTTGCTATTTTCTACGTTATTCGTTATTTAACTTATCGAAAATGTTAAGTTAAAATATAATGATTACCCAAGTACACGAAATACAAAAAGTATTTTAAATAAACTCTCAACGACAATTTAAGGGCTCCTAATGCAAAGAAAACTATTCAACAAAATAATCCCTTTTTGATGGCTATTTTTGCTTCCTAATAGGCTAAACCTAAGCTCCGAGTTGTTTCTGCACCTAAATATACTCGAACACTTAAAAAATCTGTTGGACAAGCTGTTTCACACCTTTTGCAACCAACACAATCTTCAACACGCGGCGAAGAAGCAATTTGACCGGATTTGCAGCCATCCCATGGAACCATTTCTAATACATCTGTTGGACATGCCCGTACACATTGAGTGCAGCCAATACATGTGTCATAAATTTTAACAGTATGAGACATAATTTTGTAAATTTATTCTATTTATAATTTGGAATACGTCAAGTCAATTGAAGTGACGACTTTTGAGCTTATAAGCTCGTGTCAATTGGACAATTAACGTCTTAATCTTTGAATTTGTTGAATTGCTAATCGACCTATGTTAAATAAAGCCCATGATGCCGCAACTAATAGAGGAGCAGCAATTACTACTAAACGAGTGTCCATAAGTAAAAATCCTTAAAAATATATCTATAGTGACACTTTTCATTCTAGTTGAAATTTAATATAATTTAAAATTAAGTTTATTCAAATATTTTCTTTAGTAAATCTTCGTAATTTTAGTATGATCAAAGGTTTATAAATTGCGAAGTAATACCGACCTTTTGGGTATTGTCATTAGGAATTTTCTCTCTCATACAGATGACTCATCTGTTGGTAGGGTGAGCTTGCGGCAGCATAAGATTTTTGGTTCATTTGTCCTGCTAAAGAGCACAAACGACCTGAAAGAACTCCTAATTTCATTGCTAAAGCCATTTTTGAGGGATATTTTGACTGTGCAACGGCAGTATTTAATAAAACTCCATCAGCTCCTAATTCCATAGCCTGAGCAGCTTCACTTGGAGTTCTAAGACCGGCATCAATAATCACTGGTATTCTAGCATTTTCAATAATAATCTTAATATTTGATAAGTTTTGTAATCCTTGGCCTGAGCCTATGGGTGAACCTAAGGGCATTACTGTAGCACAACCTATATCTTCGAGATGTAATGCTAACATTGGATCGGCATTCATATAAGGTAAAACTGTAAAACCTTTTTTGACTAAAAATTCCGCAGCTTTTAATGTACCAATTGGATCTGGAAGTAAATATTTTGGATCAGAAATAATTTCTAGTTTTACAAAAAAATTATCGACTTGACCAAGCCGACACGCTAATTCATGGCCTAAATATGCCATTCGTATAGCGTCTTCTGCAGTTTGTGAACCCGCAGTATTAGGTAAAAGCCAGAGTTTTTTCCAATTTAATTGGTTTAAAAAACTTGTATTATCTTGATTTATATTTGTTGGAAGTCGCCGAATAGCAACAGTAACAATTTCACACTCACTATTTTCAATGCTCGAAATTGCATCACCCAGTTTTTTATATTTTCCAGTTCCTAACATTAACCGAGAGTTAAAATATTTATCTCCAATCTTTAATAGATCTAAGCTTTCTTCCATTTTTTATATTTTTTATATTTTTTATATTTTTTATAATAAATTTTTAAAAATGCTCCTTAGGTAGGACTTGAACCTACGACCGATCGGTTAACAGCCGATTGCTCTACCACTGAGCTACTAAGGATATATAAACTAACCCTATACTATCAGAATTTTATTCAGATAGTAAATAATTTTAATAAATTATAATTGCTTTTTAAATGTTAAAAAACGTAGAACGTTATTGTCTAAGGTTAAAATTTTAGAAAAATTTTTAATGTATTTAGGTCTACTTGATAAATTTATTTGAATGTAATTACCTTGTTTTTGAGTTTTAATTGGATAAGCTAAATTTTGTTTTCCACGAGAAATTACTGAAATTTCACACACACTAAATTTTCTTAAATTTTTTGCAAAATTAAAAACCCATCGTTTTAACTCACTTTCATTAAATTCTTCTGTTAAAAGAATCATTATCTCATACTTTCTTAAGAATGCCATAAATTT
>JAHNZQ020000016.1:2668177-2678921 GCA_019155205.2 Gracilaria vermiculophylla | reverse complement strand
GTTGTTATACTGTGCGGTGTGGCGAAGAGTGTGCTGGTGAAGACGACTGTTGCGGCTCTCTTTCGGAAGGCTGCAGGCGGATGCGTGACGCTGTTCCGTCGCAATCAAATGTCACAGTGCTCATAAGGGAATGCGCGAGCAGCAATGGCGCGGAGTGCGCGCGAGCAATGTTCTGTCAGCCTGTGCGCGCGTTTTGGAAGAGGCCATGATGGCAGCGCGCAGCAGCGCGCCTTTTCACAACCTCCACGGCTGTCGGCGCGAGGGGAGGAAACGCGAGGGGGGACGGGGGCGTTGGTGGCGATGGACGAGTGGCTGACGCGATGCGGCGCAGCGGCGGGGCGCTGTGGTTGGGCGCTGTTTTTGAGTCGCATCGCAAAGTGACCATCAAGCGCGACCAAACGTGCTGCCATCGGCGCCGATAGTCCTTCAGATCAGTGTCCCATTCCGGTTTGTAGAAATGCCGGAAACCCGTTTGGGGACGACGCAGATCCTCGTGACATAGCAACTTCACCTCAAGCCTGGGAATCATCAAAACTTGTTCTCACAGTCTCTCCGAACCTTTGGAAGTGAAATGCCCCAAAAAGGTGTTTGGCCGAGCTGTTGAGGAGACTTCTCAGCAAGGCAATTCGTCGTCTGTTTCACCTTCGTCTCGGGTTCTTCCCATGTCCCCAGCGATGCGCAGCCCATTTTCATTTGCTTCCAAGTCCAAGGACAGGGTTGAATTGGACGGCTATAATCGTGAGGAGGAAAGCCATGACCCGCGTAAGACCATATCACAAGCGGGGCTCAGTCCACTGAAATCTGCTTCACAGTCCAAGAATGACGCGGCTGATTTGGAGTGCCATGATTGTGTGGAGGGAAAGCGTGATCCGTCCGAGGCGTTTTTGCACGAAACCTCGCCATACAGCTCTTCGAAGATGCCCGCTATTGCCCGTCGATCGTCGAACACTGTTCTTGGGTATGTAAACATGCCTCTAACTCCAACATCTCTCGTAGAGGTTGCAGAACACACAAAAGAAGATTTGAAGAACACGGGTTTGTCTATGAAAGGTAGTGGGTTTGAAGATAAATTCTACGACGAGCATAATAAGGTTCCGGTACGTGACATCAGGACTCCGACGGAAAGAAGAGCAACTGCTGCAGGCCGTGACAACGTCGAGGACCTTTCTGTTGAGCTAAACGCATTCAAAATCACTTCGTCTAAGAAGTCTGTTGATGACGTGACGAGCAATCCAAGCTCAGCTGGGAAACTTGGTGCGCTCATACGGAGGATTTCGACGGCGACGGCATCGCCCGTGCCTCGTATGTCCATATGCTCGAAGCGAAATAGTTCTATGAGCGAAAGTATTGTTTGCCAAAATATCATGAGAACAGTTCTTGTAGTCATGAGACATGTACACAGAACTCCTGCACATATTCGGCTCGTTGTCTTGGGCATGAGAATTGTTCTGGATTTCTGCCAAGTTCAGAATCGCGTCGCAGATCTCGTGTCTGTCGAAAACTGCATCGATGTTCTTGTCACTTGCGCTCAATTCTATCGAGTGCAAAAACTGCAACGGGTAGAAAGAAGAACCGTTGCTGCAAGCGAGTCAACTACTGGCCGAAGACGTGTGTCGCTCCGAGTGAATTTTCTTGTGGACTGCTCAAGTGCGGCGCACGCCGATGGGACCCCTCTCTCGCAGACAGGGCGGTGGCACAGTGACATAGAAGCGCGCCTTGTTCGAGGTTCGAAAGAGGTATGTTTCGCGAGATGTTTCAACGTCTTTCACCCACCTGGCATGTTATTCACACCTTGCCGACGCCGTCCTCTCGCATGTTGGCTTCTATTGCTTATGAACGGCTGAGGTTGTTGTGTGAATCTAGAAGGGAAATTCTGATGCTCTGTCGGCGCTTTGGTGGATGATGGCATTCTCGTGGGGCGTTGCTCGAGACCATTTATTCGACAAGAGTCGACAAATCGTTCGCTTTCAACGCACTACGCCCGCGGAGATCGCTCTGACGGCCGCTGCAATATTCAGAAGACGGCAGGGTGTGAGCAGCGACCCCACACAGAACAGGGTAGTTTCGGATGTGTTTAGGGTTCATGCGATGGGTATCTTATCAGGAGTTAGCAGTCAAAGTTGCTCACACATTTCGTTCAAGAGAGCGTCTGCCGCGGCTGCTAGCGGCGCGTCGGCGAAGAACACTGATGTCGAGGAGGGTGCGATGAGAGAGCGTTGGTTTACGAGCGCAAATTAGGCGAGGAGACGTGAATTCAGGAAGTGTTGACTGGCACTTGTTTGTGGGCGACGGCTGCGTCGCTCATACGCCATACTATCCCGCTGTGCAAACGTAACTCAGGATTGGCAGTCAGTGCCACCGCCTGACCCCATCTCTGTGTCACATCAACCACAACCTCCAACTCAATCTCAGCCAACCACCCAACAACTCCAACCCCTGTCAACTGGCGTCTCACGGACAAACAGCCGGAGGCGTTGGTGGACAACGAGGAATTTGAGGAGTCCAATTTTGATGCATTTCATCAACGGTTTTCTTTACTCTTTGTCAACATGAACATCGTAAGCCCGTACTGAAGAGGGCCTGGCCTATTCACTACTTCTATCCTGATCCATATGATCTGTGTATGTTTTCAGTGACTTCTTCGCAAGTTCGGCTTGAGACTTGAGCAAAGTCTTCAGATGTTCAACTTTTTGTTTCAGCTTTTCATTGTCGTCCTCAAGCTTCTTGACATATTCGAATATACCCTTCGAACTAGCGATGTATTCATCACCCATGTCTTCGAATTGCTTTGGGCAGAGCGATATTGGCAGAACCGGTAAAGGGGGAAAGAGTGGAGCTGTTTCCGAAGCAGAACCGGTACCAATTAATGGATTTCGCGGACTGAGATGCGGCGATCTTTTGTGGTTGGTTGCACCACGGATAACTTCAGGTGATGGAACTTCAAGGTTATGAAACGATTCAATCTTTTCGGGCACTGGTCGGCCGTAAGCAATATCCCCGTTGCGTCGGCGAAATCTGACTATACGATGCTTGCTTGAATCTGGAAAAGCGTGAAACGACCAAGATGCTGTATTTTGAGGAGATGCAGCACTGACGTAGATAAGCATCCCCTTGTGTTGATAGACACTGAAACAACGACGGCAGATCTTCTCTTTGACCGGCAGGCAGTTGCGGAGTACGTGATCAGTCTTTTGGCGACAGAACGAGCAATTCGGAGTTTCACACATGATGTGAGAATCTCATTACCTTAACAGAAAACCTTGTAGAAGATTACACCCATCTTTAAGAGTTGTCTGCTTGCCACTCGCTGCGCCCTTATCACATCTTTGAAGACAGTCTGTAAGCGGGTTCGACAATATACGCCGCCGTAATCCAACGCAAGACTTGCCCTAGGGTTATGTGACGTAACGTTCTCGTGGTATTGGACAGTTGCGCACTGCTCACGTCTTTTCCTACATTATACAGCTTGAAGTAGCCGCCACGCAACCCGCATTCTCCTCAGCTGCTTCCAGATTCCGCCATCGTGCCATCATAGCATTGTCACTGTATCAAACCGATGAGCAAGTCTCGCCTATGCTGTGTCCTTCTCTACCTGATGTCACTGCATGCTGTGCTTCCTCCCCCTTTGCCAGCTAGACGTTCGCATGTTAAGTGCTTCTGCATTCCTCTTGTAGCCTTACGTATCCAAGCGCCATACAAAACAGCAGCTGAGTAGCTCCGCGTCATGTTCAACAACCACAGCCGCAATCTACACGAGTCCTCTCTATGCTCCTACACAAACAAAAAAGGAACAGCGCACGGCGCACGCTGCTTCCATCTAGACGCACGATTCGTTCTTTATCATGTAGATGCTGACCGTACGAAATCACTTTGGGAAGGGGACGTTAACTTCTTCATTTCCGCCGCCAGCATCGGGTGAGTAGAGTGGTGAGTACGATCAGTGCTGTCAATGTCATGTTGTAGTGCGTTAACCACAGCTTCCACATGCGACCATTTGCAAACGCAAAGTCACCACCGTTACCGAGAGTAACTTGAACATCATCATAAACGAACCGACTGCTTTGTTGGAACACATATTCAAATTTACATCGCGTGTTTCTGCGTACTTTGTGTTGATAGTTTTCCAACACTTTGTACACTTTTCTTACTTCATGGTGCTCAGTCATAGATTCAAACAGTCCACTGGCTTCACAAAAAGAACGTGTTGCGTCACCTCTGCGATGGAGACTATGTTCCAGGAGCTTGCAGAAAGGAGTATCCCTGGCAACGTTGTAGATCAAAGAATGATGGAACGGTTTCGCCATTCTTTCCCAGTCTGTTTTGCTGGCCATGAATGTCCCATGGGACCGAGTTTCTGCTCCAAATACAGAAAGAACCGTACTTTCAACATCCACGCCTTCATCCTTATGCAACTGTTCGAGGAGGTAGCGAGTGAAACTCTCAATCCTCTGCGAAAGAGGTAGGGGATGTGCCCCATTCATAAGACCAAGTGCTCCTGCATTTGCCATAGTCATAAATGCTTTTGTAAAGTTTCCAGCTTCACATACCATTCCAGCACCGCCCAAGTCGAACATGTGGAAAAGATAACCAAGCTCGCATGATATACACCAATCTCGATGACAAGAATGATTACCAATCGCAGTCCGCACCGGAGGACAAAAGTACAATGGTTGTACTGCAGGGTTTACATACACATTTGGTAACGCATTCTCGAGACCGCAAAAGCGAGAACTGGTATTGTATTTGAGAAAGTCAAAGCCTTCTATGCTTTCCCACGCCACAAGATCCATTTCCACGTACTTTGATGGCTCAGCTGGTTTTGACAGGTCCAGTCTGTTACCATTGCTGCTTGATGTGCCCGTCTGTGAGCTGGATCTTCTCTCCCCCTTAAGGCGATATCTACCATTTGCGGTCCTTAACTTCGGTGGCTTCCGGTGACCTGACTCTCAGAATTTCGAACATACGACGGGAGCGCCTGAGCTTAGGAAACGTATGTATGCTGTTAAGCAACATCGAGGAGTTCGTCACTTATTGGCAACGGAAAACGAGCAAATGGTTTGCGAGGGTACAAATCGTGCGTCGTATCGACACCTTTGGACACTCGCGTTGCATTCAGTTCCTCCGCTTTCGATGCTGTGGTTTATTTGCAACAGAGTTAAACAGTTCTTCTGTCAGATACTCGGATTCAAACTCTGGCATGGCACACTTCGGAATTGTAGCACCAATGTCCGAGTTAATGAAATCATCCATGTGGATCGAAGGGGTTGGCGGTTCCGGGTTTACGGATGTGGTCCAAACGGGCTCTGATGACGAATCTAACTGACAGAATTGGACGATGACCACTCGTGGACAAACCCACCGGAATCATCAAGAACGAGAAGTCCTTGTGACGAAACGGCCATCGCGGTGAACACGTCTGACCCCTATCCAGATGGATCTCATCACACAAGGGATATGCCGGTTCTCTATTGGTGACGGTGGATATATCCAGAAGCTGCATTACGCCGTGAGGAGAGAGCATCCACAAAGCACCGTCAGTATTGTACAGCTGCGAGGTCGCTTGATCAAATGCAATAAACATGGGAGGAGCGGAAAAGAGAACAGATGGGAGGGGGTTTTGAACTGCGCGAATGTCGTAAAGCTTGACGGTTTGCTCCAGAAAGGGGATTTCTCCCCTCGTTCCAAGTGCCGTTGCAGCCAAATAGTACCCACTGGTGGCGATTGAAGTGATAGCGCCAGCAAAGGCAGCAATCGCATTCACCTCACGCATAGAGGAGGGATCACATAACGAGAGGCGACCTGTTGACGTGGAGAAAACAGCGAGGCTGGACGCGCCTTGCGGAGCAGCCCACACAGGCGCTGTGACACCAGTTGCACCGCGTAAGGTAGCTTGTCTCAGAATTCGCTGCTGCTGTAGGTCGACGACAGCCAACATTCGAGACTCACCTCGTCGCTGATTGGGTTCAATGCTAACGCCTTTGCATTCCTTATGGTGTGTGCACGAACGGAAGCCGA
Organism: Gracilaria vermiculophylla; assembly: GCA_019155205.2. NCBI lineage: Eukaryota > Rhodophyta > Florideophyceae > Gracilariales > Gracilariaceae > Gracilaria > Gracilaria vermiculophylla. The sequence continues at coordinate 2,672,906 of JAHNZQ020000016.1, read as the reverse complement.
AAATACGCCACCACGCTTGACGATAGCCAGTCCGTAGCTTACTGTGGCCAGCACAGATGTGCTGCACACAACGACATCTCGCACATCACCGTGATTGGATGGTCGGAAGAGGGCTCACCGATGTACGCGGAGACCATGCGCGCCATGTCCTGTGCACGGGGGGCATGTAGCATGCCGGAGGCGGAGGCGACCCATATGAGTTCCTTGAGCGGGTCGCAGGCAAGGGCGCGGATAGGGTCTGTGTGCGAACTGGGACGGCCAACCTGCGTGCAATTGTGTTCATACTAGCCGTGGGGAGGCATATGTTCGGCGTCGCGGTCACAGTAGTAGTGGTCGGGCTCGGAGTACATGGGAGGCGCCTGCGCCTCATTGGCGGACGGCGACCCGGAGAGCACAAAGTGAGAATTCATTACTCCATGAGATGGTCGGTGCGAGATTCGGTCGAGGAGGAAAGGCGCTGTGGAAGCGGCGCTAACGCGGGGTGAGCCGAGCGTCCATTGAAGGCGTTGATACTCTACGGCTCGTCGCTCTTGCTCAAGATCTCTACAACAATTTCGCAGCAGCTGTTTTGCACAGTGGCGCGTGGCATCGTGTGAGCGCGCGCAAGCGCGCGCGCCGTGATGCGCTCAATTCGTGGTTGTTGTTGTTACACCAAATCTCCGCGCCGCCTCACGTCCAGTTTCGCGCGATCCTTCAACACGCTCGCCGTGTCTGTCGGATGTGCAGTCACTTCACTTCCCCCGCGCCCGCAACCATCGGCGAGCACATCCGCCTTACGACCGCTAACCCACCGGCGCGAGTTCCCACCACGTGATGTTCGCGTTTACCGGCGGCGTGTCCCGGCCGGCCAGCTTCCTGTCACTGGTTCCTGTCCATCTCCGTTTCTTTCCCTCCTCAAAGCTTCCATCAACGCTTCGCAGAACCGTTCCTTTCGCTCGTACCACCCCTAATCGACCAAGAGCGACGTCGACAGCCCGATTCAACCGCCACGTATTCCGCCCTCACCAGAGCAAACTCAGGTCTTTTTGCCCCTGGAGACACCCACGCTGCGAGACTTGTTTCCACCAGGACTTCTTTCTTTCGCACATGAGCTCGATTTTGTTCTCGATCACCCCGCCACTGATGGCATCATAGCGCTCTTAGTGGTACTCAACTGCCTGGCGTTTGCGCTTCAGAATTTGAACGTGGGTCCCTTGTAGCATCAAGCCTTCACAAACTATGAAAACAATGTCTCCATTGTGTTTCTTATGGATTGTTTTGCTCGTTGGCACGGGAAGTGGCTTCCACCGCGATTTTTGCATACCAGGGGTATTCTTGTTGACTTCGTCGCCATCGTCCCTATTGGATTTGCAGTTGCAGATCAGTCTGAGTTACTGCTTGTTAGAATCCTGCGCCTGACAAGAATTTTACGGCTGGAACAAATGCTCATGGATACTGAGGCTAGTCGCGGCTTCATGGAATGGATGACCAACGCGCAAGCTCGCCTGGCAAGTGTTGGCCTTTCCCTTTTCAGTCTTCTCTACGTCTCTGCGGGATTATTTTATGAAGTGGAAAAAGACGTTAATCCTGGTACTCGTACGTTCTTCTATTACTGCTTAGCGTGGAGCGCTTCTGCTCAGGGAAACGTTCTCTCACCAAGTAGACTAGCATTCTATCATGGCGTTTCCCCAGGTGTCCATGGGCAACAGACAAGCCAGAATCGTTTCAGACGGACTCTCTTAATCGCTCAGCAGCAACTCACAAAAGTTCCCATGATCACGGAAGCTCACTTTTAAGTGATGAGCACTCGGCGAGCTGCCATTCCCTCGACATTGAGGACAAAGCAGTTTCAGTAAGACCCAATAGTGGCCTCAAAATCCGTTTCATATGTTGGACTTCTTCCAAGCACAAACCTTGGTCATGGCGAGGGTTGTCAAGAATATACCTTCTTATTGCCCGCGTTAGACGAGATATAGTTTTAGTGACTGCACCAAATTTAAAAACCGCAAACGCGAAAGTCCTAGAGTGTTCGTTTGCCAGGATTGACTCTACTTCTTTCGAAAACACATTCATGTTAAAATTTTCACCTATGACCACACTGGAAACAGGCACACCCAAGAATTGAAGCTCTGGAATAGTCATGTCGCTTCGTATCCCATCAGACTGAATGCTCTGAGGCTCTCCCTGACGTTCCTCATTAGCGGAAGTTTGGAGAAAACGGGGAAATCACTCGTCGGACCAAAGCCAATGTAGCTCTTCGTGCTGGAACGCGTCGATTAAGAATCGGCTCCCAAGTTGTTCTGCCTGGCTAGAATCTGTTTGATTTCTATTCATATTGAATACGAGTCTGCTGCAAACTGGTTCACAGTTAGAAGAGGAACGCGTAGGTGTGGTGACGTCGAACTGCGATGCTTCGGCGTCTCCGAGGAAGTGCCACGGCAGCCGTAAGCAGGTTGGGTGAACGCACTCTTTCACTCACGGAAATTTGCAGGGAGTTACCGAAGGTACCCTTCGGTAATTCTGTAATTCTGTGGAGCCAACTCAGAGTCTCACCCTGGTCCTGGTGGGGCTTTCCATTTACGGTGGCAGGCCCTGATAAAATTTCAACCTTGTTTTTGAGAAATGCTTCGAATTCCAAGTCAATCTCTGCGTCTCGCGAATATCTTCGCACCTTCTGCGCAAGCAGTCATAATCAGTCTCCGTGCATTGGACCATTTACTTTATCGACCAGTTGGCTTGATATCTATGATGTTTGGCTCTGAAACACATATCTGATCAATAGTCTCTCACTGGATCGGTTGTAACATCCAAAACAAACAAGCTGGGGCTTTTCCATCATTACAACAGGTTGTTTCGGTGAACTTCAAACTTGATGTTCTCAAAATGACAGACGAGAATGCAACTGTCTTCGGCGACTCCGACGGCCTGCTTCCTGGTGGGGTAGTTCGAGTATGAAAGCCCGTAGATTGGACATCGATTTTAAAGGCTACGCACGAACAGGAAAGGCGTTACAAAGAGAGGACCACAGCTGCTAACGCATCTTCTCGTAATTCTGCCGCAAATTCATCACAATCCTCACTGGTATCGAAGAATGGGTCAAGAACCTCCAAATCAGTTGTGGAAGAGAACAGCCATCCCATACAAACAGACTTCGAGAATGTGAAACAGAAAACCGCTCCAACTGTGAGCTCGAGTTCTTCATCATCTTTTTATAGCTCGGAGAAGATGTAACAACTGCTAGCACAACCTACCATGAACATTGAAGCCGTAAGAAAGCTCGCTTGGGAAGGCCTTGCGAATGATATGCGAGCACCAATATGGAAAGCCCTGCTTGGATGTGATCCAACTAATCTATCAAGAAGAAAAGATGCACTTCGGCGCAAGAGCCGAGAGTATCAGAAAGCCGTTAGCCAACATTTTGAATCGCTTTAGCATACAGGGAGGTCACGATATAGTGCTCGTTTGATTAGTGCCAACTTCTATATATCGCTACCCCAGGACCGTTGGCACAGTTTTGGAGGGATTTGGGAAGCATCGAAACAAAACGCATTTGGCGCGCAAGTAACTTGCAAAAACGGGCCCCAGTACTCTGATCAAGCCATAAATGCTCTTTCCCCGCATATCTCTCGAGCCCACACTACATAACTAGCAGAAAAGCGTCAACTCTCCCGATGTCACCAAACACGACATCCAAAACCATTGAGAAGCCGAAACGTACACGGCTCAATGTGGCGCAGCAAATCCAAGCGTCACGGCTGTTGTCCACAGGACACACAGCATCCGTGGTAATTCAGAAGTTCTCTGTTTCTCGAAGAACCATCACAGCCCTTAAGAAGAGAGCACCAATTTTGCTAAAGCAAATGGAGTCGAGCACATTGTCGTTGCATCGGAAATCACTGCGGCCACCGGCATATCCGATAATTGAAGAACGATTGTTCCACTTTGTTCACCTTGCTCGTCCGATGAAGATGCCAGTTACCCGATCAGTACTACAACAAAAAGCACTGATGATACGCAATCGCCTCTGCGATGAAATGGAAAACAAAGATTGTGATGAGTACATGAGGCTAAAGCCCTTTCGCGCTTCGATTGGATGGGTGCAAAAGTTTATACATCGCCACAGCTTACGATCGGTCGCGTTACACGGAGAAGCTGGCAGTGCTTCCGTCGTTCTTGTGGCAAAGGAAATGGCGCAATTGAGAGAAAGGCTGTCCGCCTATGACGTGGACTGCATCTACAACGTTGATGAAACTGGTCTTTTCTACAAGGTTCTTCCACGCAAGACCTACATTGTCGAAGAGGAAGATAGAAAAACGGTGAGAGGGACTAAGGCAATGAAGAGCAAGGACCGCATAACGGCTTACGTGTGCGCCAATGCGGACGGCACTCAGAAATTACAGATGGCCATCATTGGGAAATCTAAGAACCCACGGTGTTTCCGACTTGGACATCCTCCTGTTCCGTATTTCAATCAGAAAAACGCCTGGTCAGACACTTCAACGTTTCGTAAGTGGTTCTACGATGTGTTTCTACCCTTCATAAGGAAGACGACGTCCCGTCCCGTTGCCTTGCTGATGGACAATTGTGGTCCTCATGGAGCGGATTTGAAAGATTTAAATGAGCAGGTAACAATCATGACATTGCCGCCAAACTGCACTGCTATCCATCAGCCTATGGATCTGGGCATCATTGCGACTTGGAAAATTAATTACAGACATCTGCTGTTGAACCGCATCTTGGCGGACATTGA
>JAHNZQ020000016.1:2633914-2668077 GCA_019155205.2 Gracilaria vermiculophylla | reverse complement strand
AAACCATTGCCTCATATCAAAGGATATTACTAGGGCTTCCCTTAAACCCCCTATCTCTCTCACTGCGACGCCGCACACCTCCAACTCCCTTAAAGCTTTAACCCCTAAACCCCTAACCCCTAACCCCTAAACCCCTATGAATTGGATTGACTGTCAGCTCCCTCATTAAGGAATTCGAAAGAGGTGGCCACAAACGCTCCTGTTTATACGGGGCCACAACGTGGCTCGCCACGTCATCAGCGCGTTGCCTTACAAATCATCGCGAGGCCGCCCAAGAATACAAAAATCACACCGTGCCAACAAGTGGGTCCAGCGCAACCGCCAAATTCAAGTGTACACGTCATACTGGAATGAATTTTGGAAAAATCAAAAACAGAATGCGTGGCAATAACGCGAACTCAACGGTTGAAGTGTAATGGATTGAAGTTCGTAGAATTAAGATTCTCGTGAATAACAAGTAAGAAAACATAACGTAGAAAGTCCTAGGCATCTCAAGGCCTTTAAAGGGAGACTGGGACTTCCCTCCGGTCTCTTTTCTCCTCCCTATCCCAACAAACAGGCACTGAGGAGTCATAAACACGAAAGCGCTCTTCCAGCGTTTCCTCTCAACCTTCCCGTGCTGATCTGTCTTCCCTTTATAAGGACTCTAAGTCCTTAAGCCCCCTCTCTCTCTCCCCAATTCTTCCCTCTGCGCGATGCTGCACACCCTCAACCACCAACACCAAACTCTAAACCCCTAACCCTAAACATTTAAAACCTAAAACCCTAAGTCCAAACCCATAAACCCTTAACCCTAAACCTCTAGCCCTAAACCCCTGAACCCTCTAAGTCAACAACTGCTCAATATTTTAAAGTAAGGACTATGACAACTTATGATCCTCACACACTCCTTCATTTCTTAAGCCCAACGCCTTCAATGTTCTTACTGGACGGGCCTCACTTAGTCGTATTGGTGAAATTCTGCATCATCCCATTGCCCAAAGCAACGAAAGCCATCTACACCTCTCATTATCCCCATATACATCATTTTGTGTTAACGGCGTGGGCCCTATTCTGCTTTTTTATTTTTTCAAATTATTTTGCTATGTTCCTCTTGAGCTGTGCTGCATGGTTACTACAATAAACTCCCTAATCTGACATATCACCATCCTCATACCCTACTTAAAAACGTTGAACTTACAGCACAAGCTATTAATACGCCATCCTCAGCTTCACAAGTATGCTGACGGCTTATAGTACTCTCTATTAAACACCGGGAAACGCCTTACACTTTTTACGATGTATCCCTGACAACTCACCATCCTCATAGCAAACTTGATCACACTAAGCTCACCACACAGGCTATAAATACCGCATCCTCAGCTCCACACGTATGGTGCCGGCTTACAGTCCTTACTACTAAACCTTTGGGAACGACTTACACTCTTTACGGTGTACCCCTACGTTTTTGTCCCTTCACAATTTGTGTGCTCGTCTTTATAGCTTGCCCACAACTCGACAGGCAATAATTTGATGCTACCAGTGTGCCATTATTGACTTTAATGATGGGCGTTCAATAGCTTACCCACATGCTTACCACACCGTAGCATACGTTTCTAATGTCCCGCTTACAATTTTTGCCGTTCGTACTATGACGAGAAACTAAATGAATAAGCTACTGCAAAACTAGTGGGTAACATTAAAGATTATCAGCCGCACATGCATAGGCCTTTAGGGCTCGTTATTTCTGGTGGCTGTTATTATTCCTCGATCCTATGACCGGGAGTTTGTTTACGAAGTCATCGGTACATTATTACGTTCCAGTCCATACATTCTTTGTGTGGTCTGTATCGCTCAGCTTTTTCCATACATATATGTAACGGATCTCAGGACGATTTCGAGAAGTCTGTTCTGGTCACTGCCTACAACTATGCGCGTCAAACGCAAGCTCACCCCATGCTCTAAGCCTTCCCAGACCCCGCGCTCATCTCCGCGTTTCGTGCTCAATCCTTCAGTAGTTCGCGCGACACCCTCTCCAGTCCCACCCGTGTTACACCCGTCCAGCCCTACTGATCTTACCACGCCAGAAACCTCAGAGGCGTCTACGCCCCAGTCGCCGCAGGCGCTGCCCGCGCCGTCCGATAATATGCAGAGTCCAAGCATCCCCGCAGCTCCGTTCTTGGCCACAATGTGCGATTCCTGCCTTGAACACACGTCGTTTAACGAGAAATCGTTCGATTATCGCCGCGGGTACCAGGATGGTTATCTGGAAGCCGTGTTCCGCGTTCGTGAACTATTGCAGATCATGGCTCTTCGTGGTGAAGACATAAGTACCGGAAGGTTTTAAGTCATAGCGTTCTATCCAATAGATATGCATTTTGCTATTTCATTTTCTTAAACTTGTTCTCTTGTTTTTCCTTTGTTTTGCACCCTTGCATTCGAATTTTGTTCCTCCCTGACTCCTGAACCGCCACTGTGAATGGAATGTGCGACTTTTAAAAATTTCTTTACTCTGCTTTAGACCCATTGTGTGGGAAAAAGGAACGGAATGTCCATGCTATCCCTCCTTGGTCTAAAGTGCTCTATGTAATGTTCACCCTGCGATTTCCTGTTGATAAAAGATTGTGTTTCACAAATATAAAGACGCCCTACTGGAATATGTCCATACGGACCAATAGCGAGGTGATAGAAAAAGTAAAAGAAATGCGGTATAGAGGACCATTGTGTGCCTGGGCGAATGTGACGGGCGAGCATTGCCAGAAGGCGCAAATCACATTCGCTAAGAAAGGCGCCGCGAACATGGCGAAACCCAAGGCATAAGTGAAACAGTGTCCACGTAATGTCTTCTGCGATGGCGTAGCGCAACCGGGGTGGAAGAAGACACTCTTTGACGGGCAGACCTCCAACAGTTTCAGTACACAGACTACTTGACGACACCAACGTCGAATAGTCAACACGTACTGGGAACACGTCCTGGTCGGCACTTGCCCCTACACCAGCTGGCCCCCTGCCTTAAGGGTGTTGCTCTTCTTCACCATCTCCAGCTGCCAATACAAGTGCTATGTTGGGGGTTTTTGTGTTCCTGTGATGTAGCGCAACTCGACGCACATTTAACGCCTGTCGGGAGTATCGATTGTGAAGAGAATGTAAATTGGACCGCGAGAGATTTGCAGGGCTCTCCAATTTTCCAGTGTTTTCAACATGCGCCTGTGTTTCATCCGTGCAAAATCGTTTTATGACCCCGTATAATAATTCCATAGGCAAGCACCCTGCCTTTGTTTCACGTCTTCTTGGCTCGGATGAGTTCTGCTGTTCTCCAGTGTCTCTTCCCGATGCTGCTGGAGCGCCATCGGACTTTCACCGCAGCGGTTCTGGGCCATGGCCTTCATCCGCAACGTTGGGCTGACGTGTCTCAGGCTCCACAGCTCCGTTTTCCATTTCGCCTCTGATTTGGTGCAGAACAGGTGCAATAGGAGCATTCCTATCGCTCTCTGAATCTTCAAACGCGATTGTAGGCCGTTCATCATCATCTTTCATTAGAGCATCAAACTGATTAACTCGGAGATTGCGAGACCCAAGTTGCTCAAACGGGGACGGAACAGGCGTCGGTAGCCGGAGAATGACTTGAATATTAAAGCGACCGTGCTGCAACACATCGTCATCGGTTGCCAGCAACAACACTTCTTCATCGACCGGTATGGTCATTATTGAATCTTCCACAATAGGCCTACTTTCATAACCATTTTCGTCTTCGCTATCTTCCGCAACTTCTTCTGCTTCCTCTTCGTCAGATGAACTTTGCACCGTGCCCTGCTGGTCATTGGTACCTTCCGGTGCGTACTCTGTGTCGAAGTCCAAACTCTGAAGCGAGAAAGAATTCGGGCCCCCCAGCCCCTCTCCATCGAAGCTTTCCTCGTCACTTGCCCCACCGTCATCCATTGTGGCTGTCAGTGTCATGTTCTCCTGGTCCGTTACATGACTTTCGTCATTCGCTAGGTACTTCACCAAGTAGCTCTCCGGGGTTTCCTCCGAAGAATTACCGTCTATTCCTGCGGCATAACTTCACGGTCTGCCTCACAGAGTGAATCATGGGTGTCAAGACCTGAGCCTCCACTCACGAGTCGTAGCACAATATGGTTCTACTTATAGTAAAGAGACACCATTTGCAGGCCAAAATCAATACATGCCTGAAGCTTTTCCAATGTTGGAGAACCAACAATCATATCAAACGGTGTGTTCCCAACAACTAGGAAATCCAGAGGTACTTTGACGTGTTCAAACGTTACCGGTACGTCAGCTAACGCGCCTCTTTCTAGCGTTGTGGTACCATCAGCTACCCTTTTTTTCCAATCAGTTGCAACAGGTTTCAAACAGAGTTTTTCTGCGTATGTGGAAGACATAATATTAGGAGTCGCTCCAGAATCAAGTAACACGAGTGCTTTCTTAGCGTACACCCTCACGGGTATGCCCTTGAGGGACGGATACTCCCGCAGCGTCTGAGACGTTTTCCCGCTACCAGTGGACGACTTCCTAGCTGTAATACTTCTGCCGTTTCTCTTCGCTTCCTCGGTTAGAACAACATCACCAATAACGTTTTTGTGGTGTTGGTGTAGTGGTTCCCCAGCGTGGTGGCCAGGATTAATTATGACACTTTTTTTAGAGGTTTTCCAAAGAGGAGCAATGTTCTCAAAAAAATTGACGATCCAGCGGATGTCGGCACTACGTCCATCAACTCCAGAAAGAAAGGAATCGCCATTCTTGCCCATGTCATCCGCCCTTCTGTTGTACATTGAAAAAGGCATTGTGTAACAGCGTCGGCGCTTACAGGCTTTAATACATCACACAAAACGGGCTCTCGTAGAGTACCAAGCCAATGAGCTAAATGAACAAGCCTGCAATCAGGTACGCAAAGCTTTCAATACACACGGGGCGTCTGAGCCAGATAGACAAGAGCAAGGCACAACCACCAGTCATATCAAATTTAAGAGCATAAAGAAGACAGTAATACAAAGATAAATAGCAATTGTTTGTACTGACTGTGTCGATCTCAAACCCAACACATAAAAGTGGATTTCGACACTTTAATTTAGAGGTTCTAACTTCCTTTGTAGAACCGCACGATGACGCCAACTTTTATAGTGAATCTGTATATCCTGAGCTTCGGGGAACTTTAGCTCGCACACACGACAGCAGATGTCCGCCTTCTTATATGACACGCGACGCGCCGCCCGACGATGTTCGCGACCACCAAAGTGACTCTCAAGCTGCCGCTGGCTCTGGACGTGGATGTCACACACGCGGCAGTGCTTTCGGATAACTTTTCGTGGCGGTGGACGCTTACGTCGCTTATCTCTCTGGTTCGCTACGCGGAATATGTGGTACGATCGTCGCGCGATAAGCGCATCCGCAACAGGTAGCACTTCCGAGTTTAGTTCCTTCTCCGGGCCGCTTCGGTCGGACGACACCTCGTTGTCACGCACAGTCAACGTCTCAATCGAAGAGGTCGCACCCATTGGCACTATGTAGAAGGCGACTACTAGTCAGTACTTACACACAATCCCGGAAGAGAAGATGATGCACTTCACTTACTCTTTAACGATTGCCTAACGGCTGGAGATTCAGAAACAATCACGCCGTGTCACGCAGAGTAGCTAGCAACCACAGGTGCAAAGCAACTCTACGTGATGGACGGAATCGCAGTAACACTTCAAGTCTTAGTCGACGCAGAACGACGACTGTATCTGCCAAGCCCAAGAAATAATGGACGATGTAGAAGGCTGCCAGGAGCCAAAGCCTTCGGTGGGCCCGACGCCAAAACTTCAACGGCAACGTCGACCTTAGCGGAAGGATGGCGGCAACTCCTTGGAAACGAACTTTGATAACGACAACAACCTCTATTGACAGATAAACGATGGAATGTGGGCGTTAGCAATAGTCCCCAAACAGAATAATACGACAAAGACACACAGGCTCGGTTACTTGTTCAGGGTGATGGGAATATGGGGAGGTCGTCTAGCCAGAGTTTATCTCAAAGGGGACGAACCCAGCCTTTTATAGTGAAATTTTCCTTGCATTCCAGGCCGCTAGCGCACTTTCCATGGGTAACCAATCACAACCTATACTTTGTTTACCACAATTTTTCTTTGCCACATAAAGCAACATGTGGATATGTGGTCCTGATTTCTGAGGCCCTACCCAGTTCGACAACGATTGCAAGCATGTGCACCGTACAGTACAACAGTCTCGCACGAGGAATATGTACACCATCCATTGCCCGGTACAATGTTATATACGTCCCCGTCGTACACGTATTACATCGAGTGCACCTTACGGTGCAATACGTGTCTACGTGGTCAATGTCTTGGATCACCTTCATTGTACGGTGCCCTACTTTTTCCGCCCCGTTGATGTGAGACACCAATTCGATCTCTTCGGTGTAGTCGCCTCCCACGTGGTGTTGTATCCTTCTCGTTGCACAGTTCGGTGCTGTTCTTTTCCACGTTTTCTACACATGTCACAGAAAAGCCCACTTGGTTCATTCGTGGTCCCGTTATCAACTGTTTTGACGGGGAATACACCTTACGGTGCATTTTTCTTCCCAATGCTCCACATCTGCCTTGTACTTCATCCTACACAGAACTACACCTCAACATAGGCTACCTATGATATCAAGTGCAGCGTTTGATTCCATTCTGTAAAACATGGTGGACGTCTGCGAATAATTGCTGTAATACATACTATTTGAACTTTATGTATTCAGTTTTATAATAAGTGTGGCAAGCTTCTATTGACGCCTTTTATTAACTATTATATTACTTGCTCTGCACAGATACGTACAACTCGGTAAGCTTGTTACATTTCTATATTACTACAGTAACGTTTTGCATAATTTCCTGAGCCTCACTTTCCATTTTTCCTTCTTTCTTCGGACCTTCATTTTTCATAATTCCTTCGAGGACTTTTATTGCCTCTGCCAGGCATTTTTTGACAATTATGTAACTATTGTCATTCGGAGTCTTCTTTTCTGTAACATCGGTGTTCTTAAATTCCAAAACATCCTTCCCTTCGTCATGTACACTTCTCTTCAACGTGACCGTTTTCTTGACCAACTGCGTCCTGTACTGTTGTCGAGCATCGCCATACAATTGGCGGCACTTCCTTTTCAAGTTATGTAGTGGGAAATACTCCATCTTCTGCTCCACTGCCGTGGACTGTTCTTTGTTCCAGATTCCCATGAATAGTGACGGATTCATAGTAACCACCTGGATATTATTTGCCACGTGCCACCCACAGCCAAGTTCGCCCCCTTTCTGCTTTGGGCAGGTCATGTTCATAATCGGCATGAGAGTTTTCAACGTCTGCACGGTGGCCTCCTTTTCTCGTATGACTAGAGATAACACATACCATATATTCTCTCGAATGGACTCATGAGAACTTTTCTCCATACTATCCATCCAAAGTATCCTGGACTGTTCCTTCACACGTTCAACGTTCCGTTTGCCGTCCATTCCTGCTTCAAAAAACTCTTTCACAATCTGTAACCCACAAACAATGCAGAGACTCCAGTGATCATTACATACAATAGGTATAAGAACGATCGGGAACTTGAGCATATCTGGGGAAAATCTCTGTGGCTTCGCCGTCGAAGACTTCTCATTGATGTTCCCGACGAGACTGCGATGGAAACAGGCTTTGGTTTTTTCTGTTATAGATGTCCAGTGTCCATTCTTAAAAGAATCAGCAATATGCCATACGTTGTCGACAACGTACACGACACATAAGGCTGAACGGGCCCGTTTGATCCCATATCGTACCAAAAATAACACTTCATCATCACACAGTCTTTGATTCTCGCCCAAAAGCCCTTCTTTCGTGTTGCCTTTCATCGGAATCGAGATGATCCCTTTTGGATCGTTTTCCATCCGGCCTTTGTAAGACATTAAAATGTCGCCATCATCTTCGGCTTTGTGTGCTTTCTCTCCATATCCTTCCAAGCTCAGCTCTGCTTCTCTTCCTATAACAAAGCCTTCATCGTCGTCCAAAACATATATATTTCGTTTCTGGACAACATCGGGGCTTTTCCCTTCATCCACATATTTCTCGACGACATGATCAGAACTCGGTGCAATTCCAGGACTTCGACCTGCATGACCTTCAACCTGCTGTTTCTTCAATACCGGGGATCCGGACAACTGGACTGTCTCCATGGGGGCTGTTTTCAATATTTCTCTTATCGGAGACTGTGCGACGGTAGTGTCGTGTTTCCGAACTATGTCTTCCCTCGGGTACTTCATGCCAATGGCACGTGTTTTGGTCCTCGACGAAGGTTTCATGGTTTTCGTTGTGTTAGCCATCACCTCAAGCCCATGCGGTGTGGGAGCTAAACCCCTCGACGTGTCTAGAGGATGAAGAACGCTGCGAAGGCCACTTCGAAGCGACCGTCGAATAGGGTCCTGATGCGGGACGGACGCCATTTTTGGAACAGACAGACGTGTCGTTTCTGCTCGTTTCTTTGGCTGACTAATGCTGTTGACCGACACTGTCTGCACAGTTTTGACTTGGTGCCCCCTATCATCTAATTGATTCGCAAATGTGCAATGCTTCCGCTCTTCGTGATTCAACTTTGCTCACTCCAATACTGTTCTTCGAAGATCTTCTTGACGTAGATGAGAGGCGTGACGCAATTCCATTTTTGGGAACTTAACGATTCCTTGGTCTTCCCACTGTCGCGGAGTTTGGACTACACCGGCATCTAGAAGTCTTTCGGCTCCGAGCAATTACTTATCATCGGATCGTGTTGGTTCAAATATGAAGCTTTCATGGCTACCATATTTTCGGTTCACATCTTGCCACAGTGGTGGTAGCCACTCACGACGTTTTGGCTTCGGAACAGTCCTATTCCTCCATGAAGGATCCTTTCCCACAAAATACGATCGCAGTCGCTCTTTCAATGAGCCTAGAAGCATAACTTGAGTCATTATACTGTACGGTGCTGGCCGTTCTTCTTCAGTTTCCACGGCTAACGTGATGATAGCACCCATTTCAACGATGTTCTCGTCTGGAATCAAGTGCTCCAAGTCAAGCACGATATAGTTTACTGTAGGGGTTGCCCAACGAAGAAACAGATGTTTCCTGAGATTTCCACCGACGACAAGGTATCTCATCTGACCATTTTCGAACAGCCCCTTCACGACAATGAACAAAGAGCTCCTTCGTGTACCACCGTTCCTCGCAATCTCCGCATCTAAGGTCTGCAACCTATCCAGCGATGAGATGCGACCGAAAACAGACCCAACAAGAAATTGAACGGGTAGCTTTGTGACTTTGCCCACACGCTTTGCTTCATCTATGACGTTTCGGATATTTGCCATAAGCAGCATTTCATTGACATCCATGCTGCCAATATGCGTCCTTTGCCATTATTGGATGGTCAGTAGCTTCCCTTCAACCACAACACCGGTCGGTTTCGAATAGGATAAATAAGACTATATGGAAGACACGATGAGAGAGAATCGGTGATACCAACTGCCAGTGAAGAGATGTGGACGGTGTAGCGTCCAACTATTTATAGACACCAACTCCTACACCATCCTTTAAGACCCCACAGGTCCACGTCACTGCCCTAGCGTCATCCCACCGCTCACCATGAACAAATAATATAACACTTGCCTCCCATTGTGTACTCGTCTTCTCCACACACCAATACGTCCCAATCCTGGTATTATATGCACCTTAATGCTTCCATGTGAATGGATGCCCGCAAGAAACTCAACCGTTTCACGTCCGTGCTCTTTCCGCCTGGCACACGTCTGCCATCCATTGCACCGTAGCATTCACAGATCATGTGGCCTGCGTATGACATTCATTGCACCATACAATGGAACTATCCTACCTATGGTCTACTTCTGAAACCAATTCCAGCGTAATGGTGCAATTGTGTTAAGGGTTTAGGTACGTATGCCATTACGGTACGGTACGGTACACTGGTCTTCGAAGTGGACTCCGTTTCACATCCGCTAACCACGGGCCTTGCATTCTCCTTCAACATTGTCTACGCGCACATCCATTGCACAGTACCATACAACCGTCTTACATGTCATTTCCATATCAAATCGAATGGAACATACTGTCGCCTCCTCAATACCCGCTAACCCCCAACTCCATACTTGACCACTCATATAATGTATATCTGCCAATCGTGGTACATGACGGCCTTTACAAGACCACGTGATACCGTGTCCATTTCGTACACGTAAAACATCAGTCCCACCATACAGCACAACTGTGTCCCGCACAGGCTGAACCGCTAACATCCGCAGCACCGTACGGTGTACTAGTCTTCCACGACGACTCGTTCTGACGTGCTATGCACCGTCGGGGGCAACCTTCATTTCCATTGTCTCCACATGACACCTAATTCTCAGTTCGAGACAATTGTCTCGTCCCTCCACGACGTACACAAAACGTTTACTATAGAGTGCATTGATCACGACTTACGTGAATATATTTCAAATGCCATGAATTATAAGTATATTAAAAAATATAGCCCTTTTCACTAAACCCCTAAACCCCTGGATTCCGGTTTCTTCAAAGGAAGACCCAGCACTTCTTTGTATACCATATCGGATATGT
The DNA here is from genome assembly GCA_019155205.2 of Gracilaria vermiculophylla. NCBI lineage: Eukaryota > Rhodophyta > Florideophyceae > Gracilariales > Gracilariaceae > Gracilaria > Gracilaria vermiculophylla. The sequence goes on along the minus strand of JAHNZQ020000016.1, from coordinate 2,657,466 downwards.
TTACATGTTCCAACCTGTATCCATCTGGAACACGTTCGTCAGATACGCAGACGTCTTTTGTTGGTTGACTGTTCATTTCCGTGATATACATCTAAATTTGTTTGCGCATGGTTTCATTAAGGTATATGTCTCTTGCAACTGGGATGAGTCCGAGGATAAGATAGCGATCGGGATATACACATTCTTCTTTCACCCTGATTACCTTTTTTTCTATTACCCTCCGTTCATCGTCCAATGTGTCCCACACCGTAGGAACAATAGCATCGTCTTCGGTGTTTTTCACAATCCTCGGAGAATACGCCTTTTCTGACTCACTTTTGCGCACTGCACTGGTGGATTTACTCACGTTTCGAAGAAGCACCGGTTTTTTTCCAGCCTTCATACGAACGCCATTCACAAATACGGTGCATCTCTTCGTCAACACTGGCATTGCCATCATTGCACATTCGCCTGGAACAATGAGCATCTGGCCACATGCCACTATAAATACGGTACCGTCATTCGCGTCTTTTGGAGTGATGTACTCTCTGAAACCAAAGGTATTACTGCAATAGCTCTTCGATGGCGTTACATAAAACGTCCAGAACTCTTCCGACATTGCACTGTCTTCACTTCTAGATCCAATAACAATAAACACCAGAAATACAGCTTCATATTTCGCTTTGTCCGCCACAGACGGCTCATCCGGGATATCTACGGTTTGGTCAATGTCAAATGGTTCCAATACGCCTTCTTTAGAAAGATAAATGCTTTCAAAATCACCGAGTCTGAGACAGCAGCCGGGTTCCGAGTATACTTCGGCGACAACGACTTGATATCCCAAGTCCTCGTACCATACTGGATATTCGCGATTTCGGTGGTTGGCGCCCCCCGAAAGAATACTCGCCAGGCTGTAGTGAACTGCTGTGAAAGACAGGTGAAGCTTAACAGGTAGCATTTTCGCTCTGCAAAGACGCATGGACCCATTAAAATTGTTGAACAGATGGTTGTGCTTCGCATTCGCAAGAAATCGAAACCGATCTTCCTTATATCCAACAGAGACGGACTTCTTGCTCTAAAATCTTGCAATCTCACTCGGCAATACCTCTATCACAGCATGGGTTGATCACACCAGCACACCGCTTCCCTCCACTAACTTTTGAACTATGTTGCCCACAGAGTTACAGCCTTTGAGCATGAGAGGGCTTTCTTCGAAACCAATGGTCTCAGAGACCGAAATGCACTTCATATTACTAATTTGAGACGACAGTTTTCGAATGTCAAAACCCCTTACGGTGTGTTGGCTCAATCCAATTCCCTCCGTCTCCAGATCAAGACAATGGTCATTCCATTCAGACACTAAACCTTGATCACGGCCATTTTGTATCCCCAATTACGAACTAATGTCCTCCCAGTCCTTTAAGGCAAACGTTTACTAGCTGTATTCGTCTAACGCTTAGCGTGCATATGTCAGATCCACGTTTTATTTTTTTTCCCCCTGATAAGGAATTCACCCTGCCAACATTCATATTGTTCCATTGCCTAGAACAGGACACAAAATCATTGTGCGGTCCAGACCCTTGCTTAACCACCTTTCCAGACACGTGTATGCCGTGTTCAAACTGTTTACAAGCGTGAACACGTGTATTGGACGTCAACCTTTCACCACGGAAAAATTGATAATTTTTTTAAAAAACTTGATTTTCGGGGACTTCCTGGCCGATCTATAAAATTCCAAGCGAAGTCCCCAAAGTGGGGTCTGGGGCAAGGCCCACCATCGGGGGGGACCCCCCATATGGGGGGCTTTGTCCCCAACCCCACCATGGGGGGGGACCCCCCATAAGGGAGGCTTTGCCCCTGACCCCACTTTGGGGACTTCGCTTAGAATTTTATAGATTGGCCAGGAAGTGCTCCCCGACCATTCATTGTGGACTTCGTCCCCAATCCTCCGTCGGGGGCTTGGCCCTAAAATACCTCACCACCCATTACACCTCGCCGTTCCCCATTCTATTTCTCACCACACCCCTGGCTTCGTCATGCACAACATCCATATATCTGTTGTGATGCACACCTCCACCATTTGAATTCACCCTTTGCTTTCTACCATCCTTCCCCCACACGCCCCCCTTACCTTTACTTGCTGCGTAAACAACTCATAGCCCATTTATTACACATTTTTTTCCTTTTCAATTTTGGGCCCATTAGTTTTCCACATATTCCTGACGCCGTGTAGCCAAACCCCTCAGCCACCAGTGCAATCGTTGTCCTATCTGTTACATACTCCTTTTTTGTAAAACAGAATTTTGTTCATGTTCTTCACATACCAGGTATTAAGAATAACTAGAGCATTCTAAATAACCCAAAGAAGCATTCTTGAAATTACACTTTTATCTTGGCGTTCTTTCTCCAGTCCCCCTTTCGTCATTTCCAAAGTCTTCTTACGCCTTTGCAAATTTCTTTCTGCGTTTACCCTTGTTTTCCTAAACCTTTGGCTTCCAAATCACAATGTTTCAACAGAATAAATATGCCCCTGTCCAATTGTGTCCCCTTGATTGATTTTACAGTCCCCCTGTGAGGGGACCATCACATTCTATTTTCATTTGACAGACTCACTGTTACGTTCCCCATTCTGTTTTGTTTATCACTTAAACGTACAACCCGCCAGTGACAAGCACACGACTTTCATCCTTATTGTCAATGGTTTTTCCATTCTGTACATGAAACAGATTCTTACATCCCCGCTTTAGTCAGTCACCAGTTTCTAAACCCCCCTCCCCCCATCTGCCGACCATTATGGAAGATAACCGTGTGTCTATTGGGATCCATTCCATTGGACTCTTTCCGATATGTATCTGTTGCAAAGTGGGACTTCCTTCTAGTCGCAGGGTTCTCGAGCACATTACCCACAACCATGGAGTTGACAATGTTAACGCCAAGATTCTTTCAACGACGGTTTAGAACAAGAAGCTCACCATGGAATCCTCTCTTCCAAAGTCTTCTCTGTGAAGTTATTATCCGTCTGGCCAAGAACACTCTAAACCTTTGGTTCAAGTGTTACAGCAAGGTAATTTCTCGCCTCTTCCTCTCCTACTAGGCCTTTCTGTAGTAGACGGTTTTCAAGGTTCCTCTTGTTCCTTATGCTACACAGACGTTAGAAGTCTTAATGCTCACCTGGTCACTGCCCACTGTCATGACAATTCTCATGCTGAAATCCAGCAGATACAAGCTCGTGGAATGGTTAAGCTCCAGACTTTGTACGGGGTAGAGCACGTCGTTTGTACCCGGTTCAAGATACTCGACCTGTGGGAGAGATATTTTTGGCTGCATGTAACGAAGACAACAGCCCTCGTAAAGATAACTATCCTCCAACCCCTCCGGAATACTATCATGGATCATGCGATGGGATGAAGAACTTCGTGGACAGAGTTATGTCGTGTATCTTACATGCACAGAGAAAGCGCACCACCTTTGTCCCTACCGATGTGAAGATGAAGACAACATTTATTTAAATTTCGTCCCTGGATGAAGTGCTGCAGACTCGTAAGGTTTCTTTCCAACAGTCAGTAGAACTTTGCAGCCCAAACAACGGCAATTATTCCCTGTGGGACATGGTATTTAATGACGTGTTGGCATACCTACTCGAGCTCCGGAATCTTACACTTGATATACCAAACTGTATGTTGAAGGCAATTAACTTGCGATCACGGGGCGATACTCGTTACGAGTTCCGCCCCGTATCAGATACTTCTGCAAAAGGTTACGCTACAGTGATCTGTCGATTTGTAATGTTTTCGATCCGAACAAGGATAGACCATCCAGAGCCTTAGCAAAGACGATACATCCGGACTGGTCTCGTTATATGTTCATTAACTTATAACAAACAATGGAACACCTCCGCTGCAGTGGCGATATGAAAGATTACATTTTCTTTTGCGATGTCTCGTGCTTAAAATTAGGCCACTATTTTCACGTTCAGCCTCCTTTGCGCTGAAAAACTTTTTGGCCTGCCGATGTGTGTACCAAGAAACCTGAGACACGGGTCTTGATGTGAGGAATTCACACAGATTTGCAGAGGCCTGGGAAATCTCAAAACCTCTCGCTGCTTTACAATATGCTATCCCTGCTTGTGCTGTACATGACATCGTATTCTGGCAGACAAAGTACACAACATGTTCACCAACCTTCTTATCAGAAGATATGGAAATTGAGATGAATCGAATTTGCTCTGCAGTAGACGTCAATAAACACACTGCAGCGTCCTTTGGTCGTTCTATACTCGATTTAGCCATGGGCATCATCGACCGAGAAGATATTCGCGTCAGCTTTGAGACATGTTATGAGCATGCAGTGTGTGGTATTGTGTAGGATGTTCATTTGTCTTTGAAACACCTTGGTAGTCTGGTGGAAAGTGCTCAAAATGATATTCACACCTTGATGTACAAGTCCCTCTTTCTCGATTCCAGCCTTCCTCATGGTTTCTTCACAATACTGTACTCCTTGCAAAATAACTTCAAGGACAAAGCAGTTGGCGGTAATTTCATGGCATGTATCGAAAAACAGAAAAATTGGGTCAAGGATAACATCGGGTTTGTGTTTGCCACACTATCCCAACCACACGGCTTGTTTGTTTGTACATCGGAGGTATCACGTTCCTCTGATGCCAGCCTAGCAAGTGCTTGTGTCGATGTATGTAAAGTTACAATGTGGAAGCCCAAGGTATCAGCATGGCTTTGTAATGCACTAAAAGTACAGGAACTTCTTCTGTTCTGCATACATATATCCTCTGGTTCTCCTGCACGTGCAACGGAGCTTTCCACTTTACGTCTGTCAAACGATTCCCACGGTCTGAGGAACTTATTTATTTTTAAGTTCCAGGCCATGATTGTCACCACGTGGCTGAAGACTAGGAACATGAAAGGATTCTCGATACCAGTTCCTCGTTTTTCAGATGCGAAGACAAGTGATCTCCTTCTTTCTTACACTTCATTGATTCGTCCCGTTGAGGTGGCGAGGATTTTGGCGCTGTACGGATCTGATTACGGAGAACTACAGTAGTCTTCCTTTTTCAGCAACAATGGTAACCCGTTTTCCGAACAACATATTCGAACCATAATATCGAAACGTTTGATCATAAACGGGGTTCGTTTAGGATACAATGATTATCGAAATTTTACAGTTGGTATGATTCCTTCGGTTGGACAAGCGAAGTCTTCATCTTTACTTGAAGAACTTGACAACGAGTTTCAACATGTAGGACATGGACAAGCTGGTCACAGCGTTGCAATTGCAGAACCTCTTTATGCAAGATCCCGAAATGAGCTTTCAAAGCTTCAACGGTATAGCATTTGCGCATATCGCTCTTGGTCGAATAATTGGCATACGTCTCTAGGTCTCTTCGGGTTCATTGGAAAGCGCACTGCAGAGAACGTAAGCGGTCAAGATCTTTCTATCACGAAGAAAGCAAGAAACAATAAGGAATCTGAATCACATGTTCGGAAAGGTGTTCATGCAACGACTGATTTTCCCCCAGCCCTTGGCTATTTGGTACTTGTTCCGTCAAAACAGTTTAAACATCCGTCATGCTCACCGACTATTCAAATTACAGCGGCAACATTGAAAAAGGACGTCGCTTTTCGTTATCAGCTGTATAGCCCGAAAAGTTTTGACCTTATGCTACACACACACACTCCTGGGTCTATTTCCCTAACGAATGCAACCAATGAACCGGGAACCATCTACGAGCATAAACTACCTATATTTCTAAAACATCTACAGGCTTTGTTTTCATGTGTGGATGCACGTTTCCGTTCTATGGTTCAGTTCAAGGTTGTTTTTCGAATCGCGAAAAGGCGGAAAAACGGGTTGGTCGTGATACCAACAGGGGCGGGGAAGACAATCTGTTATCTTCTCCCCGTCTTTATTGAGCGCAACTATTACAGTACGGTCTTGGTCGTTCTACTACGATCCTTGGCAAGAAAAATGAAAGTAAGAGCGGAGAGTTTTGGATTGAAAGTTGCCACGAATATGAGTGGCCTACAGAAAGACTATGCCGATCTTCACGTGTTTCTCCCCCGGCACGTAAGGGAGCAACCTTTCAAGAGACTTATAGAACGAATGGTTTTAGATAGAAGACTGGCTCGTCTCATAGTTGATGAAGCTCATCTATCTGCATCCTGTTCTTCTTTCCGACCCAGCCTTAGAGACTTGCGGTATGGTCTCTTTGAAGTTCCGCCAAGTATTCCTGGCACTCTTCTTACTGCAACCGCTCCACCTTCTGAGCGTTTCGATCTAGTAGCACAGCACGGCATTTAATTCTCAACTGTTTTTAGCGTACCTACTGTCCGGAAGAATCTGTTCTTTTCTGTTGTCTACGCCAAACATAGTCTGGACATTGGTCAATGCCCCAAAGGGAAATTTTGCAGCAGTCACGGCGAGCTGCTGAGCTCCGCAATGGATACAATAGATGAAAAGCTGCATGAGCTTCTCTCATTCCTTCCGCCAACCTCGTCATTTCGCATTTTGGTGTACGTTATGAGAAGAATGGATGTTCAGAATATGGTTGATATTCTTCAAGATACGTATGGGACACAGGTGCTATCTTCTAATGATCCCTCACAGGTTTCAACTACAAAGCGTGTGTCTATACTTTTGTATCACGCCGGTATAGGACCAGGAATGCAAACCCTTATGTACAATGCATGGATGGACAGCACTGATTGTGAAGAGATTTGTTCCGATGCATGTCCACCTTAGCGCATAAAACTTATGGTTTGCACTTGTGCATTTGGGGCTGGACTAGACGCCCGAGATGTTAGGCTTTTAATGCATGTTGGCGGCTCTTCCTCACTTTATGATCCCGTACAGAACGCTGGTAGAGCTGGTAGGGATGGGAAACCGGCTTTTTGTTTTACAGTGTACGAGAAGGAATTCGGGAGTTCTATGGAATCTTTTCTAGAGTCCAAGGCTAAGCAGACGCGGTAAAAAGAGGACTTCGGTTCAATGCACAAATGGAGAGAAGAACGGAAATGGCTGGAAAACAGAGTTTTATGTCGCAAAAACTGGCTTTACTCATACATGGATAGCATTGAACCAGGTGTTTGTCTCCTTGACTCTGAATCTTTGAATTGTGATATATGTTTGGCACTCGACAACGGAAATGCAGCTGGCCGAAGTCAACAACACCTCTCTTCCTTTCCTAGGTGTGCAATCCGCAGCCTCTCTCCTATTCCAAACAACGTACGTGCTTTGTCTGGCAAACCTTTGACCGCACAGAAAGAGTCTCTAAAGATGGGCATATCTCTGAAGCATGAGGGACCGTTAGCAATGGAGGCCAGTAGCGTTGAATGTACGCTAGACGTCTGTGAATCATTGCTTCGGCGTTTTGAACACGATTGCCTCCCATGTAACCTTCTTGACTTTCAAACTGTTCAAATGATTGACCCGACATCCGGAAAAAATCAAAATTGTTCGTGGATGCGCTGAAGGTGTTTTTAGTGCTTTTTAAGTCATCACAGAGTTTCAGTATGCCCCAACAAGCTCCGAGTTCTCCAAGGTAGTTGTTATAGATGTGGTACCTTCTTTGTGAAAGGCATTAAAGTGCACAGGAAAGGACTTGGATTTGGCAGTACTTGCATGCTTGTGCATCTTCGCGACCTGGGATGGATTTTGTCGCGTAAATCAGAGCAATCAAGAAACAAGATTGTCAAATCGTTATTCTCCAATGAACAATGCAAAACGTTTCACGGCTACCAAGAATCTTCAATCCTGTCTGTAAAGTGCAACGGAAACTCCACGGATTCCTTCTTCTCAGAGTGGCTGAACAACGAAGAGAACGATCTCCCAGGTGTCCTCAAGTTAGGTTTCTGGATTGCAAACAACAATTAGTACACAGTCTCAAAAGTTATAGTTCCCTATAAAATAAATAGAGTCCATTCCCGTGGGTTCCACTTCACCGACTCGTAATTTACTACTGGTTTCTTTTTTGCCCCCGTTTGCTGCTGCCTGGCTTTTTTTTCAACAGGTACCATTGTGCTTCTTTTCGGGGGTGCACAAGTTCTTTTTGCAATTTGCGTAATGTCCCGTTTTGCTATTTTGATCTTTGGCTGGGTGTTTAATGGTTGCCTTACTCCGTTTTGAGTTAGTATACATCGTATTCTCGTTTTATGACCATGGAGATTTGTGTCCTTTGCTTTGTACCTCAATTTTGTTGCATTAGAACTGCGTGTATGGTGATTTGCGCTCTACAAGGCAGTTCGGAGACATGTTCTGCATTTTGCTTATGTTATTGCCTGCTAAACCTGCCATAGCACATGTCAACCTCCATGATCGAAAAGAATGTGGAGTATGGGTCTAGCACTAGAGAACGATATGTGTACATGATAATATTTACAATGGAACATATGAGGCATAGTTTTGCCGAACATAAGCTCTAAGCGCTGTACAACCCGGACTCCTCCTCAATTTCTGCTTCGCTTCTACGCCCTTTAGCGGGCCTTGGTGAGTTGCCCGGCTATCGCTGCCAGAGTTACACTTCTTGTTATATTGATCTGCACCGTCTCTTGGAGCATATAAGGTTTTCTCATTCCCAGAATAACCTTTCGGCAGAGTCTCTTTGCCGTCAATCGACACGCCAAGGCACGGTTCGTGTGCAGAGCATATTCAGTGGACCTCGCCGTCTCCTCTTTGGAGTCACCTCCGATCACCCCCTCGGATCAGTTTCTGATATATATCATATTTCCACGACGTCAATATCATCTCCACCAGCGCCAATCCCCCTTCAAAGTCCTCGCCAATACCTTCTTCATAACCATCAGGAACCCACCCCTCATTCCCCACTTCGTGGCGCACTCCCTTCCCCTTTTCATACCAAAACCACATCCTCTGTTAAGACAGCGGCGAAAAGCGTATCGAAAAAACTCTCTGCCAACCTTCAGGAATCTTTGGATTTCCCAATGACAACGCAAAACGCCGAAAGTGGTCCCAACGTTTTCATTTCGTGCCAAAAACCCGACTGCATCCACTCTCATCTCTCGTTCAACCTTCCCCAAACATTTTCTATTGCGATTACTGTCGATCCTGTGGAAGGTGAAACACGGCAGACAACCGCTTTGCATGTTATCGCATACCTATCCATTTTGCCACGTTTGATGTGTGACATACCACCTTTCTTTCTGCAAACCGTCAACCAACGGTCGGAAACCAACTCCCGCACCGTCTCTGCCCAGACGCAAAAACGCTATGCAATGGACATTGCACGTCTATTCCTCAATACTATGAAAGGGCATACCCGTGATGCATCTGTCGTATCTCATTCTGAGGCCTGCTTCGCCTTTTTTGATGAAGGTACATCAAACCTTCCAGAGTTGCACAATGCTTTTTGTTCCCAGCTATTGAAGGTGCGCCCTCTGTATGCTTCAACAAAAGCTCTCTCCGTCCGAAGTTCTATTGCCTCAGCTGGCGTTATGAGTCACAACCTTGGGTACAACGCGCAAGACGTCACTCCTACATACCGCTTTGCAACAGCCGAAGAGGTAACGCACCTTCTTGCCGCACTCCAGTACGCCGCGGCTGTTTGTGCAATCCACCACGTACACCGTTTTACCAATGCTCAAGACAAGGACTCTGAAACTTTGTCGGCCGAGATGAAACGCGTTCGAAACTCCGTGGACGTTCAACCTAACAACGCCTTTTCATTTATACGAAACACTCTCAGCTATGCATTGAGTGTCGCTTCAAAGACGAGCTTAAACACTTGGTTTTTCGCATGTGATATGCATGCACATTGCGGCTTAGTACGTGATATTCATTTGGCGTTGCCATTTCTCGGAACAATCGCAACTGCATTGCATACAAAAATTGAAGATATCCTGTTTGTTGATGTTCTTCTGAATTGTGCGTTACCACCCACGTTTAAGAGCACAATTCTTTCTCTCCGCGACCAGCCGTCAAAGAAAACACCAGGGTTTTCTTTTCGACATCACCCACAAAACCAATTTTTCCTACAACTATCATTACAATACGTACTATAGTGCTTAATATCACCTTCCGGAAGAACTAGACACAAATCTTTTGAAGCCCCTCCTCATCCACCACGTCGAGTTGCCACCACTTTTGTCGAAGGTTTTCTTTTCTATACATTGGCACTCGTGCGTTGGCTCACTTGTGCCCAATAGCTTCAGGAACGCTTGCTCGTCACTATGCATCTGGCATCCGGCTTCCCAGCTCGTGGCACGGAAATTGAAACCTACCGTCTTGATAGCGATAATTTCCATCAGCGCTCTTTATTGCTCATTGACTCCGCGCTCGTGCTGATTACGAGATTCCTCAAAACCCAAAATACGAAGGGGGGCGCTCGACCAATTCCACGCTTCCCGGATCCGAAGACTTGTGAGCTACTACTCACATACAATACCCTCATCCGCCCTTTGGAAACATGCTTCGTCTCCGCTCTCCACGGGCCTGAAAGGAAACAACAACATTGGAATATGTTGTTTACATCGCATGGAGCACCTTCTGACGCGAAAAACATCCGTCGAATCGTGCCTTCCACACTTTCCGACTCTGGTTTTAAGCTATGTTTTGCCTGCTGTCGTCATTTCATGGTTGGCATCACTGTCCTGATAGCCTCAAATACCGCTTCCGGTTTGGAGAATACGATCTGCAATTCGATTCTGGATGATTTTGTATCTACCGCTCATAACCAGGCCGTCAATTCTGCTCGTACGGAAGAGTTTTTGTACGCCAGTACGCCCCACGACGTTCGGGTAATTCGCCAAATTGAACTCAGCAAATATAAGGAATAGTCAACCACATGGCATTCTTTACTAATGGTTCGCGACACCATCGAGGGTGAAAAAAAACTTCACCTATGCCTTATCTTATTATGATAGAGCATACAAAAACACGTCTGTAGAGCTCTCATACACGTTTTCCGCAATTCATTTGGCAAAGTTATGATAATAAAGGTGTTTCGGTACTATATGGTACGAAAAATGCATTCTAATCACTCTGCTCCGATAGATCGCTGCTGTTTTCGTCACTACCTTCATCGATATCATTGTCGCTATCCTCGTCGAGTTGTTCTACGGCCAAAATATGCCGTAGCAAGTCCGTCAAGTGCATATTCGCCTTCCGAATGCATCCAGCAACAGTTTTCGACTCCAATTCCCAAAAGGCCTGGTAGAGACGGTGTTTTACGTCTTGGAAAGTCGTCTCTGTTGTGTACTGACGACCAACTTTGCCTTTGACATTGGCCCATACGAGCTCAATGGGCTGCAAGTCCGAATGATGAGGCGGAGACCAAACAACAGTGTGACCTGCTGCTTCTGCCATGCTGACAATAATGGGCTTTACATTATGTTTTACCCACTCTTTGACGCGAAGCCATATTACTGTCTTCACATCTCCCGGGTTCACGAGGATATTTTTCGACAAACAGAAATCGATCAGATCCTGCTTCTTCCACTTGGACTTTGGCGTTCCCTCGGGAGGACTCTTGTGATACTTTGCGTCATCCATCACAAGCACAGAATTTTGCACGTTCATATCCGATAGCGTATCCAGCAACTTCGGCATCCACTTCACGAAGTAGTTCGAGTCGAACATGCCGTGGTAATCAACGGTTTGTTTTTTTCCACCTTTGAAAACATCGTACGTGTCGAGCATCAAATGCGCTTTGGAAATGAAAGGGCGTTCCTCATCCGGGACGTTCTGCATGGATTTGTCTTCGTCAATAATAGCGGCTACGAAACAATATCGTCAACCCTTATGCATTGCCTTCACTTCCAAATCCTGCTCGTCGTTGGGGTCGAAAAGGGAATCATCGTGGCGTTGATAGTTCTTATGGATGTAGCTTTCGTCCATATAAACTACACGTCTTGCATTATCCTGGTTCATGTTGGTCATGAACTGCACATATTGATCGCGCTTCTCGATGTTTTCCGCCCTCCACTTATAGTTCTTCATGCCCTTTTTCTTCCCCTGCTGATACCTGAGTAGAGTAAGAAATCGCTGGACGGAACGCAACGCGGCGTTCACGTCCTTCTTACTATTTCGATCGACTGTAATGAAGCCGCATCCATCGAGAAAGTCCATGACGTCCTTGGCTACTGTTCTTTGTCGTATCTCTCTTCGACCTCTCACGAACGACTGCACCATAATACCAACCCCACGTGCTCTAGGAACTCTAGTACTCTTGATTCGATAATTTCCAGAAGGTTTTGCAACCGAGAGCGGTATATCATTGACGTAAGAGCTCCAAACATCAGCCACCAGGTCCTTGTTCCGCCCCAGATGGTCAGCAACTCTTTCCGTAGCTTTTTCATTCTTCATTTTTCTTCCAGGAGAAAGTAGCTTTTGACTTTGATGATGTTCATGGCGGATTTTCGCTTGTAGCATTAGGATATCCAGTTTTTCTTCTACCGAAACAGTCGAAGGACGCTTTTTCTTCACATATTCCTTCACTCGAGCCATTTCTACCTCATCCACAATCTTCATTTTCTTTTTCGGGGTCTGTATGGTACTTTCCGCAGCATTTGGATTCATAATGGAGTCATTACGGCCTTTTCTTCGGCTACTTCTTCGAAGAACTGGAGACGTTAGAGGTTTTATCTCGTCAACCATTTGACGGACCAAAAAAAGAAAAACACCTTTGAAATCGGATTGACGAGTTCTATGATTGGTCCAAATTACAGAGTTTAAGCGAATCAACAACAGTTTCACAAAACCCAAAACACCCTCGATGGTGTCGCGAACTGTAAACTTGAAATTATCTACAACTACGTTGAAACGCTCCGCCGCTTATGCGTCTGAAATCCTGCGCCAGATGCCGCCAAACAAACGGTTTTTATCAACGCCCAGAGCAACGGGCACAGCCCCACGCTCAGTCTCTCCAACATATCCCGAGAATGTTTGCTTAGGCCTCAATGCTTCCCTTCTACGAACAAATCCCTTGTCGCACGAACTCCCTCGTAGCGGTGCTGTCCTTAACCATCCTCCTCCCTTCACATACAAACATCTCCTCCAAATGTTTTTGATGGCCCTTCGAAGAATGCTCAACTGCATCACTTCTGTTTTCAAATCGCATATGAAATTAACAGTTACGACAGCCGTCTTACAAAAAAGAGGGACCATGCTAATTTTGCCACGAACAGCTTCTGGAAAGACACTATCCGTTATGCTTCCGACGAATATTGAAAAAGGAATGTACTCCTCAATTATTATTGTTCCCTTCAGCACCGAATACGAGCAACGAGCGTCTTCGTTCAACCTCACTAGCGCCACATTCCCCCAAACATTAATTAATGACGAGCCTTTTCTCTATGTATACATTTTGGCAGTGGAATGGACCCGCTCAACGGCGTTTACTTCGTTGGTTCAACGCTTGCTGCACCGCAACAGGCTGGCGCGCATTGTGATCGACGAAGTTCACTTGTTTCTCTTATGCCAACCTTTCTGTCCAGCACTTGCAAACATTCACACAGCACTGTCATGCGTACCACCCCATATTCCGCGCATTCTCCTAAGTGCAACAGTGTCACCTCGTGATCGTTCTCTTCTGCTATCTTAACTGCATATATCTCACGCATTTCTATACAATACCTCTACTTCTCGTGTCAATATTCGTTTCTCTGTGTTCCACGCCTCCCCAACTGCAGCCCCCCTTCGCCTTCGAACAGCTGACGGCACTTTTCAGATTTCCTTCCAGCATCTGCTGCACACTGGGGTTCCAGTTTTTCAGCAGCAACTCAATGAATTGCTTGCTACCGACAATGAAACTACACTCCGTATTCTACTATTTGCCCTCACGAGATTTGATACGGAGCAGCTTCAATCGGTGGTGCAACCTAATGCAGATTCAACCCTGGCAAATGCGTTCCCTCCTACCTCGTTTACATGCGTCTTAAATCATGCCGGATTGCTAGAAGCTTCCATATCAAAATTTACACGCTTTATGGCAATCCACCTACAACTCTTCTTCTACGCCACGGGCTACGAGGTTAGTGAAAATCATGATGTTCACTTTCGCGTTTGGCACAGGACGTGATACACCCAGTATACATCTGGTCATTCTCTTTGGAGGCTTTGCTAGTTTACCGGACTCGGCACAGCAAGCAGGTCGGGCCAACCGTGACGACCATGCAGCAGATTGCATTGCTTTTTATTCAAAACTTTACTTCAAAGCTGTTCAAGACCTGCTCTGCTCGTCAACACACCAAAACCCAAAAGACACTGAGCGGGCTTATAATGACTCTTTGGCATCCCTACGTTGGAATGAAGTCCGAACCCGGATGAAACTGAAGGGTTTGTGTCGCCGTGACGCGCTCTACGCCAATCTTGATGGAAAGGAACCTGGCCCATGTCTATCCACTTCTTCTGCTCAGAACTATAATATCTGCGAAACTCTTTCTGCGGCCTCAAATCCATTCTCTTCCAATACCACACAGTCACCGTCAACTCAAAAGACACTATCCCGACAATCCGTCCCACCAACCCCACCTCCACCCCAATATTCAAAACGACAAGCCTCCTTGCAACCGTCCAATCAGCTGTCATCGTTGGATATGCATCTGTTGGCACAGATGCCTCAGCTTCCTTCATACAACCACAAAACCTCAAGTGCCTCTTTTCAATCGCAAGCCTTAACGTAAGCTGTTCCAAAACCAGTCACAAGTTTGAAGCTTCAAGCTTTCTCCCCACTTCCGCAGTTCACAAATCAAATATCTTCTAAAGAGAGTGGAGCGTTCTCGCTCAACTCAAACAAATCATCTTCAATGTACTTTCGACCTAAGGTGCTCCCAGCTTCTCAAGTTTTAAAACATGTTCAGGATATGGCTCGCCGTCTGCGTCACGTTGGCCTTTCGTGCCTCGTCCGCACACAAAAACCAATTACGAAGGTTAATCTCACCTGTTCGTACGCCACCAATCGCTGCTTTCGATACTTTTCGCCAAAGCACCGAGCTGCAACATGCCCTCATAATTCCAATGCCCGAAACACTTGTTGCATGTGCCATATGGGTTACTTTAAAAGTTGAACAACCCATTCTCAACCGAAAACATTTGGTACACGAGAATGGGAATTCATACCATTCCGAGAACTCGCATGGGTTCTGTGGCACTCTTCTCCTGATATGCGTTCTTCTATCGCTGTGAAGCTTTTCTCCGATACTCAGAACTCAACATTCCATAACACCAATAGCTCAAATGTCTCCGGCGCACGGTCTTTCCAAGTGCGTGACGCCCTTTTCCATTCATGGCTCACTGAATCGGATCCAAGAACCGTCTCCAACCTCGTTCGTTTCACGACTCGGTACAAATCCACCAAAGACTTTATTAAAATACGTGTTGTTTCCACAATTCTTGAGAGAAGCTTGTGACTGTTCCTTTTTTCTCCTATCTATTCCTTTCGAATCTTCCTGACCGCATATGCTGCACGACATTGATGGCTTGTGCTTTCCAACTTATGCTTTTCGTGAACGTTACGAGATGTGTACGGATGGCTTGAGTTCCGTTCATTGCTCTCCATACTAAACGCATAAATGCGTGAGAGGTAACAAATTTCTAACAAATTTATTCCAGATTACTATCTTTGTGAATGATGAAGTGAAACGTAATAAACTTTCCTCCCCATCACCAAATTACTTCATTTACTCTTTTTCATCGCATTTTTCTCTAACATTAGGTTTCTCGAATATTTGAATGGAAATAAAGTCTGTTTCAAAAGTATTGGATACTTGGCATATTGATGCAAATCATTAATTTTAGTACTGTAGGCTATGCAAACCAGTTTATGAAAAATGTGAAGTTAAAAAACCATTTTAAAATGATAGGAAACTTTGCTTCAAACTGTCATGATCTCTTGTTCACTAATTGATGCTTGCATCTTTTTGCTGAATTACACTAATGCAACTCTTCGGCTTAGAATCTTTGTAGGAATCTGGAATTGATCTCTTGATAGTGTTTGAGAAATTTTCAATACAAGTTTTCAAATCAAAAACTGAATTAAACTGCCTGCCATGGCCATAAACCGCGCTAGCCAGTAAACCCCAGACGTTTTCAATAGGGTGTAATTCCGGCGCTCGCGCTGGCCACTGCATGACATTAATGCCATGCTCAGAGAACCAATCTTTGATATAGGTAGAAGAGTGTACCGTAGCGTTATCTTACTGAAAAACAAAATCATTTCCATGCAAGCATTATGCAAATGGCAACAAATAGTTTTAGAGAACATTCTAATAACTTTCCGAATTCAAAATACCCTCAACAAAAACAATGACAGTTTTATCTTTCTTAGAGATTCCAGCCTACGCCATAACAAAAGCTTCACCTGAATCTCTGGACGTGAAAGTTTTTTTTTTTTTTCTCAGATCATGCCAATAATATTCAAAACAATCTGGTCCGTTTAAATTGAACTTTTTCTCATCTGAGAAAATAACACCGTTCCATTCATTTTTCCTGAAAGCTATCTGGGCACACCATGCAACGCGATTTGCATTATGGTGGACCTCCAAAACTAATGCTTTCTCCATTTTGACGAATCTATATAAACTTGTTAGCTCGATTGCTCTCCATACCGTTGATTTTGAGACTTTTTTAGGTAATGCCTTTGCAAT
The DNA here is from genome assembly GCA_019155205.2 of Gracilaria vermiculophylla. Classification (NCBI taxonomy): domain Eukaryota; phylum Rhodophyta; class Florideophyceae; order Gracilariales; family Gracilariaceae; genus Gracilaria; species Gracilaria vermiculophylla. The sequence goes on along the minus strand of JAHNZQ020000016.1, from coordinate 2,640,877 downwards.
TTTTGTGCACGAAGAACTTCCTCGCCTTGCATCACGCTTTATACGCCTCTCATCAGATGGTTTCAGAAGTTTGGGGTGCCCAGTGCAACGTTTAAATTCATATTTTGTCGTATTTAATAGGAAGGATGCTACAACAGGACGCAAACGGGCAAGTTTTCTAGCAATATTGAACACGTTGTGTCCTTCTGCTTTATATTTAAGGATTTGATGCTGTCCTGAAAGCGAAAGAGGACTTCCTCTCGCCATAACTGCGGGACACTACGGAATGTCCTATACTTTTGAAACGCGTTTTCTCTAGTATTAACAATAAGGGGTGGCAACAGTAGGAAAAAGTGCATATTTTAGCGCGTTTTTGCAGTGCCTTATACTTTTGAAACGTAATGTATTACTTGGCAAAGTAGTATGTTCTTCCCGTTCCTACTCATTTGGGCAATGTAGATCGTTGTATATTCCAATCTTCGAATATGAAACCCTCCTAACTACTTTTCGTTTCTACTACTTTTCGTTTCTTCACTTTTTCCGTATCTCAATTCTATCTATGACAGTTCCTTTATGTGCCTTTAAACGTCATCAACTATTTATCTTTTTTCTCGTTCCCCATTGGTTTATTTTAGTTACGTTCCTCAATTCTTGAGGTTTATTGCACTTGTTTTCTCAGCACCGTAACGCTGAGGACAGCGGCGCTTTCTTATTTTCTATGAACTCACTTAATGCAGAAATGACGCTTTTCTTTGTTACCGTTTCCCAAGTTGTGCTACACGTTCCCTTTTTCTTGTTAATTTTTTGTATCTTACATCTTCGACAGCCCGGGCACTACCTGACTTTCTTACTAGCGTCCCACATCCATGTTTGCATGATGACCACACTCCAATAGTTACTTCCTCGGTTTATTTGTAGTTCTTACTGTTTTAAACAACCCTTACAGACGATGTTACGCTTCTCCTAAACTGTCTCGCGTGTGCTATTGATGCCCACTGCCTATGGGCACCATCTTGATGGGTTTTCCACAAACAAATATTCCTTATATTTCCCAACATGCCAGCTATTGGATTCCTGTGTTTTGCTACTGGGAAACCCTTGCTAGCAGGACATTTCCTTGGTTACAAAGCGCAAACTGACGCTTCCTGGTCAAAACCAAGCGCCAACGCACCCCACATGACCCATAACATGGTGGCATATGCACAGACGTACGTAGCGCACACGCCGTGCGTGTGCCACGCGCGTGCAGGACACGCGTTTCTCAAAAATGAGGCAAAACCAAGCGCAAACGGTGGTTGCAAATCTAGATTTTTTAATAATTGCGCTTGGTTTTTGGGCCGTTCTTGATTCGCATTATGTTTTGCCAGAAATTGACAGTGTCGCATTTTACTCATATGCAACGCGCAGGGCTCCGTCGCCTCTTTGCGGTACCAAATCGTACATACAGTGTATGCACCACACAATCAACGTTTCTTGGGGGGACCAAGTGCTGACTTACGCTCCACAAAACCAAGCGCAAACTAATATTCCGGATGAACACTACTATAAGAGGTGGAATCAAATGTGCACGTGCATCTCAGTGGGCACAAGAGGTTAGAAATCTGAATCGAAATCTTGATCAAACGGCAACTGTACAGAACTGTGATGGGGAGCTAGTGAAGAAGAACGGTCTAATAGTTTCCAAGTTGATTTCTTCCGATCAACTAATTGTTTTGGAAAACATCTATTGAATAACTTGTGCCTCAGTTTTACTACGTTCTTTTGTCGGTCCCTGGTAGGAATGAACAATTGGTAACTTGTTTGAGAACTGCCAGGTTCGAAGTGCATGTCGGAGAAGGTTGTAGGACAATGACTGAAAAGTACCAGGAAGTTCGAGTTAGTTCCTTGATGACTAGGCAATGGATATCGTCCGGCCGTCTTAACGTGTTCAAATCGGAAATACAGCACTAAGTCCAACATGAGGTTCAAATTAGCATTTTGGAGGCCCTGTCAAGTTGGTGATGACGACGTGCAAATGGACATCTGTGTCTGATACTGGCGTGCGTTCAATAGCATTGGTACAATATTACAAAAAAATAAGAAACACTTATCACGGGCTCTGCTCAATAATTGATATAAAAACTTCGACAACATACTGTTCTCACACACTACCCCGATACTGTTGCCGATTATCAAACCACAATAGTACATGAGCCCAGTTTAATAGTATTGCAGATATTTAGGCGGGCGCCATTGAACAGAGCATAATTAGCCGGCTGCGTATTTGATGCTACCGATGTGCAAGAATCTGCGTTAAAGGCGTGCATTCATTGGCTGCTGTAAAATATTATCAAATATTAACACAGATTTTTCACGGGCCCTGTTCAATGGTTGCAGTAACTATTATGACAACACATGACCCTCATACACTACCGCAATATTATTGCCCCACATCAAAGGTTGCTACCAGAATAAATTTCGGCGGGCACCATTGAACAGAGCCTATTTAGCCTGCTCCACATTTTGTCCTGCCAATTTCCGAAATTGTGCGTTTGCCGCGTGCGTTCAATAGCTCCGGTAAATTATTACAGAAAAATAACAACCGTTTATCACGAGCCCTGTTCAATGCTTGCTGCACTTAATATGACAACGCAAAATTCACATACACTACCATAAAATCATTGCCTCACACCAAAGGATATAACTAGGATACGCGCTTGTCAGAAACGAAGCAAAACCATGCGCAAACGATGATTGCAAATCAAGTTTATTTAATATTTACGCTTATTTTTCGAGCCGTTCTTGATTTGCATTAAATCTAGCCAGAAACTCAAATTGTCGCATTTTAGTCATACGCATCGTGCAGCTCTTGGTCGCCTCTCTGCTGTACCGAAATCGTACATACAGTGTTTGCACCGCATAATCAACGATTCCTGTCGGAACAACGCGCTAACGTACGCTCCACAAAACCAAGTGCAACCCCATATTCCGGATAAACACTACTATAGGACAATACCAAACGGACTGAAACTCCATTCAATGTGAGGAAGCAATTCACAACATTCAAATTATCACAAGACCCACAAGCTATCTTCCCTTTGCACCATTCTCTATACACTCTTTCTTATTGCCATCGCACTGACTATTATGTCTTCATCAACATTTGAACGTATCGCAAAGGCCAATATCTTCAAGGACCATCAACGCATCATCATCCTGGATACGGTCTCCGGGAAGATCCAATGCGGCGACATTTTCAACCGCGCTCTTAACATATATTTCAATTCAGAGCTGAAATATGACAAAAATGGCATTGATTTGTATATAAGGAAGAATGCAGTGAAAGAAAGCTCGCAGGCGGATGAAATATGGAAAGCGGATAGTGGTTATTACAACATCACAGATCAAACGACGCTCAATACAATCATTAATCACCTATCAGAAACCGGCGCAGTTGCGATTGATCAAGATCTTGTGAAGTTCCTCTCTAAGTACAGTAAGCACGATAAGAACAAGCATAAGAATGGGGATAAGATTATCATCAACGTTATAACCGATGGTGATAATATTAATCTTGAACAACTCGAATTTGGAGCCGAAAAAATCACGGAAAAGCTGTAGAGCATAAACTGCCCAAAACAACAAGCGCTTATTCTGATGACCGTAATTAGAAGTATTTCGGAGTCAAAAAGTGCAGCTTAAATTATATTGATGACAATTTGAAGTTTGAAATCCACGAAATGGAAATATGTAAGTTAATATTCGTTGAATGAGGGTGAAGCCACTGGCTGCTGCGCGGGCAGCCCCATTTCGTGCCCTCTGTTACCAAAAATGAGCTACTGTCCCTGCCGTCGCAGGGCACTGCTGTTCTTGACACATATAGCTGCTTGTGTACGGAACCGGACTACGGTAATACCCAGAATCCGTGAATTTGTGCACTGTCATGCTGTCGGGAGTTAACGTAACGGTTATGCTTTGTTGTGCATCACATATGCCTTTTTATGCTTTGTTCTTGTCAGCCATATTGAATTGTTGGTAACATTGTGGGTAACACATTTATGTAATGCTTTAATATGATTGGTAGTATTGATTGTCCCTGAGTCGTAGTGTAGGTTACACTCTGATCGAGTTGGTGCACGTTTGTTACTATATAAGGTGGCCTCGAGGCACTTCCAACTAGATCCAGGCTAGAGCTGGCGAACTTCCTTTGCATCCCCTCAACTTTCCCTTTGCCCTGCGGACCTCCATTACCATTTAACTAGCGTTTAGTGAGCGAAGAACTTGCTTTAAACTTGAAACTAGATAAGTTCGGTACTAAGGACGGAGCACAATAGAAAACATGAAAGCGTGATTTCCAGAGAAAAAGTTTTGGCTTGCCATCCAGAACAATCCTGCGAAATCTAGCGTTTTCGTAATTTTTTTTGAGTGATTGCCTTACAAAATTGTGATTTAGCACCCTTCTCCAGCGTTCCGAGAACACCGACAAAATCGCACTGAACCAACGCAAGGGCCCAGGGCAACCGCCAAATTCGATTGTAAACGTCATTCTCGAATGATTTTTGAAAAAATAAAAAAAAAAAACGCGTGTCATCAAGCGAACCCAACGGTTGAAGTGCAATAGAGTCAATTTCGTAGAAAAGAGATCCTCGAGAGTAATAAGGAAAAGAATATAAAGTAAAAAGTCCTTGGGATTTGGAGGCCTTTATAAGAAGCCCTGGATTTCACTCCGGTCTCCTCTCTCCTCCCCATCCCAACAAACAGGCACTGAGAAGTCATGAAAATGAAAGCGCTCTGCCAACGTTTCTTCTCAACCTCCTCGTGTAGTTCTCTCTTCCCTTCACAAGGACTCTAAGTCTTCAAGCCGCCTCTCTCTTTCTCCCCACCGCTTCCCTCTGCGCGACGCCCCACACCTCAACCACAAACACCAACCCCCTAGCTCTGAACCCATAACCCTAACTCACTGCTATACCCTGAAAATTGCCTTACACCTTTTACGGTGTACCCCCATGTTTTCACCACCTAAATATAAGTATGGTCTACATAGCGTGCTTACAACTCAACAGGCAATATTATGATGCTACCAGTGTGCCATAATTGACGTTAGTGATGAGCGCTCAACGTCTTTCATAGATACCCAAAACATTTGAAAATATGTTTCTAAATATCGGCTTTCTTTTTTTTGCCATTCGTTCTAATACGCGAAATTAAATGAACAATTTACTGCAAAACTGGTGGCTCGCATCAATGAGTATTGGCTGCATATTACTCATCCCTTATGGCTGGTTACATCAGGTGGCCATTACTATTACTCCATCCTCTGAGCGGGGGTGTGTTTACAGTTTCTACGGTATATTCTTACGTTTCAGTCCACAAATATTATGTGCGATCTGTTTCACTGAGCTTTTTCCCTGTATACAACGGATCTCAGAACAATTTCGATTAGTTTGTTCTGGTCACGGCCTACCACCATGCCCGTCAAACGCAAGCTCACTGTAGTACAGTGGCTCCTACGGAAATATGGTGGTTCGGCCTGAAGGTATAATATTCCTAAGGAAGGTTCGTAATTTACTGGCTGGGCCACATGGTGCATAATCTCGCCCGCGTGCGCTACATTATCCTTGAGGTGCGATAGAATTTATTATTTACTTTAGATATTTTATGCAGGTAATTAGCACAGTAGCGAGACCTGCCGAGGCGGGCTCCCGGCTTGATATTTAACCTGCCGGTTGAACTCCACCTCTGGGGAAGTAAAGAAGCACCCTTGAGTCTTCTTCTACTCTGGCCGTTGGAGTCTCTTGTCTATTACGCAGGTTTCTAAGCCGCCGATCCCCAGGTCGCATCATAGCAGCGCCTGTAGGAGCATTGTCCGCCCAGTGAACCTTCCCCTCCGCTTGGTGTTTGCGGATCTCCTTTCAGAACTCCCCCGGCTCGCGACAGCGGATACCGGAGAGCACCTTTAGGAATACGCGCCTTTGGAGTCAACAAAAACTCCTAACGGACGTTGTGCTTTACTACCTCGACAGGAGGGCTGACAGTACCATAACTGGTCTCCCGACTTAGAAGGTCACTGTTCCTAAAGGATTCGCACAAGTCGCAGCAGAACCGTGTTTCTAGTTTGCAACGACCAACACCCAACAGTAGAATTCTTCCGTAAGGTGATTCGGAAGTGGAAGCAAATAACCCCCGACCTACTCCTCTATGGACCCCTCAGAACATCCCATGGAAACCCCCCTACAGGATCCTCAGGCAACCGGCTCCGTTGGTAGGCGCAGCACGCGCAGCGCTCCCCAGGAGATGGCCGCTACACTGGAGGACCCTGAAAGTCTCCTTCGAAATCCTGGCTCATCTGTGGAGCGTTTCAGGAATCGCCTTAGAAGAATGCATGATCGGAGGCAAACGGAATCCCCCGCAGCACCTCTGGGGAACGCCGACGTAGAGGTTGAAGAACCGCACACGGCATCGCAGCCGCCACCTCAGGAGCTGCAGGGACGGGAACACCCGGAGGCTAACACCCTCTTGGAGTCCCTGGCCCCACGCCTTACGGATTGGCTCTCACAGGAGCTGGTCGAAAGAATTCCTACAGGTGTTGAAGCCCAGTTCGGAGCGCGCCGCCACACCCTTGTGGAGGACATCGCATCGGAGAGCGCTCACCGTGCTGCGGATGCTTTGCTGGATTCCGATCCTTTCCTCGAGGTGATCTCAGATACTGTCCGTGCGGAGGCTCGCTCCGAAACCGCGCAGCTGCTCCCCGCAGCAGCGTTTCAAAGTCATTCATCCGTACAGGAGAGGTTCCCTCTATCAACACCTAAGGTGATCCCGGGCAGAGAAGGAAAGGATACTGCCACCCCCAACGCCAGAGGAGGAAAGGATACTGCCGAAGGGAAACGGGACCACCTCAGGAATCTTGCTATGCACCGTCTGGACCTGACGCCCCGCGGAGGAGGACAGGATACCGGTCGCGACGAAGTCCACCTAAGGAGAGAAGGACAGGATACTCCTCGGGTG
>JAHNZQ020000016.1:2615327-2629711 GCA_019155205.2 Gracilaria vermiculophylla | reverse complement strand
CGTTCTCCTCTTTCCATTGGGAATGCATAGCTTATTATTTCGAAACAACAGTTGATTTTGTCTGAAATAGGGAATGGCCGGTTTCTTATAGGCTGCAGAGAATTCTTCATCTCTTTTATAGCCGTCAACGAATGCTTGTAAATCTTTCTTGGGAAAAATATTTAGGAAAGATATAGAATTCAATTGTCTTGTTCGAGATAAGCATTCTTTTAGTAAGGAGCGGTTGCTTGGCTCTTTGTCTTCAGCGTTCTTTGGATATCTCGAAAGAGCTTCAGCAACAACATTCGACTTCCCTATGATTGGCTGGTACTTGAAATCGAATTCAACAATTCTCTCTAGCCAGCGGACTTGACGCTGTGACAGATTTGGCTGGGTGTCGAGGTATTTTAAAGGAAAGTGGTCAGTGCAAACGGTGAACTTTTGACGATTTAAATACACTCTCCAGACTCTTAGAGCGTCAACTACACCGAGAAGTTCTCGTTCATGGGCGGCATAGCTTTGCTCAGCAGAGTTCAGTGTTCTGGAATGGAATGCAACCGGTCGTGCGAGGGAGTTTTCTATTTGTTCCAAGACAGCTCCTAAGGCGTACTGCGAGGCATCAGATGTGATAATAGTAGAAAGATTAGGATCAAAGTGACGGAGAACGAGGGTTTCCGAAACTGCATGTTTGAGTTTCTCAAACGCAGAAATCTGCTACCTTCCCCACTGAAATGGGTTCTAACCACAGAGATTGGTAAGAGTCTTAGAAATGGAGGAATAGTTTTTGATAAATCTTCGGTAATCGTTCACTAGTCCAAGAAATGCTTGTACATCAGTTTTGTTCGTGGGCGTTTCCCAATTTCGTATGGCTCTCACTTTGTTTTTTTCGACAGATACGCCTTCTGAGCTAACGAAATGCCCAAGATATTCAACTTTTCTTCGCAGAAATTTACAATTTGAAAGGCTTCCCATACAGCTAGTGAGAGCGAAGTCGGGTCAACAAAAGTCTAATATGATCCATATGCTCATTGATATTCGTACTGTAGATCAGAATATCATCGAGATATACAAGGACAAACTTGTCGAGATATCCCCTTTGCACGTCGTTCATGAGACTCATGAAGTTGGCAGGTGCGTATGTTAGTCCAAAGGGCAATACGAGGAACTCAAAATGACCGTATCTAGTTCTGAAAGCTGTTAGTGGGGTACAGTCGTTTGTGAGGCGAATTTGATGGTCTCCCCATCTCAAATCTTTTTTCGTTAATATTTTTGGGCCACGAAGTCGGTCAAAAATGTCATCAACCCGGGGAATGGGGTAGCTGTTCTTAACTTTCAACTTGTGGAGGGCTCTATAAGCAATACAGAGTCTAAGGCTTCCATCTTTCTTTGGAACAAATAGACCAGGAGCACCCCACGGGCTTATACTAGGGCGGATAAATATTTGTTCAATGAGTTCGTTAAGGTGGGTTCGTAATTCTTTCAATTCCATATCGGACAGGCGATAAACTCTTTTCTTCTGTGGTGTGGCATCGGGTGTTAGTTCGATATGAAAATCTTGTCTTCGGTGCGGTGGTAGTTTTCTGGGTAGTTTCTTGGGGAAAATATCTTCATATTCTTGAAGTAGTTTTAAAAGTCTGGGGTTTTTTTCGGAGTCATTTTTTTTTCTTCCAATGGTCGAATTAGCACAACGAAAACTGGTAGTTTTCTTCGAATTGATTTCTTGATAGCATTGGCTGAGATACGTTTCTCAGTGCGTTTGATGCCTGCTTTGATTACAATGTTCCGGGATTCATTCATGAATGATATTTCGTTGTTTCTGTGGTTGAAAAAGTGATTGTATTTATGCAACCAGTATTTTCCTAAGATGACGTCATATCCGTAAAGTGCGCATATTGCAAAGCATTTAAATTCATGGAAGTCTCCAATTTGGAGATGTACTCCTTCATTCTTGGTTTCATGAAGTACTGTTGTGGAGCCGTTGGCCATTTCGGCTTCATAATTAGTCTCCATTTCGGTAATGTTCATGTTCCTGCAGAAAGCTCTTGACAAACAGCTAATTTCGGATCTATTGTCAAATAGAGCAGTGCATTTTCTGTCGTTCACGAATACATGTTTGCGGAGTAATCCGACGGAGGGGGTTTCAAATGGTGACACTAAATGAGACGTGAGTAGTCGATTTCTTCCTTGTATTGGTAGGGTTCCGAGAGTTTCTAGGGTGTCTGCAGATTCAATGGGTTCGTTGGAGACTGGTGCTTTCGAATGGTTTGTTTCAAAGGAGTTAAGTGGTGTGAAATGGGTATTCGATGCAACTGACGAGGGTACGATGGTTGACGCAGAGGTCAGTTCCGACGGGAGTTTTTTGGGCAGCACGGGTCACGCCCCATCTGCCCAGGTTGTCGGCAGCGGAAACACAGTCCCAGCTTTCGACAATGTTCTCGTTCTTCTTTTGCCAACTTCTTCAACTTCACAATTCCAATGTCCATGGGTAGTGGTCCCTGAGAAGATCCTGGGCCGCTCATCTGCCTGCCAGAACGTACTTGTCCACCCCTGCGGAAAGCCGATTCAACTCACTCAGCATCTTTCATGGCTTCAGTTAAGGACTTGTATTCGTTTGTACAGAGTTCTTTCCAAATATAGCTACTTAATCCTCTGGTATATCGATCAAGCTGTTCTTCTATACTAATATTTGGAATATCAAGAACAATTTTCAAAAACTCCTCGTTGTACTGCTGAACGTCCTTATACTGATTCCACTTGCTAAGTTTATCTCTGGCCAACTTTTCTTTATTGACAGTAGTAAACCTCTTCTTCAAGTATTCGGAGACATCCTAGAGGGTGTTAAACTCTAGTCCATTGCGCTTCTGAGCGACATACCACTCGTGCGCGGCGCCACTGATGTAACTGAGAGCGATTGGGATGGCTTCCTCGCCAGAGGTGCCTTCAAGGTAATTGCGGACGTGAGTTACCCAACTGTAAATTTTTGACTTTCCAGAGAACGTAGTGGGCTTGTTGATCTTTGGGGCTGAGGACGAACCACTGGACTGGGCTGAAACGGTCAACGAATTCTCCAGTGCTGATATCTTTGTCTGAGCGTCGAGCTCCAATCTTTCCATTTTTTCTCTGTTTTCGTCCAACGCGCGGGCCATATTCTGCATTATTTGGTTTGCGCGGAGTTGCGGAGGTGTGCTTGGAATACCAGGAGTAGTTGCCATTGCGCGCGACGGTTTGAATCAAAAACCTGCAAATTGGACCCAAATTTGAGGGTCACACCCGAGGGTCACACCCGAGGGTCACATCAAATATATTGCAGAGTTTTACATTTGTAGTTCCAAATCGGGGAGCGCGTCTGGCCTAGTGGGTAGGCGGCGTGAGGTGCAGCCAAGAGGCCCCGAGTTCGAATCCCTTCGCTGTAAGGTTCGGAGTGGGTAAAGCAAGGTTTCTTTAGTTCAATTGCAAGGCGCCAAGCGATTGGGAAGATGGTAAGCCCTGTACGGCAACTTCTCCCTTGGCAATGCCAAGTAATATGAACGCAGCGAAAACTGGAACGCAACCACAAACGATAGCTCAAAGAGTAGAACGACCGATTCTTGGAACCTTTCGTCAAACCAACGTATGATTTTGGTATTTTATTCAAAAGTATTGCTGTTGACGACGTTGTTCTCTCGTCAACGCAGCTTGATGCTTGCGTCCACCTTTGTGATCCTGGTAGTGCTTTCAATCATTAAAAGAAACAATGCCACAAGTGTAGCACCCCGGTGGAGCCCTTTTCCTCGGAACCTTGTTTCGATGTCGGGTACCCGATAGGTGCTTCGTAAGTTGTAAGCGGCTGTTGAATCGAAGATCACAGACGTGACAGCGAGGCGTTCTAAGGCGGCGTCGGAGGGTACGCTTACGCTGGCGTTTGATGCGATCGGTGGCCACGCGTAATATGTGGATGCTGGCCGCGTCGCTGATCGGAAATACACGACGTTTGTCACCCTCAGAAACCTCAGTAGCCGTAGGAGTGAATTTGCCGGGTGTGGTCAGAGACTTGTTGACGGGGGTAGTGTCCGCTGTGAGCGAAGGTTGAAGTGGTGGTGACGGAGGTGGAGACAGTGTGTACGGTGGTGGTGTGCGCGGTTCCTCGGATATTGGGTTGTTGACAACGGGGGTTCCTGGGGTGTTGACTGGTGCTGACGGCGGTGGCGGTGGTGATGACAACGGTTCCGTGGATAGATCCGTGTTCATGTAGTACGACGGCAAAGACGGCGGTTCCTGGGTTCGGAGTATTTCGCTGACTGGAAACACGCACAGAGGCAGTCAGAAATCAACAGTTAGTGTCGAGCTGGATTTCTGTGGCTCATCCCAACCTTGGGATTTTTGTGTAGCAAAATCCACTAGGGCTGGATGGTCACCAGTTTCAAGTGGTTGCCATACTTACTTGCGATGCTACCAATGTTAGAACATTGGGTCAATGGTTGAGAACGTGAAAGATGGTCACCAGCCGAGGAGAAGTCGACAGGTCGACCAGGGTTTATATAGAAGACCAGACCCTCGAAAACGAGGCCACAGTAAATGATTTCTACGTTACCTCTTTAGACGCACTAGCTATGAAACATCTTATTGCCAGCTATGCAAGGTAGAAACGAATGTCCTTCATGGAACAGATGCCCTTTGCAAGATGCTTCTAGAACATTCCGTCGTGGACACAATTCAGATGCTTACATTGACAACAAGAGTGCTGATAGGTTCCTGTAAGGCCTATGACTTCAAACATAGCATGATGACATGGATTGTCAAATGGGGATGTAAAGCCTGTCTAGGGCAAACAACACATCGAATCAAACTGCTATTTCACGAGGAATGCATCTAGGCTACGTAAACCATATAATATCGAGTGTATTCCTCATGATGCATATAATAAAAGCATAAAACAATGCAAATCCTAACAGTCAAGAATACAAAATCTGATCTTGCTCAGGAAGAGCTGACATCGGCGAGTGAGCGCGCGCGCGGGACGTTGGCGGCTGCAGCTCTGCGCCGCGTGTGCGCGCTGTGTGGCACGGTGCTGCGAGAAGCGAGTACCGTTGGTTGCCGTCCGTCCCTTAAATCGACAAGGACCCAATACGTCTTTGACGAGCTTCGGTAATGAGGCTCTTTCTCAGAAACCCTCCGCTAATTTGGCCTTTTATATCTGGGAGATGAAGCAAAGACCAATACGCAAGACGCAGCCTGATACTAGCCGTTCAAGTCGCCCACAAGTGTTTCCACCTTCTACGTATTTAACCCACTCACATGAATCAGAAGCATAGATTCCTTTTTTGCTATGACAGGTAGGAGCCCAAAATGACCGTTTTTTTTATCAAGCATTTAGAACCACCTCGTCAGCGCCCTAGACATCCATGCGCACCGCGAAATCCATCGCACGTCGCATATCCCTGTGCAACTTTCACGTAGTTTATAGACGCTCACCGGTTATGGCTCTCTGTAGAGCGAGTTATATCAGACGCCGAATATCGGCTTTTGGTTGTTTGTAAGCTGCAGCCAGCTCACGCGCCTCAGCTTCTCTTTTTTTGCGCAACGTTGTGCAACTAGCCGATAGACGGCATCAATTCCCGCATCAGAAGTCAGACGTGCCCGGAACGTCGTATTAACTCCAACATGACCCTCCTCTTCCACGTTCGCATCACGTAATAAGGTTCGATGCATCCTCGAGAACATATCGAGCAGACCTTTAACCGAAATCATACTAACCTTTCGCCGACTGGTGTACACCGTGTATTTCTGCAGAGGCTCAAAGTTTGGACGTTTCAATTCAATGTCCTAAATGCCAGTACCGTGGAATCCTGATCTTATATTAGATGCCGTGTGTAAGTTTGAATATGCATTACGTATGAATTGCGCTACATCAAAGGCATTTAATTTCTGCTTCTGTCTCGCCACTCGGTAGGGTTGAGCCTACAAATTGGACTCGTAGAAATTGAACACACCCACATCCAACGGCTGCATTGTGTGTGAAGTGTGCGTGGGCAGCGCGATGGAGATCACATAATTATCTTTGAATAGTTTAAGGGTCTTGTACTGCACATGAACGCCATAGCCATCCAACTAGAGTAGCAGCTTCTGTCCATTATTTCGTAGTTCTTTCGTCTCTTCAAAAAATCCACATGCCCATTTGTACACAATTTGTGTGTCCACGCCTGGCAAGTTACGCTGGAAAAGGTAACATGCGGGTAAAACAGAATGTAAAGACAGGATTTTACCGTTCATTTTGCGATAGTGGGCCAACGTTCCTGGAAAACAACTGCTCATTTGTATGCAATTCTACAAGCAGAGACCATGGACAAAGTCGTAACCCTATCAAGGTTCCCTTTTGCTGAGAAGGATTTTTGAACTAACGTTGATCCATTTAACCCAATTCTGTTGGATGAAGTGCCTGTGCTTTCACTGGCAACTAAATATTCCGGGGACCATGGGCTGCGTTGAATGTTGATTCTGTCTGGTACACGTGTGCTACTCGGCACGTTGTTCACAACCATATCGTTTCCAGGTGTACACATTGCAAACTCAGCTTAATGTACACCGGATATGGTTTAGTGTAATGTGCCTCGTCATGGTAACTATACACACACATTGCTGTATGGACACGAGTGGTGGCGGAATACAGAGAGTGTAAGGTGGTTGAGTGAATTTGTGCATTGTCATGGTCTCGTGAGTGTACGGAACTGTCATGCCTTGTTGTGCCCTGCTGTTGTAAGCGTTATTGAATTGTGGCTAGTATATTTGTGTCATGTTACAATATGATTGATAGTATTGAGTGTCTCGCCTTTGTAGTGTAATATCTGATGCAACCTAGTCGGTGCGACTGAACCACTATATAGGTCGTGGTCGAGGTACCTCCAAGTAAATCCAAGCCAGAGCTGGCGAACATTCTTAATATCACTCCAACTTTCCGTTGCCCCTCTGACCTCCAATACGTTATTGGCCCAGCCCCGCTGACCTGTGCCACTATCCCTTGTGTATCGCCACTCTCTCTCACCGCCGTTCACCCGCGTTGCTCCTTCGTTCTCTCAGTCATTCCGTTGCGTCGGATGTGTTGATAGTATCGTTGGTCGGTGTTGTTATTTTTCTTTCGGTCTCGCGTTCCTCCCTGAGGGCGTTGTGTTGGTAGAGGTTCAACGTTGGTTCTGCCGTGTCATCGTGTTCAGGTCATCGTTGTCGCCCGTGTTTGTCCATCGCTACTCCTTTCGTTTGGTCTCCCTCTGTTCTTCTTGTTGGGATCCCCGCCTCTTGTTTGCGGGTTCTGATCCGAAAGGTTGAGGACCGTAATTTTGTTGAAGTCTGAGCACTATCGTGTTGTGTCTCAGCAGTTTGTGTGAAATCTGGGATTTATGATTCCCAGTTTGTGTGTTTTGTGTCATCCCTTGGTGACCAGTGCGACGAGTGGTTGATCCGTAGTACTTTGGGTGATTCCTGGTACTGCGGGGACGTTAGCCTGGCGACTTGATCCAAAGCAGGTGTTTTTGTCAAGCGGGCTCCCCACCGGTTCTACTTTTGTAGGGCGGATAACGGTGTTGGTCGGAAGACCTGGCGAGTACCGCGGGATCACCTGTGGTCGGGGTGTCGTGGCGTACTGCACTTGGTTGGTGTTGATCTGTGTGTGAACCTGACTTTGGGTCGGGTGCTTGGACTGTTTCGAACGATACCCATAACGAGCTTTTGATCCGGGGACCCAGGTCTTCCGGGGAGGCGACGTGGCACAGGCGTACCTCCGGTGACGCCGCGAGTTACCTTTATTGGTGCTCGTCTGCAGCGAACCTTGTGGTCAGAGTAACTTCAGTTTGAGGTTGCGCAAGTTCTTGCAAGAGACCAGGGAGGGCTAACTTGGTGAAGACATATCTTTGGTCATTAACCATCCTCTGGAAGTCTCGTAAAAAGCGACGCACCTTCTCCTAGAGCGTAGGAGGAGGCAGATAGAAGAAAGCGGTTTCTACCCGGAAGAGCTCCGGGGGTCAGAGGTCCGACCTATAGGGTGCGCGGATTGCTGCTGGTGATCCTGCATGTGCGGTCACCTCACGACGAATACCAATGGCAAGGAAGTCTACAAAGGAATCGGATTCCAATACCTTAGGAAGCACACGTTTTTCCAACTGGTCGGCGTGCTCTGCAAGGACAATCGATACCCGGAGATCCACAAGGGTTTCCAAACCGGGATCCAGCATTCCGCGAACCTTTGGCCATAGGAAGTCAGAAAGTCCATCTGTATAAATCGTTTCAATGGTGTTCAGCTGTTCTTTCTGTTGTGTTTTTAGCTGCGAGCGGTACTAGTTCAGTCTTCCGCGGAATCGCTCGGCCAAAGAGGCGTCACAGTTGATCTCCTCCGGGATATCCACTAGTGTGAGCAGGGGAACCTGTGGCTGCAAGCGAGTAATACGACGGTCACTCGCGCTGTTGCCAGAGGGTACGGCGGCTCCATCGGGTGGCTGAGCAGTTCCTAATGAATGAGCCACTGATGTATGAAATTCTTCCTTGCTAGGGTGTTGGTTATCCATAATGGCGGTGCTTCGAGTACCAGTCCGTCGGTTGTCTAATTCCAATGATAGGATGCCTTCGGTTCGTCTTTCCAAAGGTGCACTAAATCACTTCCGTGCGGAATCCTATGGTTCTAAATCGGGAGACCAGAAATTTAGTATAGAGAGCATTGGGCACAACCTACATGAAGTATCCAAAGGAAAAAGGCCAACGGTGAGACCACTGGTACAAAGGCGCATTTGGGTGGCACTATCTGCTGTGCCTACAAGAGACGGCAGTCAGCGTAGCGACGACGTAGAAGCCTGAAGGAGTTAGAGCAAAAACTGACCAGAGTACGATCGTTAGACTCTGGAGGGTCTCTAGTTTTATCTCCGGAGGGGGACGCAGCTTAAGCAGCCTAGGTATCGGCTGCGAGGCGCCTCTACCTCAAGTGCAGTGCACTTTTACGCAGTGCACAACGTGTACTATCGACACTACCTACGGTAAACAAACTATAAGTTAAAAATTACTTGCCGACTGGGCGCTTGCTAATGCCCACATATACCACCTACACAAGACTTCCAATAACCAATCCAGCCCGTGGGGATCAGATCCAAACGCAGGGCGCCAAACTGCGCCCATTATATTACACGGGCACAGTGTCCCGGTGCTGGGTATAGATGGCACACCAGCGCACTGGGTTGGCACAGCATTGCTAGCAATATGGGTATTTATTTAGCTGCAGTAGATAGTTTACTATACGACACTACACTATATACTGGCAAGGCCACTGGCTTTTGCCACCAAATAAACTCTGATAAGGGAAGTGTTCCCGATTAAGTGGTTTTACATAGGAGAGCATTTTGTGAAACTCTGGCTCACCGCCTTTCCGCTTCGGACCACTGCACATCTGAATCCAGGTTCAGTGCCGTGCTCACGGTAGCGCACTCCTCTCCGGGAATCTCAACAGCTGTCTCACACTGCAGTATTGTGCTTCACACAGTCGTGTTCGCTCTACCCGTACTGGGTATATTCCTCTCGCGACGCTCCAAGCCGTCGCGTCCTGCGCCCCACCTATTCCTTACTTTTTACCACTCTCGTGTGGTATCCCCCTTCTTTTCCGCCGCTACTCTACCAAGTTCTCGCTCCGCCTGTCGCGTTTGTCCATATTCTGTACACGACCAGCTACACAGGTTTTGACCTCATTCTCAGGTATGCCCACCGTATCTAAAGCAGATTCTTACATTACCGCTCCCTGCATCAGCGTTGCGAGGACGGGTTTGGGCCTTATCACTCGACTTCGTTGTACCCGTCAGGTGAGCGCTCTCTCGTTGAGGTACCCATCATAGAGAGGAGAGCTTCGAACACTATCTTGGAACCCATCCCTATCCAGGGTCCTACATGTTGTTTTAAGTAAACTTGAAAGGCAAACCAGAAACTCATTCCGTCGATTGTTGTACTGTATCATTCACTTTATTTACGCCACCAAGCTGGTTTAATAAAACAAGGTAAAATTTATTAAGGTGTTGTAAGCACTGTTTTGGATTTTGAAAATTTAAAGGTGTACTGTTAGGGTTCAGAATGTTTTAAATTACTGTTTATATGGGTAAAAGTAGTCATGTTTGCAAAAAAACGACAGTAAGAGTTCAAGTACATTATGTAAAAGATTAATACAAATCAAAGAAAAATACTGTTATGTTCTGAGCAGCACCCCGTTTGAACGTAATCATTTTTGAAGCTGAATGAAAATTACTGACGAAAATAATTTGTTGTACTAGTAGAAAGTTCTTGACAGTTTCGAATTTTTAATTTTTTTCAAAAATTGCTAGGTCGGTTTGGATGCTAATTTATCTAATAACTATTATAGAAATCATTTGTTTTTACTCTTCTACAAAGCTGCTGTGCTTGGCAGAGAAACGGCTCTGTTGTTTACAAACCCAAGGAGAACAGCAATAAAAAAGGGGAGTATTTCTTTTCCTGTCGAGAGTAACAGCTTAGATAGGCAACTTAAACTATATAGACCAATAACTTTTGTTCTAATTGAGACTCTTCCTCAATATAAATTGGAACTAAACCTCAACCAAACCAAAAAAATTGCATTTAACAGGTAGCCGCAGCAATCGAGACGTTTCTCTTTTTGTACGATCCTACAGTTGAGCCAAACCAGTAGCCAACACGGATACCCTTGTGACCTACAGAAGGTTTTTGGTTTTAAGGTAGGTGCTTATCGTGAATGAAACGGATACTGTGAAACTTGGGAACTTATAAGGCTTTCACAAAGGAAAAAGAATAGGATAGAGGCTGGGAAATGGACATCAAATAGGCTTCTTATACTTCTTGCGATAGATGGCAGGATGACAACGGCTTCGGTAATGTACCTGCAGGTCGTGAGCCTCGGCGAAATGGGCTTCACAGGTCGTACAAGTCAGATCTTCTTCGGTGTACCTCGCTCGTCGAAAGGCTCGCTGATGCGTCTTAACGCCGCGGTGATTACGTAGCTGTCGATGACTGTGCACTTGAATACCGCACAACTTGCAGCTTTTCAGGATATGCTTCCTCGGGGTCCTCGGGGTAGAGTTCTTACGAAGCTTCTAATTCTGAGTAGCGATGGGAAGGATATGACGTATGTAAGCGGAAGTAAACGGTGCTGGAGTGGATTGCGAATGATCGGCGGAAGACGACGAGTCGCTTACTAAAGCTGAACCCGACGTCTTTTCGACAATAGGAGTAGATGAAACTTCTTCTTCTTGACCCGAGGGCTCAGTAACTGACGAGTATTCCATGAACGAATAGATAGACGCAGGCACTACACACAAAAAAGACGCAGAAATTGTCAGTACTTGCGCGTAATGCCATACGAGTGGTGATTGGAACTTACTCTTGACAATTGCCTAGACGGCCGTACGTATATATCCCGCACGCTGCTTCACTCAGAGCACTCGACAACAGGAGGTGTCACAGTGCTCTAAGTGATTGGCAAAATTGACGTTACTTCGCTATCAACGACACGCGAAACCAGAAAGAACTTCTGCTTGTCTGCTCTATCTTATCGGCACAAGAGAAAGTGCAAAGCTCCTAACGAGACTTCCAGCGGATGGTTAATAACAACGGGATATGTTTTCAACAAGAAACCCAATCTGGTCGCATGCAGGAACGTGCGCGACCTCTGCGAAGTGCCCAGAGCAATTAAATAAAATGAAAACTAACTTTAAAGCCAAAGCTCTCAGCACGGTATGCCATGACACCCCGTGCACTTCAACACTCGCGGTACTACCAGGTCTTCACAATCGACACCGATATTGGCCCCGTGGGACCGGTGGGAGCCCACTTGACATTACGTCCGCGTTGGTTCAAGCCGCCAGGCTAATGTCCCCGATTATTCGGGTCAATCGCTTATTGCACTAGAAGAATGGCTTCATACCATCTAACTCTGCCACACAGACAAGCCCAAACAAAAGACAGTGTAACAGAGACCTCGCCAGAGGGGAGAAGGAAGTAGGAGGGGCGGTGAGACCGGGACTGCCAAGGGAAGGGAACAAAAATGTAGTTGATAGTTAGGAGGAAGCGGCAAGAGAAGAACAAGAAAGTTATATAAAGCTTGGGGGGGAAGGAATTACAAGGAAAGTGGTCTGGCCTGAGTTGAATCGAAGGTGACTGCTCCGGCCCTTTTACAGGCTTCTAAAATATCTTATACCCTCTGAAAATGAATATGATTCCTGCCTTTAATTGCCAGACTGGCAGGGGGGTCCTACCAAGTTTTTAACGGTAGCCACTCAACTTCTCTATAATTTGTAGGGGGTTATGAATCTGCGCACCCTATTTTAAAATTAGATTAGACCACCCGCCACATACTGTATTTTATTTGGCCCGGCATCGCCGGCGCCAAAATATCAAGTCGATAGTTTTTGATTTTTTGAGTTTTGGGCTTGTAATTACGGTCATCACTTTTAATTTTTAATGACGGCCATAGGCTTATAATTTTAACTATAGCCAAAATTTCACAACTGTATCGAATTCATGCCAAAATGACGTATAAGCCTTCTTTAGGCTAAAGAATAAAAGATGTATTTTGCGCTACATTGCAGACTGGTGGATAGTTGGTGAAGAATATATATTCGGATCAAGATGATTTAAATATCTAAAACGAATAATTTGACGAAAGTTTATACTGAAATATCAAAATTTTGGCGTGCTCGTCGAAAACCATAGTCTTGAAACAGACTTCATCTATACATTACATTCTCGCAACCCCCAGAAGCAACACTAAACGCAAGATGTTCCAATACACACGCACTGTTAACGAATTCAAATGGGGCACTTTTTGTCATGGTTATGGGCCTTGATACATAGTTCTCTGCTTGCGCTTCCAGTCTAATCCCGCAGAAAATTGTAAGCATCGCTAGTGATTCATATTGTTCGCTTGCAACATACGGGCCAAATCCCCCTACAAAAGGTAAATTGTGAAACGTTTTTAGATAACAATACAGAGTCAATATGGGTGCCGGCGTAGTTCAGTTTTGTCGGTAGATGTGGGCCCAGGTTCTGATGTTGTTAGCTCGATTTGTGCCCGGATTGAAAAATGTTTCACATACTTACTCGAATATTTCCAAAACCATTGCATAATTCGAATACAAAATTGAATTGAGGAACGGGTCAAAGTCATTAAAGCAGTTAAAATCGGAATCGAATTGTACGTAGAGAGACTTTGGCACTTACATCCAGCGAGATGGCGGCGGTTGTTCACTTTGCTTTTAACGAAAGCCTCCGATGTTCCGGTAAATGATAAAGCGTCATTCCTTAGGCGTTTGAGACCTCCCCGTATGATCTAACGTCAACTTTTCGCTCAACATGGTACCAACATTCATTCCATTTCTTTTTCTTTTCGTCTACTTCATCTTCAATGGTGATGTTAAACCAGTGGAAAAAGGAAAACATGCCGTTCTCCAATATTCGACTCGCGGCATTTCCACTCTGGGCCGATTTGTTCTTCAAAAGCACGGATTCGTTTTCCCAACTATAGAACACTCACTACGTCCAAACGATCTTGATCCTCGATGGGAAAAACCTTTTCTATTACACCACTTTCTCACCGCTGCGAACGACTATGAAACAGTTTCATGGATGGATGATGATTTCTTCCCGGATGTTTCCCTTCTGAAAAGGTTGGTTACTCACAAAAATCCACCACCACTCATTGCCAGTTATGATTACGGGAAACCAAAAAATAGAATCATGACAAATTTCATGATTTTCTTTAAACAACCAAACGCATCAACGATTACTTCGAACTGGATTCAACGACATGTACACTACTTGAATAAATCTACAGGTCTCCAGGATCAAGATGGAATGAACGAAGCCTACGGATGTCACTCTTCTGATATAACTTGTATCTCTCACAGCATGCATAGTATCCACACATCTGGTCGATGCCCGAATCGTATAAGGACGATTGATAGAGTTGCCGCTGTGCATCTTTTAAAGAGCAACAAAATTTACCAGTTCTTAGCTCTGCTTTTCTTTTCTCTCACAGCGTATGCGATGGATGAAAGAAAGTTCATGGGGAAACGAAGTTTGAAATGCGCGGTTGATGTCTTAATAACTGGCTTGAAGTATATCGTTACTTTTCTCGTTTTTGTTCGATTACTGATGGATTTCATACCAGAGATTGAAAATTTTGGAATGAAAGTCACATTACAATGCGGAGGGCCTAACAAGGTTAGAAGAATAGGAAACTCTGGGCTTTTGCTCAGTGGTCGATGGCTATTGGAGGTCAGAGGGGCAAGGCAAAGTTGAGGGGATGCAAAGGAAGTTCGCCAGCTCTGGCTTGGATTTACTTGGAGGTGCCTCGACCACGACTTATATAGTGGCTCAGTCGCACCGACTAGGTTGCATTAGAAATTACACTAAAAAGG
>JAHNZQ020000016.1:2583557-2606175 GCA_019155205.2 Gracilaria vermiculophylla | reverse complement strand
CACACCCGACGCAACGGAACGACGGAGAGAACGATGGAGCAACTCGGGTGAACGGCGGTGAGGGAGAGCGGCGATATGCAAGGGATAGCGGCAGAGGTCAGCGGGGCTGGGCCCATAACCTATTGGAAAACAGATGAGCTATTTGCGCTATACTCTCT
Source organism: Gracilaria vermiculophylla (assembly GCA_019155205.2). NCBI lineage: Eukaryota > Rhodophyta > Florideophyceae > Gracilariales > Gracilariaceae > Gracilaria > Gracilaria vermiculophylla. The sequence goes on along the minus strand of JAHNZQ020000016.1, from coordinate 2,606,017 downwards.
TGTGACACAGGGCGTACAGTTCACCATTTGAACTATCAACAATGGCTACTGGTTAGTCGCACTCTAGTGTGTGCAGACTGGATGAGAAGACAAGAAGTTATGTGCATCTCAAGGTTCTTCACGTATCGATTGGCCAAGATCGTGGTATATACAATCGAAAGGAAGCAACTTTTATTGACTATCGTCAACGCTATGGCTGTTTCCTTAGCTGCAATTGTCTTTTCGTTCACTATTCATAGCACAAAAGCTAAAATTCAGTAATAGGTGGCTAAAAAATTAAGGAACTTATGATTCGCACTTGTCGAGAAAAGCCTAACAGAAAGATTCGCAATTTTCCTGTTCTAGTCTTCTAAATGGAATAACAAATTACAAACGATTGCAATATTTCTTGAGCGAATGTGTACTTTTCCACGGTTTTCTCGATTGATAACAACAATGAGCTTGAATCATAGGTTATCTTATACTAATTTGATGAAGGGCTTGTAACTCATTTCGAGTTGGTCAAGTTTTGGACGTTAAGCAAAACAGACAATTCAAATCAAGAGCTCTAGACACATAGAAATGGACAACTCCAATGTCGTTCTGGAGATTTTCCCGTGTTTTTGACATCCTTTTGCCAGCGCATAATCTTCTGCGTTTGTGATATAATCTCTTTCCAGATTCAATCATAATATTGTTTAAATCCACTCTCCCAAACGATAATTTGACCAACATCATTTGTTGATGTCCAAATACGTGTCTCTTTTCCGTTTTACAGAGAGATTACTGTCCCCCAGCTGTCAAAATAGACTAACAGATACAAAAAACTGTGTGTTGAGCATCATGTAACTCATCTTCGCTCCAGGAAGCATATATGTAACCTAAATGCTGTTTTATACGGGCTGTGGCAGAAGCCAAATGTAATTTGACCTCATTGCACATTGCAACATACAAAAGGTGAACTGGACTTGGTTCCAAAACTACTGAGGCTGAGTGCCCGTCCAACAGAATTTTTTTTGGCAGATAAAGAGCGTTTCGGGTATTGAAAGAGAGAAAAATTATTCGGCAGCGCTGAGGAGATTATAAATGGCCTGTTCAGGGTGCTGGAGTTGTTAACTTCAGCTCGATGCTTCACAGCGTAAAGCTGGAATCCTTCTCGAAACACAGAGTGATAATTATTGCTTTAACTAGTGATTTAATAACGTTTCCAATACACGACAGTTGAAATATGTCTCATTAGCAACATTGTGTGCAAATCGTATGTTTGCCAGTGACTATTTCGGCAGGTGAAAGATACAAAATCATGAAAGGCACCTCCAATTGGAAGAAAACTATGTGCAGCAGTTTCATATTGTAATAAAACATCACGGAATGGCGAACGATTTGAAAGCTGCAGTGAGGAGTTTTATGGCTGTTTATGTATACTTGAGGCTGCTAACAGTATCGCTTCTGACTAACTGTGACATTTGTTAGGCATCTCTCGTGGAGCCGGGCAATGAACAAAGAAAGCGGAAGCACGCTGTATTGATTAACATGCGCCAGACATTCGTTTCTACTAAAGCGGCAACAAGCAAGTTTTCCAAGTTAAACGATTGTTTCGTTATGCGTTGCCACCATAACTTCGAACGGGTATGCGTCGGGAATAACGATTGTCCAATCGATCATCTTTCACTGGAGAATGCCACGGCTGTCCCTCCGAGAAGTATTATTCTGATTGACGTGTTTCTACAAAAGATCATAATTGGAATGGGACGGTGCGTGTTCATGAAAACGAGCTGGCATTGAATAAGGTCCGGATTAGGCGGGGAAGAAGCGAGAACTGTAAGTCGAGGGGTGCGCTGAGAGCGAGGATAGCCATCGTCGGTTTTCGTGTATTCCTTGGAGTCCAAGGCTTGGACGTCGCTGGAACGCTCATTCGGAAAACTAGAACGTTTGCTACAGTTCAGAGCGGTATTGGTACAAAAGTGTGGGTGTAAGCCAAAGTGGGGCAGGCCTCGCTTCAGGCGATTGCTGTCACGTGCGTTGAGGCGCAATTCCGGTGTGGATGCCGACGCACTCTGGAAACGTAGAACTTGGAACGGGAGGCGAAATTTATTCCTTCCTGCCACTCCGAAGGCATGAAAGTCAAAAAGAGCTGGACTTGCCATTAAAAACCTGTCGCGACAAAAGAACAAAAATATGCGCTGTGTTTGGGCAACCTGTTTACAAGCAGTGAGTGAATTATTACGTGCGCGGGGGCGCCACTCGAGCGATACGTGAGCGCCAGCACCCACTACACGTTGCTCGCGCTCGCGCCCCAGGCGCGACGGAAGGAAACCGACGGCGCTGCAGGCAGGCAAATGAGGCGCATTGTTTCCGCGCATTGATTTTCAAAAAATTACATGACGCGCCGCGCGGGCCGTGCGCGGGCGCCAGCTGCGCATCCTTACAGTGGCGTGGTCTCGCGAGCAGCGTCGCAGGTTGCGGGGCTGCCAGCAGGTCGCGGCAGCGCACGCGCCGCGCCGCAACACGCGCAGCCTGTGGGCGGCGCCGTCGTGTGACCGGCCACCTCCGCTGCCTTCTGCGCCAGCGCCGTTGCTCGCCGTCTCTGCGATCGCATGGCGCACTCGCAACGGCACCCCCCTCCCGCGTGGCGCGCGCGCTCACCCCCCATGTCGTGCACTTTGGTAGTAACGGGCGGCTACCCGTTCGCGGCACGCACCCAAGATAGCCGCCAATCACGCGCACCAAATTCACGCTCCGCCCTTCGCGCGCATTTTTCCCCCTTGCCGCGCCAGCACACGTTCCCGCATTTGCCGCTCGAGGCGCGCGCCGCCAAAAGCCTCAATTCATTCGTGTCGCGCGACGAGCTTCGCCACGCCCAGCGTCCAAAGTGCAATCTCCATTCCAGGCGGCCCACAAAAAACACTATCCTTCTGTTGTGTATACGGCTTTGCGCGATGGTCAAAAGCGCACAATCTCTTTCGTGGAGAACGAAGAAGATGGCACGCGTCTCGTCGCGTGATTTTGTTTACTTTAAATAAACGTTATTCTTCTTATATGTTCTCCTGAAGTCTGTTTCAAAAGTATAGGACACCTGGCATTTTGATGCAAATCATCAATTTTAGTACTGTAGGCCTACAGTGCGTTTCAAAATCATATCACGCCTAAAAAACGCGCCAAATTAGTACTGTAGTGCGCCTTTTGCAGAGCATATAAGTAAAAACTGTTTCATAATCATAACAATACATCATCAACATCCATCAATATGGCTCGAGGATCACCTCTTTCGCGCTCCGAACAGCTTGAAATTGTAAAATTGAAAGCTAACGAAAACTCATATGTCGAAATTGGCCGACATTTTAGGCGTCATCCTGCCACAATTCTCCGGTTTTTTAAAAACCCAGCACGTTGTGGAGAAAAAAAATCTACAGGGCGTCCCAATCTTCTCAGTTCAGCAGATAAAAGCAGTATTAAACGGGACCTGTGTCAAGAAAAAGTTTCGTGGAAGAATATTGCAAAAAACTTAAACCTCAATGTATCTTAATAAACAATATGGAGGGAAATTATAAAGAAAAAATTGTTCAAGTATAAAAGGATGAAGAAAACTTTCTTTTTAGAAGAACGTCATGGGCAAAAAAGAATGTCTTGGTGTGCAAACATGGCGCACTGGAAAGATCAATGAAACACAGTAATAGTTTCTGATGAAAAAAAGTTTAACTTGGATGGTCCAGATTGTTTGAAGTATTACTGGCATGATCTTAGAGAGTAACGTTCAGAAGTGTTTACAAGACATTCTGGAGGCGGTTCTGTAATGGTATGCGCTGGTATATCAAAGTATTAAAAAACAAATTGCCTTTATTGATGGAAATATGGACTCTGCACGCTATCAGAAAGTTTTCTATAACTACATGCTACCTTTTGGATATTTTGTACACGGAGAAAATTTTGTTTTTCAACAAGATAATGCCCCGGTACACAAATCTAAGTTAGTGGCAGACTGGCTACAAGAAGCAAGCAGTCATGTCATGGAATGGCCAGCGCGCTCACCAGACTTTAACCCTATTGAAAATATATGGGGTCTATTAACAAAAATGGTTCATGGCCATGGCAGGCAATTCAGCACATGTTTTGATATAAAAAACTGTACTAAGAATTGCTGGGACAATATTACAGTTTCGACAATTAAGGGCTACATCAATTAAATGCCTAAACGCTGTATTAGCATTATTCAACAAAAAGGTGGGAAAAGTATTAATTGAGTCGCCAAAAGAGACTTAAAGTTGATAAAGTTGTTATGTTTTTGAAACGGTTTTTGGACTTGAATTTATTTTGAAACTCAATTTTGTAGACGTACAGTACCAAAATCATCATGTTTTTACTTTGACACCAACGTGTTATGATTTTGCAACAGACTGTATGCAAACCAGTTTTTGAAAAATGTTAAGTTAAAAAATCGTTTCAAAATGATAGGACACTTTACTTCAAATGGTCATTTTCTCTTGTTTAATAATTGAGTTTTGCACGTTTCCGCTGGATTACACTAATGCAACGCTTCGGCACTGAATCTATGTAGTAATCTATAGTTGAACTGTTGATAGTTTTCCAGCAATTTTCAATAAAAGTTTTTAAATCAAAAACTGTATTAAACTGCCTGCCATGCCCATAAACCATCCTAGCCAATGAACCCCAGACGTTTTTAATAGGGTTTTTATCTGGCGATCGCGCTGGCCACTGCATGACATTCATGCCAAGCTCAGAGAACCAATCTTTTATATAGATAGAAGAGTGTACCGTAGCGTTATCTTGATGAAAAACAAAATTATTTCCATGCAAGCAACATGCAAATGGCAACAAATAGTTGTAAAGAACATTTTGATAACTTTTCGAATTCATATTACGCTCAATACAAACAATATCAGTTGTACCTTTCTTAGATATCCCAGCCCACACCATAACAGAAGCTTCACCTGAATGCCTGATTGTGAAAGTTTTTTTTTCTTATCTCAGGTCATGCCAATAATATTTAAAGCAATCTGGTCAGTCTAAATTGAACTTCATCTCACCCGAGAATATAACATCTTTCCATTCATTTTTCCAGCGAGCCATCTGAGCACACCATGCAACGCAATTTGCTTTAGGGTGGTCCTGCAAAACGAATTTTTTCTTCATTTTGACGAATCGATATGAATTTGTTTGCTTGATAGCTCGCCATACCGTGGATTATAAGACTTGTTTAGGCAATTCTTTTGCAATTTTCGTGCACAACGCATTTCCTCGCGATAGTTCGCGCTTTATACGCCTCTCATCAGCTGGTTTCAGAAGTTTGGGGCGTCCAGTCAAAAAGGTTTAAATCCATATTTTGTCGGATTTGATAGAAAGCATGCTACAACATGACGCAAACGGGCGAGTTTTCTAGCAATATTGAACATTTTCTGTCCTTATGCTTTATATTTAAGGATTTGGTGCTGTTCTGAAAGCGAAGGAGGACTTCCTCTCGCGATAACTGCGGGATACTACGGAATGTCGTATACTTTTAAAACGCTTTTTTGATGGTATTCCCGATGGGGGGGGTGGCTACAATAGGCAGAAATCCATATTTTGGCCCGCTTTTGTAGTGTCCTATACTATTGAAACGCACTGTACCTCTCTCCAAGTGCCCAACCAGGCTAGTGGCTAAAATGCGCGTTACTTGCGGCGCCTGGCGACGAGCGCTCTGGAGCTGATCTCCAGAGAGCTCGGGCCAAATATCTACTGTATCTTTCCACTCTGGTACTTTTACGATGCCTTTGCTGCAAATTTGCCACGCGAACGACACTCCCTCCATTTGACGCACGCAACGGCGCCGCCGCGCAACCCTTTATTTTTCCAAACCTCTTCGCTCGTCGCGCTCAAGTCTAGGCACGGGCTCGACTGAAAAGTGACGCCGCATTCCCATAGAGACAGTTAGCGCGGTGAGAGTTGAGAATTGCAGAAGTTCGCAAGTATTTCAACAATAACTCCAATAAGTAAACATTACTTCTCCCTTTTCTTCTATTTTCTCACTTTCCACTGCTCGGGGTTCAACCGCAATTTTCCTATCATAAAAACTTCGCGTAATGACACTTGTTGTATAGTTTTGGTCAAACCATCGGCAATGATGTGAGAGCTTCGCACGAAGCCGATATTTGATATGATCATGTTCTTAAATCCTTGTCTTGTGGCTGCCATACCCAGCATTTAGCGTTTCTCGGATGTCCTTGATTCCTTTGAGATAATATCGAAAAACGAATTGCTAATTGTGAACAACTGAACCAGTATCTTGCTTCCAGAAAGGGAGCTCAGTTCCTCAGATAGTGTGGGCGATACATCGAAGAAACCACTGAAAGCAATAACCTCACCTGCCATAACTGAACGAGTCATACGCTTTGACTCATAAGATTTGAAGTGAGTAGGTACTACTGTTCCAGAATCGTCGCGAAGGAAACAAATGTGACCCAGCCGTGAGAATAAGTCTGTGTTATTCGCGAATGAAGAGTCGGAGTACCCAATTACTCTTAATTTTTCGCAGTCAAGCTTCGATGTTCGGAGAGAGACGGCGTTTTTCTTGGCATACCGAACAGCTCGATTCAGTTGCTGGAGTGCTTGCTCCTGTTTTTTTTAAACTCCTTCTCAACTACTTTTGCGAGCTGTGATATTTCCAACAAACAGTCGAGTCTGGCGTTTGAAATCCAAGCAAGCCTCATCCGCATGGACCTGAGTGCTCGAAAGCTAGCACCACTTTATAGCTTTTCTAGCTTTCGCAAGTAAGCTTGCTGCTCTTGGATAATCGCTTCATAGCCTCTCCTTTCGAGAGAAAAACCAGTGAATGTGCAAGGAGGTACTGATCTTCGTCTAATTCGAACTTATCGTCGATCTTTTTGCACAATTTCTTGAAGCGAGCGTTCCCAGCTCTTAACAGATCATCAACATATCCTTTAGAAAGTCCCTGTGGGAGTCCGTAACGAATTACGGTATAGAAGGCCGGGTCCGATCGCAAAAGACTCATTCCAAGGTCTTCATTGTGATTTCGGTCCATGGTTTGATGCTGCAAGTCCTCAGACTCACACAGACGGTAAAGTGGCTTGCGAAGCTGGGGGCACTGGAACGGGTCAAGCTCAAACTCGGGTACAACTTTTGTTATGAAGACCACTCTAATAAATAATTCGGATCACTTCAAATATGCTAAACGGACATCTGCTGTTCATAAATTAAAACCATGTATCTTCGCCAGGGCCAGCAGTAGGCTGATAAAGGATGGCTGAAGGGTGTTATTCGAGTGAAACAGCATGTCCTTAAACTTATCTCGATGTCCCTCAATGACGAATCTTGCCTTTTACTTTATCTTCCCATCATCAGTTGACTTGATAGCCAGAACTAATCTACAAGGAAGTACGTTACCATCAGGAGGAATGTCTTCGCGGAGAATAACTCGAAATGTACCACGGTTCAAGAGGTGTCTTATCACCCTCTATTAAGCGTCAGTCATCTCTTTCGAGACAGCTCGCGGATCATCCTTGGCGATGATTTACGTAAGATACACTTCCTGATCATTCGGTGTCTCAAATGATCGAAAGCACTTTCGCAATTCCGAGAAGAATGAGTGTGCTAGTGTGTCAAGTTTGTAATAACGCTTAACCTGAGCCAGACCAAAGCGTTTGGTTGCTCTTATTTGTACATCCTGGACGTAAACTAGCTTTCGTTCTTCATCAACAGCGCTTATGGCGAATGGCCCCAGCCACTCTCCACTGCGGTGTTCGACAATTTTCTCCCTCCAGACGAGGACTCGATCCCCGGCCCAATATGCTTTGTCTGCAGCTTGTGAGACCTTATGTTTCATTGCTCTATCAATGCGTACCTTCGACATGCATTTCTGCGTCTTGGCCCGAGCGTTGTTTGCAATCTCGGCTCTACTGGCCAGAGTAGCTCATTTGTAGGGCAATTCTGACCTGGTATAGACAGGAGGATATTCAACAAACACCAGAGCTGATGACACAAGACCCTTAGGGCCCAATATATCATGCATTGCCTTCACTAATACGGCTAGCACTATCTCGGGCTCCGTGTTGGGGTTCTGTACCATAGCTTTCCAGTACGTTTTTCGCAATGGCTGGTGGTATCTCTCACCGATTCCAAGACTCGAATGCGCTTCGACCCCAGTTCATTCAACTTTTGAGTTGGATATGGAGCCAATATCTATATAATATTTCCCAAAAGCACTGCCCTGGTCGACGAGGATTCTGTTAGGAATCCCAGTGTATATGGTTACCCAACAGAAGAAAATTGTCTTCCAAATTGATTTCGTGGATACGTCCGGAAGAAAAGCAGCAGCTGAAAAATTTGTACCTTCATCAACGATATGAAGTATTGGTTTGCCATCAATATACATTATATCAATCAACACTCTTTCATTGAATCAGACATGTTCTGTGCCAAAAAATACCGTAAACCTTGTAGGTGCATTCTGAATACGCTGACAAGGATCGCATCTCTTGCTATGTTCCTTAAGAGTCTCAAGTTCCCGCGGAGTGGCTTCTTCCGGCCTTGAGCAGTTTATGAGCTGGAAAAGCTTCTCGGGAGAAGTGTGAAAGAACTGCCTGCGCAGCTTGTGTTACTGGGTCCTTGTGAATCGAAAATCCGTAGATAAAAACATATCAACAAATACGTGACCACTTCTCGCTCGGTATTGCCGGATCGCCCGTGAATCAGCATATCTTTCGCCACCATTTGCGTCTAGAACTCAGACCTGGTGCGTGAGTTGATTTGCTACAGTATCTGCGATCAAGGATTCTCTGTTCAGAAAATCCATGCCAGGCAGAACAGGTATGTCTGCCTGTACAATATCCATTGTGACAAATATTAAGGGAATAGTCGCAGGTGTCGCAATTTGGATAGTTACTTGGCCAAGGGACGAAAATCTTGCATCTCCGAAGCGACACTCAGTATGTCCATTGGGCCCTTTGATCTTAAGACCCGAAAAACGTTGACCTTTGAAGATTCTTCATAATTCTTTCATACCAATAACAGATCTCGGGGCTTCTATATCGACGCAGAAACCCTTTTGGTCTCGATCTACTGCTTTTATTTGAGAGCTGGGCGACATAAATATGCGTCGGGTAAGTTTCAACAACCTTTCGGTTGATATTGTGCTTGGGTAAGGTAGTTCGATGGAAAGCTACCAATGTTCACGGTAGACGGTGGAGAGGCTGATTCCCTCGCCGCTAATCTCAAAATTTTCAGGTTTACCGGAAAGATGAACTGGTTCATTGTCAACCATGTGCGTTGCCACATAATTTGCAAACAATTCCTTGTCTGCCTTTTCCACGATATCTTCATATTGAGTACTAGTGTTCCCAGTTAGCTCATCGAAGAGGTGAGCATCTTTGGTGACAGCATTGTAATCGGGTTTAGGGTTATGATCACTGTTTTGATCTTCGTGATCAACAGTTTCTCCCTCCATCGTAAGAGCGAGGTCAGATACGATATTGATGGCTTTTTCACGCCCTCGTAGGCGCTGCCGGATGTCGTTTTGGATTGATCCAGGTTTACATATATGTCCTGGGCTCCAAGAAGCACGGCATTTGTGACTTTCGTTTTGGCGACGACTTTCTTCAAAAGATCTCTGTGGTTAGGACGGCTGCTGGGCACGACTTGCCTTATTAGAAAACTCCGAAGCCCTTTGGGGAGGAAACTTGCGAACCGATTTGAGACGTCTGCCATTAAGCTAGAATAGCGGGGTGTTTAAACCTGTAGATGATGCGGTGGATCCAGTAAATTCCTTGATCTCATCTTCTAGCTGAATGCTTTCTCTTAGAGCAGTGATGAAACCATTGAGTGTGAACTGAGATGTCACGATATTGCTTGTGGGGAGTTCAGCCCGAGGCATCCCTAAGACAGCGATGCGGAGATAACCAATCTCACGGCTTTTAGAACGAAAATGGGGCGGGCACTGAGGTATGAGCTCTTCGATCATGGTGGTGATGTTCTTAAATCCATCAGACATCGCCGTAGTCTCATTCTCAGACATTTCTTTGCCAATACCCGTGATTTTCAAAATGTTGTACTCTTGGAGTTTGCAAGCGTTACTGTTGTACTCATTCAACATTAACGCAGCCATATCGGCAAAAGACATGTCATTTCTTGCGATGTTGAAAAGAAAGTACAAGCAGGACCATCAAGAGTATTTAAAAAGTAATCAGCCTTTTGCAATGCACCCAAACGGTGTTGCTGAGCACAAGTAGAGTCATCACGAAGCGTCAACTCAATAGATTGGGTGATGTTTCCAGTAGAGCACTTATCCTTAAAGGACTGCAAGACGTAAGTTGCCTTGTGAGTGTCTTCTGGAGCACTGTTTGTACGGAGGGCACCAGTTAAAGCAACTTGCGGTTCTTCAAAACGTGAAGTGGCCTCATTCATACGAGCTTGGTCGTCCGAGGACGTACCGCGAACGTAAGATATATTGTTGGAACGCGGATGATGAACCTGAGCAGGAACAGGAGCATCCTGTGGAGAGTTATTCCTACGCACTGGAGCTTCTCCATTGTCATCGGAACAATGCGAATGATTGTCAGCTCTGTTTCCAGCTCCATTTTCAACAAACAGTCTTGAGAACGATTTGCTATAACGGTGGAGACGAATACATGTCTTCATGGTTTCATGATCTGCTCCGATAAAGTTTGTAAACCATATGTGCGTCTGGACAAATCTGTCACTCTAGTCTTCTTTGCTTAACCCTAGTGATATTTTTAGCTCAGTAGGAAGCAGCCCGAGTCGATAGAGACTACCAATGTCACGAACCAAAGCAAACGGGAAGAAAGGTGCATTGAAAAGAGCGGGATCCAAAATACTTTGGAGAGACTATAAATAATCTTTCATAACCTGACTAACATCATCGCGAAGAGACTGCAATTAGTTAATCGTCGAGCCAGAATCGTCAACGAGAGGATATGCGCGTAGAATGAAGACGGCTATATCTCTCATTGCCTTTTCAGTTTCAGTATTTGGTTCGAAATTTTTTGAAGACGTTTTTAACCGATTGTACTTCGCAGAGACTCGCGACCGAGTGCTGGAAGCCATGATTCTATGTTACGTCAATCCAGACACCGACGTAATGTCACCGCAAAGAAAAAGGTATGCAATCCGGATTGTCGTGTATACGGCTTTGCACGACGGTCCAAAGCGCACAATCGCTTTTGGGGAGAACAAAGAAGATGACATGCGTCTCGTCGCGTGCTTTTATTTAACTTTAATAAACTTCACTTTCCTTATATGTTTTTCTACCTCTCGTCAAGTGCCCAGCCAGGTAAGTATCTAAAATGCGCGTTAGTTGCAGCTCCAGGCGACGAGCGCTCTGGAGCTGATGTTTAGAGAGCTCGCGCCAAAACATCTACTGTAATTTGCCACTACGGTACCTTTACGTTGCCATTGCTGCAAACGTGCGCCGCAAACGACACCTTTCAGAGCAGTGAAATGCGGAACTGCACTGCAATGCTGCTCCATAGCTCCATCTCCAGCACCGTTGCACGTTTCTCTGCCGTCACGGGCACACTTTTCCACTTGCCGCGAACCCGCGCGTTGTCTTGAGTGCCGTGCGATCCTCTTACTTGCAACCTTCCTTACTTCCCCATTCAAAACCGCCATAAAACTCATTCGCTCGTCTGCCTCGGCCACCGTGGCCGTTTTGCTTTTCAATGTTTTTCTATTCGACGTTGTTGCAGTCTCTCTCCATCGTTTTAATACGTTCTCCAGCCTGGTAGACTACTTCAAATCCAATGCTCTGTCTCGAGTCGGTCCCTACGCCCTCAATGACTCAAGACGTTATGGAGGCTTTCGCAGATTCCTCTACTGTGCACCTTTTAGAAGCGGTCCAGGGCCCTTTCCTGTTCTAATCGCCAGCACCACTGTCTCCAAGAGCGTGCCTTTGGCCCTGTTGGCCGATACGCCTTCCGCTGTTGCTGCTGCTCCAGCCGCGGCAGAGCCTGCGCCAGAATAGGTAGCCGGCGTCGATTTTTCAAAAACAATCGTGCAGGTGCAAAGGAGGGATGCACCTGATATAATCAAGACCGACAGAAACCGCGTGTTCATCATTCGGGGTAAAAAGCTTTTCGTTCTCAGTGTTCAATCTGGAGGCGGCGAAGCGAAAATCATTGGACAACTCACTCTCCCATCTTTTGCGCGCGAGATGTTTTTTGAAAAAGACCATCTACTCTTCATTGCAGAAACGCTCGGCAATATCTATCCTCCACTGGTAAAACACTTTGTTGCATTTAATTTTCTTTTATCAAAGTCTTACTGCTGTGTATCAAATCAAATTTACGAATGGCGTCCAAAAATTGTGCTCTACGTTCTGAAGGGAAGGACGATATCTGAACTCGAAGGAATTTGATGGCGTTGCTCGAATGGTCATGGTGTACGGGCCCCATGTCAGAATTAGATACCCGTCCTGTGACTTTTCTTACGAACAAGCCGAAGCACATAACAAACAAGTCATTCAGTCTTCCACTGAGAAAGAAGAGTATCCTAGCTATTCTCTAAATGCTGAGGGTGCTAACAATTATCATACTGCTCTCATATCTCCTTGATCTAAAGTCTATATTCCGGCACCCATCTCCAGCTTTGAATTGCTCACCATTGTTACGCTTCCCGTGGCTTAAAATCTCAAACCAAAGGGACGGGTCTCCATTGTTTTCGAAGGTGATGAATTATGGTCTACGGCTACCTCTCTGTATGTCACAATCACAGAGTATCGATGGGGCTTCTTCGGTTTCGAGAATAGCTTAAGGCCGGGAAGTAACTTCGAAAAGTGCATTCATAAATTTACACTCACCCGCAATGGAGCAAGTTATGATGCAAGTGGTGAGATGTTGGGACGTGTTTTGAATCGGTTCTCTATGCATTCTTATGGTGGACATTTCTTTATAGCCATCACAGATGCCGCACCCTGGTGGGGCCCAAGAGACGAAAGCTCTAGCAAAGTCACATCCTTAAGGGCCAACTGCTTTAACAAAATGTTGCTTAAAGTGGGACAGGTTGGTAACTTGGGTCTGAGAAAACGCATATTTGCTGTCCGCTATCTTAAGGACACCGCTTACGTCGTCACGTTTAGAAACGTTGATCCGTTTACATATTTGACCTTTCACGTCCATGGTTGCTCAGAGTGATAGAAGAGTTAAAAATACCATGAGAACACAACCAATTTGAACTATCAATATGTTGATAGTTCCAACTCTGAAATTTGCGCCGTGTGTCACAAGAGAGTTTAGCACAAATAGCTCATCTGCTTTTCCAACACTGATTACGAGATACCTCAAAACCAAAAATACGAAAGGGGGCGCTCGACGTGTTCCTTGTCTCCCGGATCCAAAGACTTGTGAGTTTCTACTCATCTATATTACCCTCATCCGTCTTTTGGAAACATGCTTCGTCTCCGCTCTTCATTGGCCTGAGAGGAAACAACGACATTGAAATATGTTGTTTACATCGCATAGAGTATCTTTTGACGCGAAAAAAAATCGTCGAATCGTGACTTCCACACTTTCCGACTTTGGTTTTAAGCTCCGTTTTGCCGACTACAGTCATTTTACGGTTGGTGTCACTGCCTTGATAGCCTCGAGTGCCGCTTCAGGTTTTGAGAACACAATCTCCAATTCGATTTTGGATGATTTTGTATCTACCGCTTTCCATCAGGCCGGCCATTCTGCTCATACCGCTGAGTTTTTGTACGCCCGTACGCCCCACGACGCTCGGAGAATTCGCCAAGCTGAACTCAGCAAATATAAGGAATGGTCTTCCACATGGCATTCTCTACTCAACTTGAAAATATCTACAACTACGATGAAACCCTCCGCCGATTATACGTCTGATTTTCTGCTCCAGGTGCCGCCAAGCAAACTTTCTGTATCAAAAACCAGAGCAAAACGCAAACCCCCACGCTCAGTCTCTTCTACCTATCCCAAACATTTTCGCTTCGGCCTCAACTCCCCCCATCTACAAATCAATCCCTTGCCCCACGAACTCCCTCGTGGCGGTACTGTCCTTCACCATCTCCCACCCTTCATATACGAACATCTCCTGCAAATGTTGTTGACGGCACTCCAACAAATGCTCAACTGCAGCACTTCTGTTTTCAAATCCTATATGCAATTTACCGTTACGGCAGCCGTCTTCGAAAAAAGAAGAAAAATGCTAAATTTGACACCAATTGCATATGGAAAGACACTATCCGTTAAGCCTCCGATGTATATGGAAAAATGAATATTCTCTTCAATTATTATTGTTACCCTAAAGGCCTTCAACACCCAGGAATTTTGCTCAACCTTACTAGCGCAAGATCCCGCCAAACATCAAACGGTGACGAGCCTTTTGTCGATGTTTACATTTTGGCTGTGGGATGGACCCGCTCAACGGCATTTACTTCGTTGGTTCCACGTTTGTTGCACCGCATCAAGCTGGCACGCATTGTGATCGACTAAGTTGACTTATTTTTCTTATGGCAGCGTTTCCGTCCAGCACTCGCAAGCATTCACACAGCACTGTCACTTGTACCACCCCATATTCCGCACATTCTTCTAAGTGCAACAGTGTCACCTCGTGATCGTCCCTTCCTGCTCTCTCAACTGCATATATCTCACGCATTTCTATACAACACCTCTACGTCTCGTGTCAACATTCGTTCCTTTGTGTTTCACGCCTCCCCCACTGCAGTTGCGCCTCGCCTTCGAACAGCTAACGGAGCTTTTCAGAGATCCTTCCAGCATCTGCTGCACACTGGGTTTCCATTCTTTTCCACAGCAGCTCAACTACTTGCTTGCCACCAACGATAAAACTACACTCCGTGTTCTACTCTTTGCCCTCACAAGATCAGAGATGAAGCAGCTTCAAACGCTGCTCCAGCACTTCGCAGATTTACGCCTGTCATACACATTCCCTCCTAACTCGTTTACATGCCTCTAATATCATGCCGGACCGCCAGAAGCTTCCAAAATCGCATTCCCACGCTTCATGGCAATCCGGTTACAACTCTTCTTCTATGCCAAAAGCAACGACGTCCGTGAGGATTATGGTGTGCACTTCTGTGTTTGGCACAGGACTTGATACACCCAGTACACGTCTGGAAATCCTCTTTGGATGCTGTTCTATTTTACCCGACTTAGCACAGCAAGCAAGTCAGGCCAGCCGTGACGGCCATCCAGCAGAATACATTGCTATTTATTCAAAACCTTACTTCAAAGCTGTTCAAGAACTGCTGTGCTCCTCAGCCTACCAAAACCCAAACGATACTAGGCGGGCTTATAATGACTCTTTGGCAGTTCTGCGTTGAAATGAAGTCCGAACTTGAATAGGACTAAAGGGTTTGTGTCACCGTAACCCTCTCTACGCCAATCTTGATGGAAGGGAATTTGGCCTTTTTGTATTCACTTCTTCTGCTCGGAACTGTGATATATGCGAAACTCTTTCTGCCGTCTCAACTGCATTCTCTCCCAATGCTACTTAATCACCGTCCATTCAGAAAACACTCTCCCGACAATCTGTTGCACCAACCCAACTTCCACTGCATCAAGAATCACAAAGCGCCTCGTACCCGTCTCAAGAGCTGCCGTCGTTAGATGTACATCTGTTGGCATTGATGGCTCAGCTTCCTTCATACAACTACAACATCTAAAGTGCTTCTTTTCAATCGCAAGCCTTAACAAAAGCTATTCCAAGCCCAGTAGCTAGTTTGGAGCTTCAAAATCCTTCCCCACTTCCCCAGTTCACTAATCCGTAATCTTCTCAAGAGAGTAGAGGGTTATTGTCGCTCAACTAAAATAAATCATTCTTCAATGTACTTTCGACTTAACATGCTCCCAGCTTCTCAAGTTTTGAAACATGTTCAGGATTAGGCTCGCCGTCTGCGTAACGTTTGAGTTCCATGCCTCTTTTGCACACAAACACCAATTACGAAGGTTAATCACACCTGTTCTTACGCCGTCAACAGCTGCTTCCGATGCTTTTTGCCAATACACCGAGCTGCAACAGGCCCTCATAAGTCCAATTCCCAAAACACTTGTTACATGTGCCACATGGGTTACTTTAAAAGTTTGACAACCCATTCTCAACCGTAATCATTTGGTACACTAGAATGTGAATTCATACGGTTGCGAGAACTCGCATGGGTTCTATGGCACTCTTCTCCTGACATGTGTTCTTCTATCGCTGTGTACCTTTTCTCCGAAACTCAAAACTCAACATTCCATAACACCAATAGCTCAATTGTCTCCGGTGCACGGTCTTCCCATATGTGTGACGCCCTTTTCCATTCATGGCTCACTGAATCGGACCCAAGAGCCGTCCCCAACCTCGTTCGTTTCACTACTTGGTACAAAGCCACCAAAGACTTTATTTAAATACTTGATGTGTCACCAATACTTGAGAGAAATTTGTAACTGTTCCTTTTTCCCCTATCTATTCGTCTTGAGTCTTCCTGACCACATATGCTGCACGACCTTGATAGCTAGTGCTTTCCGACATGTATTTTTTGTGAACGTTACGTGATGTGTACAGATAGCTTGAGTTCCTTTTCTTTCCGTTTATGGAATTCCATGCTACACGTATAACTGCGTGAGATGTAACAAATTTCCAACAACTGTAATCCAGATTACTATTGTGGTACTGTCAGCCCTTCTCTCGAGGTAGTAAAGCACAATGTCCGTTAGGAGTTTTTGTTGACTTCAAAGGTGCGTGTTCCTAAACGTGATCTCCGATATCCGCTGTCGCGAGCCGGGGGAATTCTTAAAGGGGATCTGCAAACACCAATCGGAGGGGGAGGTTCTCTGGGCGGACAATATTACTAAAGGCCCTGCTACGATGCGACCTGGGGATTGGCGGCTTAGAAACCTGAGTTCATCGACGAGAGACTCCAACCGTGACAGTAGATGAAGACTCAATGGTGCAGGTCTTTACTTCCCCAGAGGTGGAGCTCCATCGCCAGGTTAAGTATCTAGCCGGGAGCCCGCCTCGGCAGGTCCCACTACTGTAGTAACTACCTGCATAACGTAACTAAAATAAATAATAATTCTACCGTACCTTAAGGATACTGTAGCACACGCGGGCAGAGTTATGCACCACGTGCCCCAGCTAATATAATGCGAGCCCTTCTTAGGGATATTAAGCCATAAGGCCACGCCACCATTTTTCCCTTAGGAACCACTGTACTACGACTATCTTCGTCAATGATGAGGTGAAACGTAATAAACTTTCCTCCTCATCACCCAATTACTTCATTTACTCTTTTTCATCGCCTTATTCCCAACATTAGTTTTCTACAAATATTTGAAGGCAAATGTTACTTGTCATAGTCGGATGTTCTTTCAGTTCCTACTCATTTTGTCGATGTAGATCGTTGAGTATTCCAATCTTCGCATACAAAACCCTCCTCACTACTTTTCGTTTCTCCATTTTTTTCCGTATATCAACTCTATTTATGCCAGTTCCTTTACATGCCTTTTAATTTCATCAAATATTTTTCTTTCTCGTTCCCCATTGGTTTTGTTTCTCATTTACGTTCCTCAACTCTGGGTGTTTATTGCTTTCTGTTTCTCAGCACCATAATCCTGAGCACAAAAGCGCTTTTTCATTTTCTATGAACTCACTCAATGCAGAAATGACGCTATTCTTTATTACCGTTTCCCAAGTTGTGCTACACGTTCCCTTATTTTTGATTCATTTTTTGTATGGTACACCATCGACCGCCCGGACACTACGTGACTTTCTTACTAGCGTCCCACGTCCATGTTTGCATTATGAACCCACTCCAATATCTCTTTCCTCGGTTTATTTGTAGGTCTTGTTGTTTTTAACAAGCCTTACAGACAATTTTACGCTTCTGCTAAACCGTCTCGCGTGTGCTATTGATGCCTACTGCCTATAGGCAGCCTTTTGAAGGTTTTTCCACAAACAAATATTCCTTATCTTCCCCAACATACCAGTTATTGGATTCCTGTCTTTTAATACGCGAAAAACCTTGCTGGCAGAACATTTCCTTGGTTACCAGGCGCTACTGACCTTTCCTGGTTAAAACCAAGCGCCAACGTACCCCACATGACTTACGAAATGGAGGCATATGCACAGATGTACGTAGCGCACACGCCGCGTAGGTGCCACGCGCGTGCAGGACACGCGCTTGTCAAAAACGAAGCAAAACCAAGCGCAAACGGTGGTTGCAAATCTAGATTTTTTAATAATTGCGCTTGGTTTTCGGGCCGTTCTTGATTTGCATTATATTTAGCCAAAAATTGACAGTGTCGCATTTTATTCATATGCAACGCGCAGACCTTGGTCGCCTCTTTGCGGTACCGAAATCGTACATACAGTGTTTGCACCACAAAATCAACGTTTCCTGTCGGAACCAAGCGTTAACCTACGCTCTACGAAAACAAGCGCAAACCCATACTCCGGATGAATAATACCAAAAGAATGTTCAAATGTGATGACCTCGTAGCGCAAGCGGCAGCTACAAACCAATAACCTTTCGCGAATTTAATTGAATAGACAAGACTGACGGAGAGTTCTACGACTCCAGCTTGTGCAAGAAGTTTATAAGTACTTCTATTTAGTGTCAGGACCGGTGTATTGACCTAGGGTATGGGTTTGATCATGTGAGCCTATAACAAATGGTTCACCAGGATGTCCTTGACATCCAACTGCACTTTGAGCACATGCAATTTGAGCCACGTCAGCTACATAACTGTACAAAAATGTCATGTAGATGATTCCAATTCTACCACACATATTTATGTAAGAACAGGTAATCAAATGAAAGTACTGTTCCATCGTCTTCACGCAGCATGGTGAGCCACTTTCTCCGACAGTTACCCTCGCAAAGATGATGGTAGGATGCAAAGTACTTGGATGTGATTCTCCATGATTGGTGTTGGCAATATCTTAGTCAAAGAATCCGCGTAACTGAGTTCAGAGGGTGTGCATTCAACAGCAATTTGATTATTTTCAATAGCTTCCTTGACAAATCTGTAAGGAATGCAAATGCGCCTCACATTTCGAAGACCGTGCACTTCATTGGTCCATTTGATGCTCCCAAGATTGTCCTGAAAGATCTTAACAGCATTGTTTGTATGCAAATTAAGTTCTTCATAAAGCTATAATATCCACTTTACATTCTTTACGCATTCAGATAAAGCGTGAAATTCGGCTTTGCAAGTGGACAGTGCAATTGATTGTTGAAGTTTTGATATTCAAAAAACAGGCGTTCTACCAATACAAATGAGTGCCCCTGTTCTTGATCGTCTACCATCCCATTCTCTTCCCCAACCGGCATCACAACATGTACGAATGGCTGTAGAACTGCCCTTTGGAATAAAAAATCCATAGTATATCGAGCCCTTTAAGTATCAAAGAAGATGCTTCATAGCTTTCCAGTGCAGCTGCAAGTAATTTGAGTGAATCTTTCCTGACATCGAAACAGTAGTTGAGATGTTTGGCCTTGTTCGTGCCGAGAGAAAAAGTAGCATCCCTAAGATATCCCTGTACGGGACATTCTATATTTCGATGGTCTCCTCTTCGTGTCGATCATGAGCCAAATCGTAAAGTGAATAAGAAACTGGCAGAGGTGTTCTGACGGGTTTGCAGTGTTTCATGTTTGCTTCTGCAAGAAATTTCTCGATCTGTGCTGCTTGAGACAAAACTATTTCCGTGTCTGTTTCCTGTACGGGAACCCCGGGAAAATTTGTTCCATGGCTAAGGTCCTTCACCGAAAAGGATTTCTTCATTTTCTCTTTGGCTTTTTGAAAAAGTTTAGCATTTCAAAGCAAAACAATGTCGTCGACGTATGCCAACAGAACGACCATTCCACCGCTCTCACGTCGTACAAACAGACAATCTTAGACGGATACTGTAGAGAATCCAAGAGTTGTAACAAAGCGTTTCAAGATTCGATACCACAGTATTGGAGCTTCTCGCAGAACATAAAGAAACTCCTTAAGCCTTGCAAGGCCACCATCGGCTTCAGCAATGCCTAAAATCTTTGGGAGGCGAATGTAGACATTAAACACCTCGGGAAGTGCGGCATACAGAAAGGCACCCTTAATGTCTACTTGCTGTCTCTCGCATCCAATAACTGAAGCTAGGCACAACAAAACCCGAAATATCTCGAAACATATGACGGATGCGTAGCAGTGTTTGGCCTCAATGCTCGTAAAATGTTATAGATTTCCACAAGCCACAAAGCTTGCCTGGAACCTTTTCGGGTTCCCGTGATCATCTCTCTTCAATTGCAACATGACTGCTGTAGGGAGTGGTCTGCATGTCACCTCTGTGACTCGTTCGTAGGTTTCTGCTTCAAGGATAGTGTGCTGCAATGCCCGGCGACGGGAGAACACCACGAAGACGTTCGGGATCTTCCTCTCACGAGGTGAACGCAGTAGCAGAGCCCTTCCAGGGATGACACGACTAGGTCGGTTGTAAGCCGAGGTCAACCTTCACGACTTGCGTAAGAAGAGAAGGGGTAGCTGGCAAACCAGAGAGGCTCCGTCCACACGATGTATTGTTCCAAGTAGGAGGCACGAGTCCAAACGGTGGCGCACACGAGAATGAGTCAGTATGAGCCGCGGATAGCGGGGGCTAGCCATAAAGGGGAAACGGAGAAGGGAAAGGAACAGGGAAGTGAGGAAAAAGGGGGCGAGTCACAAGAGGGACTCGATGGATATCGACAGGGCCGGAGGAAACCGTATACACGGCGAAACCACAACTGTGAGTAGACTGGTATCCCAGAAATGGGTTCTGTTAGGCGAGCAAGGGGGTTGAACAAACCGTATGCAACAGGATATTTCTCCGTGGTGGAGTCGAGAACCGCCGAAGGCGTGAATGTTCAGAGCCAAGTCCTTGGTTAGACACCCTTCGTTTTTGGGGAAGATTCTAAGCAGGAACACCCTTGTTGGGGGAGTTTACTGAGGTGCAGCGGTGGTTGCCGCTGCACTAGGTACAGTAGACTACCTAGTGTAATAACTAAATAAATAAATAGAATATTTCTAATCATGTATCCACTACAGTACCATCACCCGTGTGACACGTGAGCAAGCCATTGCCACGGCGCATTCCGGCTATGCCGTGCACCACGTGTATGCCCACTGTCGCCGCATTGCTCCTGTTCATAGCAGTGTAGTAAGTGCCATCCCCGATGTATCAGAAATTATGAACCAGTGCCTGGAATTCCCCTTGAGAAGGGCGTGCACTACAGATAGTCTTGAACTCTTCTTGGATCGCATTCTCCCAGTGCTTCCATTCCTTGCTGCGCGTTGCGCTGGTCAATGTGGGTTCATTACCAGTAGATATGGATTGTAGTACGTACAGGGTTGCTTTCGAAAGAAGACGCAGATTATACCCGGGTTTACGACTGTATCAAGAGATTGGATTTAGTCATTGGTATGCCATTATCATGGTACTGAGTACCATAAAACGTTGACGGTTGTACTCTGTAGTTCGTTAAGGAGCTCCAGTTCTCTGGGTCGTCGTTACCCAGGTCTTCAGTCTTATGAAAGAATACTTCATTAGCTTTTAAATACTTTTCATAGTTTCCGTTTTCCAATTCTTCTTCGTCTGTTGATGATTCTTCCAGTACAACTAAACCATTATCTTCATCTTTCTGCACGTTTCCTTCTGCATCATGATCTCTGAGAGTCGTTACGCATGGGAATGATTCTTCATGGAACTTAACATGCTTCGAAGGCCGCATACCACTTTTGGTTAGTATTCTGTAAATGCCTCCCGCGATATGCCCCAAGTTCAGTCCATTCTGTGTTGTGAGCACTATCCTCCCCTTTTGCTTCCTTTCCTCTTTCGAGTACTCCATGGTAACGAGACAGCCGAAAGGTCGAATATGTTTTGCATGGAATGGGTCAGCTCCCTTAAGAGCTACATGTGGACTTGTCTGTCACCGAGTGCCTGGCAATATTTTTGCAATCTACAACATGTTGCAGAGCGTAGCACCAGTACTGCCCGGGAAGATGTGATTGTCCAAGGCATGTACGGATGGCTGTTATGAGTACACCCTGCGTTCGCTCAATATATCCATAGGAAGATGGCGTATACGGTGTGGAGTTGAATACTTCAATTCCGAGTGCTTTCATTTCTGAGAGAATGCGGCTGAACTCCTTCCCGCCATCGGTGTGCAGAGACGTGATTTTATACAGAGTTTGTCTTTCCATCCAGTTCATGAAGTGACGAACTGCCTTGGATGCCTCCCCTTTCGTGGATAGGGACTTGGCAAATACATACGTGCTTTACTCATCAGATACGGTGCAGAAGTGCTTGGAACCATCAATTGCCCTCTGTTTGATTTGTCCTACCACATCCGCATGTACTGGTCTATGTAGTACAGTGGCTCCTACGGAATTATGGTGGTTTGGCCTTAAGGCATAATATTCCTAAGGAGGGTTCGTAATTTATTAGCTGGGCCACGTGGTGCATAATATTGCCTGCGTGCGCTACAGTAT
>JAHNZQ020000016.1:2568509-2583457 GCA_019155205.2 Gracilaria vermiculophylla | reverse complement strand
TTCCCCCGGCTCGCGACAGCGGATACCGGAGACCACCTTTAGGAATACGCGCCTTTGGAGTCACTAAAAACTCCTAACGGACGTTGTGCTCTACTACCTCGACAGGAGGGCTGACAGTACCACAGTCTAGGCTCCTTAGCCTTGGCAGGCTTCCAGTATAAGAGCGTCTGAACTTCGCCTTCTCAGATGGATCACAATTGTTGATGGTTCTCGTAGAAGCTGGTAAAGTATCTTCGGCCATGAGCTCTTTGATTTCATGTTGAGAGCCAAAGTTGCCAAGGCAATTGTGCCATATCTCCGCTGCACTCTTCATTCTACCCTTTCTATTATTTGGTCGGGGTGTGCTTTCCACTTTTTTGTCGTCTCTGAGGTCCATAGCTTCCTCGAATTCATCCTTCTCGGACATATTGCTCACTCTGTTGATGTGGTCATCATGACCAAGCGCATGCTGACCGTACCATGATTCCGACTCTGCAAGCTCTGAACTGTTGTTTGATACTGACGAGAGATCTCCCACACTGCTGCTATCCCCACTAAGTTCTTCAAGAGAGTCTGTTAGCCTTGCCATTGTGATTCTTTCGTTCTCGCGCTTGAGAGAGTCGTTCACTCTACTTCCAGTGTAATAGAGCCCATCGGTACCTTTTGGTGCTATGGCGACCGTTCTCAGATTATCAGTCTCATCAAATATGACTGCTTTGTCTCTTGTGAAGAGAACACAGAATTCCTTCTCAGTCAAGGCTGGAACAGAAAGTAGCTTTATCGCTAGAATTTCAGCACTTAGCGTGTTGCTTGGGAAAACTTCTGTCTGCTGACCGCATGCACTCCATTCTACTCTTTTGGGTCCGCGTTATGTGGCGTGGACAACAGAGTCATCACCCAAGGCTATTGGAACGAGACATTACTCAACGTCGTGTAGTGTGTTTAGGAAGGATGTCATGTGTGAGGTGGTTTCGGAGTGTAACATCATTCATTCTTTACCTTCCACCTTGGCTGCCATCATCCGCACTATTGCAGCTCGAGTTTTGCCCTCCTTCTTATTGTGGTTCTCGTCTTTAAAGGAAGCCGTAATGGTGCTTCGCGTTTCCGTCATGTTCCGCTCGCTTGCCTTGTTACGCGAGGACCTGAGCCTGTTTTTGAGATTCATGGGATTGAGCGAGCATCTGTCCGTATTATGGCCAGCCGTATTGCATATATAGCACTGCGATTCTGCGGTGTGAACTCGATCGAGCCTATTTTGCTTCGTCTTCACAGATTGCTGCTCTTCTATTAGTCGGGCTGATACTGTGTCCCAAGTAGTGGCTTCATCAGTTGATGCTTTTAAGGCTGCAGTGATAGGGAAACGTTCGCTGGCGTCAATTGAGGCAGTGAGTACTGAAATGGCTAGTTCCTTTGGAATCTTGGTATCCAGTGCCTCTAGCTTCTCAAGAATTGCCTTCATCCTGTCAATATATTTTCTCATATCCTGTTTAGTGCTCCTGTAGCTGAGTGATATGAGTTGAGTCATCTTGGCTATTCGAGGGGCTGCAGTCTTGGAGGTATACCGCTGCCCTAGCTTTCTTAACATAATGCAAGGGATCTGCACACAGTTCTGAGCCACTCGAAGCCCCTCGTTCGAAATAGCGGTAACAATGATTCCAGAAGCCTTCTTCTGAGAAACTGGGAATTGCGCTTTTTTGTATTCTTCATCGGAAAGACAAACTTCATTCTCCAGAACTTCACTGAGTCTTTTTACATTATATACTGCTTCAACTTGAATATTCCATATGGCAAAGTGCTGACCCACTCTCAGGGAATCTATGTGCGTCTTCTCTGACTATGACATGGGGATTGCCAAACAGTGTCACGGAGCTCTTGATTAGCGCAAGTTAACCAACGAAAGAAAGTGTGAGCCACGCGTAGTGAGCCACGCGTAGGAGAATGGTCGAATGTAGTGAATTCGTAGCGCAAGCGGCAGCTACAAGCCAATAACGTTTCACAAATTTTAATTGAATCGACAAAACTAACTGAGAGTTCTACGACTTCAGCTTGTTCAAGAATTATATAAGTACTTCTATTTAGTGTCAGGACCGGTATACTGATCTAGTGTATGGGTTTGATCATGTGAGCCTATAACAAATGGTTCACCAGGATGTCCTTGACATCCAACTGCACTTTGAGCACATGCAATTTGAGCCACGTCAGCTACATAACTGTACAACAATGTCATGGAGGTGATTCCAATTCTACCACACATATTTATGTAAGAACAGGTAATCAAATGAAAGTACTGTTCCATCGTCTTCACGCAGTATGGTGAGCCACTTTGTCAGACACTCGCGATGGCAATTTGATGAAAGATTGCAATGTTAGATGGCAATCTGATGGAAGATTGGAATGGTGGATGGCAATTTGATGAGAGATTGCAATGGTAGATGGCAATCAGGAGCCCATCAGATTGGTCCGATGCCTGGTTCAGATTGAGAAATCTAAATTTTGGGCGAACAGTCACAGTGACCTTGCACTCCTTCAGTTTTTAAACGTGCAGCGACATGATAGATTGCGTGCAATACCGACAACAATCGGAAAAAGAACTCTGACCTCAAATATGGCTACATGTCGCTCTTCAGTGCTTATGTACGTTTATTGCTGGCCGTCGACAAAAAAGAAATTGGAATTTGCCGCAGATTTGCTTCACCATAGCTCTCTCGTCATCCATCGCCGAATTCCCCATCGTTATCTTTAAGCGTGCCCAGCATGTAAAGAATTTACATGATGTGTGCTTCCCATCATATTGATTCTATTGAAGACAAGAAGTACGTGAAGAGGATATAAGAAGTGTCAAACGGAGAGTGTGCAGGGGCAGGAAAGTAAAAAGCTAAACACACATTTGACAATTTTGCCAATAAACATTTGACATTGGGCAAAGAAGAAGAATAAATAGATCTGAACGACTGTCCCCTTCATTTACACAGAACAATCCCCGACAATGATGCAAGATAAGCGTAATTTTGCAGACAACAAAGGATTTTTTCCACAGTGTGAATCGTGTTTGAAGCGCACAAAAAGTTAACCAAAAAAGAAACACATCACATAAAATTGTGGCGTAGATGTCTTCGACTGTAACTTGGGCTTTCCATGGTGCGCAACTCTTATCGGAAGATCTTCGACAGTTTACCGTGTTCGTCTTGTGTAAGAAGTCTCCTCCTTTCTTCCAGACTGTTGTGTTGTAGGCATTAACTTGATGTCCGCAGGGTCACGTCGTGTTCAAAATAGTTGTTAAAAGCCATCCCAAACATTAATCACTCGATTCCGAAGCAGCGAGCCTACACACTTTATTCTCGCACTGTCCGTAAAACAGTAGATTTTGCCCCTGGTATTGAGGTTGGCGAGCCAGATGCGCGACAATGATCACTTGTCCTTATGCACCCCTCGGCCAGCAAACTCAAAAGAAGATTAGTGACCAAAGAAGAGAAATTCAGGAGGCGAAAAAGGCCGGTAGCGAAACGCTCACGCAAACGAGGCAACCTTAAGAGGTCTGATAGCTTCTCGAAAGAACACTGTAGGTACTAAATGAGCGTAACACAGGTGTAGAGCTACGTCTCCACAGCTAGCAACTCCCACACAGATCGCGATCAATGCGTATGCGCTCATAATAAAGATGAAGAAGAAGAAGACCATGATCACTTGTTCATTCGCAAAAGTTGTTGATCAGCTCGTTAATGATGCGAACCGACATCGAGTTGAAATAATATACTGCCTTGCACGAGTGTTAAGCTCCTCTGCGCCACGTATCTACAACAGTTGCACGATAATGTATTTCCTAATCCAAGACCAAGAAGAGATGAGATGGAGAATACGCTTTTTCCATGTTTTCTGTGCATGACTTGATACTAAAAAGGCGACATGGGCGTCAGTTCAGCAGCGCATTGATCTTCGATCACCATATAAGAATTGTTTACTGGCACGACAATGCAATGAGCTTCGTGCACTTAACGCAATAAGCTCTCTCAGGCTTCATTCTAGATCAACGGATCACGCTGTATCTTCAGAGCATCTACATCTTCAGGAACAAACGCAGCACATTGGAACTTTGCATCCGATAAAGCTCTCGCTCTCTTGCAACATGCTTGTAGAATATGTAACGCAACAAGGTCAAAGTCGCCAGGTGCATTGAAACAAACGTCAGTCAACTGCAGTGTGGCTTCAGACGTACACCTTTCCAGTTCGTCCAGCTCTTCAATTGCATTAGTTGGAGATGCAGTGGTGGTAAAATTACCTCGTCCTACCACGACGTCAAATGAATATAACTCTTTCGCATCAGGTTGTTCACATTCACATAACCATATTCCACCAGTTTGAAACTGTGTTATTTGAGGAACGACTCTTGTGCTACAATTGTTTGTAGTGAATGAAAAAGGATCGGTTTTGTTTTGTTCTTCGGGTGTGAGAGGAATGTCAGCGCAATGGCTCATAATACGTTCAGCCTCGGAATCGAATAAAGTTGGGTTGGAGATGCACAATCGAGATAAAGGTTCACTTCTCTCTTCAGTACATCTTAAAAACGCTTCGTTCCGACCTACAGTATCGTTCTCTTCGAATGGCACTGAAATCCTTGCCAATCCATTCACGGCACGTTCATCGCTCTCTATACCTGCCAACGGCGGACATTTGCAAACCCATACGAATGCGTTCGTGCTTCCTATTTCTCGGTTCATGTTCACGGGGCATCGTTCTTGTGCTGGATTGTTTGTGGCGTCGACGTCAGAAGAAAAGATGCACAGAGTGATGAACACCACGCAAACAACACACTGCGTACAGCGAGCCATCGAGAATTTTTTGGCTGGGGATGAGTTCATGCGGCGAAGAAACTACACTTTGAAGGATGTTCATGAAAATATATGGAAGACGTGGCCGAGAGATGAACTGTGCCGGTAAGGGTTAATACTGTAAAGCATCAGAAACGTTTACCTCATGAATATTATCTCAACAAACTGTCTATCTCCGTTCGAGCTCCGCCCGTCGATGTTCAACGTTTAAAGAGCCAATGGTTTGACGATCAGACTGATATTCTGGATGTTCGAACAAAATCATGCCACTGAAAACTGGTGAACTCGTTCAATCGTAGTTGAACAATGATTGTCTGCCACGCTTCGCATGCATGGGCGAGATTGGCGTCAAACGTCGCGAACGACTAGTGGTAAGTCGGATGGAAGCACCAGTAGGGTGCTTCGAAAGAGGATCTAGGTGAGATCTGTAAGTGCCACGGACAAATGTACGTACCGCAACGCTTGCGTCTTACACCACAGCTCAGATGTGGAATATGGCGGCTGGTATGTACGCTCGAAGGTGGCAACTGTGACCATGACCGCCAAAATCTGGTACACATCATATCTATCGCGGTGGCTCCAGCCCGAGCGCGGCTATATGTGGCATTGCAACGTGGTCGCCCTGGCCGCGTGTCCAGCGAGCGCTCGTCCACGCGTGGTGCTGCGTGTACAGAGCAACAGCTGGCCAGCAGTGCCTGGAGGCAGCTCATTGCGGTTTTTATTTCAAAAACACTTATTCGAATTCAAACGTTCAGTCCCGAGGGCAGTCACCGCGTCATCATCATGGCGTTATCCCTGCTGGCACTTCTTCCTCCGTCTCCGATCATTCTGACTGAGGGACATCCTCAGACCGCCGTCAGACGCTCTTCAACTACCGGCGTGTAAGGGCTTGAAAACGTCAGGAATAATGCCACTTCTCCTATGGGATTCTGGGTATTCTCAATGCGCTCCGCTCCATCCCAAGTGTATCCTTCTCTGGGGCTCAATTTGAGACAAGGCCCAATTTGAGACAAAAATAATATGTAAAATAAGACGATTCCAACCTCTGTCAATGTTTTTCCATCTGAAACCAACGGCATCAGGTCCCGAGACATATTAAAAACCCTGTCACCACGCCTCCGTCAATGCACGTAATGACAAGGGTACATAAAGCACAAGTGAGGCAGAGACAAGAACAGAAAGAAAAGCGGCACAATTGCCTTCGTCTCCTAAAAAAGGCCATTAAGTTTGCAATGCCGCCAGTATAACCCGATTTTCAAATAGTACTTGTGCGCCAATACGCGCTGCGCACTTTTCTAAAGATGCCAAAAAACTAGAGGCACTATAAAAACCATTCAATAACCATCCAGGCCGAAAAAAAGTTATATACCCTGCGGAAGAAACTTTAGTTGTAGACCGCACGTATGAAGCAGCACGCCACGGATTTGCCGCAGACAAACAGCAGATCAAAACTTTAATGACCCAGGTTGCGAACGAAGCACGCAATACATACAAGAACAGTCTTCCAAGTGAACCTAAAGTGCGAAGATTTAGAGCCAAACACAGACAGTTAAATTTTAGATCGTCTGAAAATCTCACAGCCGCACGACTAGCGGCGCAAAACCTCATCCATGTACAGACACTGAAAATAGTTCTGCAAGATATTGAATAAAAACATCCGGGACTCCTTCAGGATCCTAATCGTGTGTGGAACTCTGATGAAACCAGCGTTTTTCCTCCTATTAGTAAAAGAAAAAAATGTTTTTGCCCATCGGATACGAAAAAGACCGAAACAAAACTGTCGATGAAAGAAAACGGCAAACATGTAACTGCGGGCATTGCAATATCTGCCGCCGGAAATAAAGCTCTGCTTCTGCTGGTGATGGCGGGTATACAAAAAATGTCACGATGGTTTGAACCGTATCTTGAAAAGAATATTGTTGGTGTTCACGGTGAGCCGCACTGGATGACGGAACCCGGATGCTGTCCAAATGAAACTGTAATTTTAGGTAGTGATGACGGTTCTGTTGAAAAGAAGAATATACACTTTATCATAGATCACATGAACACGTACATAACAACCATAGTATCCGATCCTGACACATACGTTCTACTTCTTTTCGACGGCTACAGCTCACGAGATAGTGTATTTTGGTTAGAAAGACCCGAAGACCACAGCATCCTCGTAATGAAACTACCGTCAAACACAACTTACTTTCTAAAGCCTTGCAATAGGCCTGTAAGCAATTATTTTCAAACGGCCATTCGAGCTAATCGGGACCAAATCATGAAGCAGTGCCATGTGTCGCATTTTAATGTGGATTTTCAAGTTAAACATGGCTGTGGCCGGATATCGTACCATAATCCAAGAAATTGTACGAAAGTCTTTTGTTGAGACCAAGCTGTGGCCTATGAATTTCAAATGTGTCGACGAGCTTACGGAGAACAGTGAAGGAGACAACATGAAAAACCTAGTGGATGTTTAAATAAAGACGAAACCATGGATCTGAAGTCTCTCACCTCGTACCATAATTTACGCGCGCGAGAAAACTTGATATCTAGAATACACAACATAACATCTCCCGGTTATCCTCCCACGAAAGTACTAGCAGAAGAGTCTGTGGTAATGAGATCGCAATACGTTGCCAATGGCTTGCTTCAAGATACAATACACCCAGCCAAAAAATTTACCCCTGATAAAACTCGGAATGTCGTCGTAGAGAAAGGTAATGGGGCTGCAACTTACATGTTCGACAGGTCTGAGTATTACCATACAGTGAGTGGAGTTTCTATCTGTGACGTTCCAAGTGCAGCACTGTTTGACAGTGATATAAAACTGAGCAGTCGTAGGTAGGCGTACAGGCAAGGAAAGTTGCATGGCGAATGTGCCAATTTGGAACTGTTTGGGGACATTATTTGCATTGCCACTCTCCCGCCTTTTTGGGAGAGGGCTGAGGCTCCGTGGAAGCTGGAAAGAGCACTGACGCCGTGCCGACGCCAGCCTTCACCCCTTAAATTGGCCTCGCAGGCAGCCCTACGCATTCAGGGGGAAGAAGCCATCGAACTGCCAGCCGTAAATTGTATCTATCTTCTCTAACATTGTTTCAGGGGCAGAGTTGATGACGGTTGCAAAAATGAAGCAAACACAGGCTTCTACTTTAACGTTGAGAAACAATAACAGTGAGAAAAAGGCCACAGTAAAGTGCACACGGCACTCAATAGTTTTTGAGAACGGTAGCAGCGAAGATGCAAATCCGAATGTAGTTCGTAGGCGACGCAGTCGACGGAAACCGTTTGAGCCCATCATGGATGATGACTTGCCTATTGCACGGTGGCCAGCCACGGAAATGCGACAAATCCAAGAGACAAGGTGAGTTGAATTGTTGGCGGATCGAGAGGAATTTGTCAGCTCCTTGCTGCAGCTGACGTCCTCAGAACTCGAGTATGAGCTTCAAGACTAGGGTGTCCCAAATTGAACCCTGGCCTCTTCCGACAACCTGTTGGTATTATTTTGACCGTTTGAAAATGGAGAAATCCTACGTGGGTTTGATACCGGCAGCCAAATAAACTTCTGTCCCAAATTGAGCCCCAGAGAAGGATATCCGTAATTCATCAACGCCAAAAACGAGCTGGTTGCAACTTGATGTATCTCCTTCTCATCAAAGGGATGGCCCTCAATGTGCTCGCTCACTACCCTGCTTCCCACTGCTCTGAACAAATCGAATTCCACAACAATTCCTGCTACCTGTGGGAATGGCCCAAAGCCGATAGGATCCCCGAGCGATGCCGAAAGCCCGTTCTCAAGAGCCTCCAGCACGCCATGTCCGGAGATGGTGATCATGGATAGGTTATTCTGAAACACCGCCAACCCAAGTACATCCCCAAGCGTTACAGCTCCCTCACCCAGTGATCTAGGAGAATAGTCTGAGTTTATTCTGCAAAAGTCCGCGTGCCTTTCCGCATCAAGAAGGGCATCACATACTAGGTTTCTTCTTGCACACTCCTTGCCGAGACAGTCATGTAGAATGGTGGCAGTCAACGTTGTTACCGGGTTTTCAAGGTTTTCTCCCTCCAGCCGTGTTGAAA
Organism: Gracilaria vermiculophylla; assembly: GCA_019155205.2. NCBI lineage: Eukaryota > Rhodophyta > Florideophyceae > Gracilariales > Gracilariaceae > Gracilaria > Gracilaria vermiculophylla. The sequence continues at coordinate 2,574,587 of JAHNZQ020000016.1, read as the reverse complement.
AGCCATCGATCACTCGTTGAACCCCTTGGTCAAGAGGGATACGGCCATCCAACGGCAACACGCCGTAACCGTTAAAGTATAACTGCCCTTGATTTAAGCTGACATCCAAGAAGCCCAGCTGTCTCCCAAATTCAAAAGTGGATACCACATAGCAAGTAGGACCGTCTGCGCGCTGCAATCGGCGGGGATAACTACCATCTTTCGCGAGATCGACCATGGTGAAACCACCAATCACCAAGTCCAACTCTGCTACTTTTGCGCAGAGCTCCTCATCGCTCTGCAGACCTAAATGCGTCACGGCGATCACGTTCTGTGCATTCTTGCAATGCGACACTCTTCGTTGGATGGCCACCATCGGGTCTTCAATCTTGAGGAACTGTTCATAGACGTACAGCTGGTTCAACAGCAGTGTGAACGCCAAAACAAAACAGAAATCCCCTATATCCAACTTGTTTCTCAGTGTCACACCCTCTGGATGCCCCAATAAATTGATGTTGGTGCCCAACCAGTTGACATAAAGAGTACGACGTATGGTGTTGAAAATGGGGTCCACGGCGATGGTGACGTCCTCGATACCGAATATGGCAATATCATTCCCTATTGCGTTGTAAGCTGCGGTGGCTATCTCGTCGTCGAACAGGGTCCAGAAGAGCGTGCAAAATGAAAAGTGACCAGCCGAAATTCGCACATCGCACTGCAGCAAATCAAAGGCGGATACTCCAATATGGCTTCTTGGTCTCAACTAATGCTTTCCGTACAGGGCATGTCTCTGCCTACCACCATTGTGGTGAATCTCCAGGAAAAATGAAGAACACTGCCACACCCAAACCCTTTGCCATGGTTGCCCAACCGGCACTGTCAGAAGCGAATCTTTCAGCGACGTACAGTATCTATATAATTGTGATTATTTTACTCGAAGAATTGCACACCGCATTTGCATCTGCTTCCTTGCAAGAATGGACTCGCACGGCAAACAAGACTAAGCATACGAGAGCAATAACCTGAAGCGGGAGAACGGAGTATTAATTATTCAAGCAATATCACAACGTCCTATGTTGCAATCGTCTACAGTTCGAATTGCATTCTGATTCTATAAAAATATCCACTTCTCTGAACGTTAATCTCAAGCACATTGATTGACTCAACCAGACGCCTTAAGGATATCGTTCGAGGCCCCTGATACAATAATGGAAAGCATTGTTGCCCACCGATTTGATGCGACAGAACCTGATGCAACCATTGTCATGGGATACGAAAATGATTTGGACCAAATATTTAGTAAACCACAAGTTGTCTTTCCTGCTAACGGCGGATGTCGAGTGCAAAACTACAAATCGGAAGAGCACGAAGTCATTGAGTGCCGAGCACTGGCCGAGGGGACGGCTCTGAAGCACAAGAACTTTTCCACAGGTTTTGCTGGAGGAAAAAATGTGGTGCACTTACACAAAAATGGTCAACTGGATACCAAAAAGCTCATGTATGACATATTTCTGGTGCTTCGTAAATTTGAAGGACGGTTCCTCACTGGATGTGACCTTAGTACAAATGAGACTGACATGAAAGTGCTCTCTGAGTTCACGGCACGCGGAAGGAGCAAAAATAACTATGTCCTAGCCGGTCTGGGATCAAGGTGTAATCCAAACGAGGCAACGGCTTTTGGCGTTGTTGCTTCCGTCCAAGAACTTTCACTTTTCCTCAATCCAAAAAACGACATTTTCACCGTTTTAGTGCTGGGAACTGGAAAAGTAGGTGCTCAAGTTGCTTCCTTTTTGTTTTGTTTATCGCAATTTCATGTGCTTGTCGCGGACAGGGTTCCAGGACTTGCTTCAAATGCTGCTCCAAACGCTGAAGATGTGTCTGAAAAGGATTGATGTGGCGGGGATTTTGATATACTCATTCCGTGTGCCGCGTCCCATGTCATTGACACGTATGCTGCCCGTCAACTTAGCTGTCAAGCCATTTGTGGCTCTTCTAATATTCCCATTGCTAATATGGCGGCAAAAAACGTATTGCGAGAAAGGGTAATTGTACTTGTGCCCGAGAGTATTTCTTCCGCAAGCGCAATCTTGGGGGATTCCATTGAACATTATGCAGAACACCTGTTTTCCGACAGTCACCCATCATATGTGTATGCATTTATGTGGTCGCTGATTAGAACACAGACACAAAAAGTTTTGAATGTGTTACAGCAAAAGCCGGATTTGAGCCAAGATGTTGCTCTTCGGGAGGTAATAGACTCCCAGGCAATGACCTCTCCTATGGGAACCAACTATTTAGAGTGGGTGAATACTAATTCGAACGAATTTGATATTGCCATCGATGGAGGGGGCATGGCTGGTACAAGCTGCGCATACAACTTGGGTAAAAATGGGTTTTCTGGATCTGTAGTGCTTGTCGAACAAGGAAAAGTGTCAAATGTTCATGGGTCTTTCTATGGTGATTCACGTATGTATCGTGAAATGTATTCCGATCCATTCTATTCTAAGTTAATGTCTGACTCATTGATTTTGTGGTATGAGTTAGAAAACGAGACGAACACTAAACTTCTTACTCGCAATGGACTTCTTTTTTCGGTTCTTCTGATACAGGGGAAACCGCTGAAGGTTCTGTTCTTGGATCTATCAAAACATTGGAGAGCCTTGGCATTGAACACGAAATCATGAATAGCAGTAAGGAGCTTCGTCAGCGATTCCAGGGACTTGAACCCGATGAAAAGGATATTGGAGTGTTCTCTGAGGCAGACGGATCAATCAATGCTTCAGCTACATGCCAAGCAATGGCGGAATATGCCGAGAAAAGAGGAGTTCTTGTCTGGGAGGGAGTTACGGTTCTTTATGTCTATTCGAAAGAAATAGGTCCATACGAAGCCGTGGTTCTTCTCAGCGATTGGAGAGTTATCCGTGTCCAAACTAAACTGGTGCTGGCCGCTGGTGCGTGGTCAACCCGATTGTGGAAAGATCAGTTCGATCTAGAGCTGAATGCAGAAGTGCAGTTAGTAGCGTGGGGACATTTTGAGCTGGCAGATGACGTGGAAGACATACCCCAGTGATTTTTCTTTCGAAAGCAGTCGCATACTAACTTGCCAATGGCAGATACTCACAATGGACTCTATTATGGGTTTCCGGCCAAACGCTCCCACCACCAAGGATAATCCAAACGGATTGTGAAAGTAGGAGTCGACTTTACGCCGGATTGTGCTCCTTGTGACTCCTCCGTTTTAAAGGCCAATACGAGAAGTGTCCACCAAGAGATGCGAAACGACATTCGCTGCTTTTTAAGACGCCATTGGCCGCGTACTGGGGATGAAATCGAGCTTCAGTACATTCCACACCACGTGACACCTTCTCAAGACATTGTATTGGGAGCTCTTCCACAAATGCCAAAATATTCTTCTCTTCTGCGGCGGGTCTGGTCGAGCATTCAAGTTTGCTCCTCTGTTGGGATCATGCCTAGCAGACCTTGCGCAGGGGCGGGAACCACGCTGTGATATCCCGATTCGGGCCAAACAAGGTAATCACTTCCGCAAAGGCACCGTGTGACCATTCTGACCAGAACGAGGAAACAACTACTAGAAGCGTGTTTGGAAAGTCTCATGTACCGTATGGAAAAAAAGGGGAAGGGAGTTATTCGTGTTTAACGCAAGGATGCTTTGATGTTATGGCAACTTTCGAATCCCGTGTCCTTAATGAATTTGAGCATTTCCTTCATTCCATGTCGCTGAAATGCGACACTAAACGAGCTGTCGTTTTTTGTGATTTCTGTGCGGCAGACGGAGGAACATCATTGGAAATATGGAACAAGATCATTCGAAGATACAAAGAGTTTGCGCCGGATGTTGAAATTGAGATGAAGTACGAAGATCAACCCAATGCTGAATATCAAAGCCTTTTTTTATACACGCAGGGACTTCTTCGACTGCCGGGAAGGGCAGGAAATATATATTTGGAAGAAGAATTTGGCGATATGGTGTTTGTGTCCGCGGTTGGTACAAGCTTTCACAGACATTGTATGCTGTCTCGTAGCCTCAAGTTTGGCTTCTCTGCCACTGCAATGCACTGGTTATCGAAGACTCCCGATGTTTCCCATCCAAGTGGGGTTGTTCACCATACGTAGCTGGGAGAAACTGATGAAGCAGCCAAATCGTGGGCTCGGCAAGCAACGGAAGATTGGGAGCCATTTTTGTTGATAAGAGCTGCAGAGCTGCAAAGCGGTGGTACGATGATAATTCTGAACTTCTGCATAGATAGCGAAGGCCATTCACTGGGAAATACAAAGGCAGTGCCAAAATTAATGTTCGACGAAATGCTGCGTCATTGAAGATCTATGATGGACGATGGACTTATTTCTAAGGACGCGTTCGATCGTACTGAAATCATCAACTACTATCTTGCCTTGTACGAGATGACTGCAGTTCTCGTTGACGAATCTTCCATAGTGTATAAAGCAGGGCTTCGGCTAAGGAGAGCTGAGACAAGCGTTACTCAATGTCCGTTTCGAGCCAAATGGCTGCAAGTGGGTGGCAACGTTGAATCCTTTGCCACAAGTTTGATACTCACCATGCAATTTCGGTCCAACAGTTCGTTAAAAACCGCGCTGGGCAGAACGAGAACATCTGAAGATATTAGGAATACGGTGGATGAGTTCTATAATCGATTTGAACGCGCCATTAGCCTAGAGCCTGCTGATTATGGGATGGACTACGTTCAGGCGATTGTGTGCGTTTGGAAGGTCTACAAAGAGTCTAAGGGAGGCCGCTTTTGATGGACAGTTGGAAGCGTTGCGCGCCGGGCGGAATAGCAAAATTGTGAGGCGGAGTGTGTATGTGACGGGGAAGGTCTATTGGGGCGCCAGAATTAAAGAAAAGAGTTGTAGAAGTGACAGCAACAGCTGTGTTAGAAGGACGAAGGCTAATCTTAGCGATTTATGGTAGCGCCAGTATCAGCAGACGTCATTGTGAACTTAGCTGACGTGATATCCATACACTCGTAAAGAGCTCCGCCTTCGTTTCGACTCATGTCGAGGAGATAAAGCAGGGTAAGAAGCTTCGCGCGAGGTACTTGCGTGGACTGCAAGACTTTCAAAGCGGGCACAGCCCAGACATCTGATGCGTGTCAAGCGGCATCCCTCTGACACGGCTTGTCAATTCATGTTCCCAAAAGAGAAAACCGATTTCTTGCCAATATTTAGCCCTTGTAATAATGTGAACCATCTTTGAGAAACTGTTACGGTGCGTGTTCAGAACTTTTTGATCTTTCGTGCATTCCTTCTTCATTCGCTGTGCAAGTAATGAACATGATCCTTTGGACCGTTATGGGCACGTTTCGCAGTAGCCATCCGTTTCCGTGGGACGCAACGGGTCTGAGAGTCACCGAGTAACAGCGCTGTAGATAATTTTTCGTGCGCAAAATCTTATCGAGGTGAAGTTGTGGACATCAGGCGCGCAGCGCTCGTTGCGATCAAACTCAAAAAACTCTGCAACTCGCTACGACGATCTCACGGCGCACCGGTTAGTTTTGCTCTCTTCTCTTTGATCTTATTTATTTTTGGTCTCCAAAACAAGAGCGTTCGACGGCAATGAAGGAGAAGACAAACGGAACATAACGAAGAAAAGTCGTGCAGAATTGCCAAAACTCAATAAGCAATCATTGATGTTGAGCCCATCGTGTTTGTTGAGCACAGTTTGGTACCGTTGCAGCTGCCCCTTGTTAGGTATATCTTCGAAGGCAGCGCCACGCTTTGACTCACCCATTCACATTGAGTTTCATTGTATTAAGGAAAGAAAGCCACAACGTTGACAAGTAGCCCTTTATGGCAAATCACGCGCGTGCAGAAATGATCGGCACTAAAGAAGGAGTGTTCTTCTCCTCGCTGATCGCCCCTCTCGGCGATCAGGTGCCTTTTATCGCCAAAACTCGGCAGTAGTCTTCTTCGAATTACTCAGCTTCGAATTTCAAACTATTTTGCCACGGCGCTTCTAATTCAACGGCGCACTGTCCGACTAATTAGAAACAACAACTCTACTGCTAAGTGCTACAGTGCTCAATGAGCCTAGCCATCTTCAAACAAACTTGAAGAATA
>JAHNZQ020000016.1:2539076-2568409 GCA_019155205.2 Gracilaria vermiculophylla | reverse complement strand
AGGTGCTTCCGGTTGTTCAACCCGAGACAGTTCAGTGTCTCACGTCTGAGCACCACATGATCACAAACGACATCCATTATCCGCCAACAAGCGTTACGAATACGAAGACGCGTGCCATGTCTAACGCCCAGTTCCAGATCTGCATTACACTTCCTGTAGACCAGTATGGTGGGTGCTCCTTCATCGAACATGTTGTACCTCTCCGGTGGCTGTAGCATTACGACGACTCTCAGGCATCCCTTCTTCTTCAAGACATCTACCATCCTACGAGGAATGCAATTCACGGACGCACCTTGATCTGTCAAGAGCCTATCTTCGAAATTATCGGAACAGCCAATAAAAGTCGCATCAAACATCACCGAGGTTTCATCTTCTCGAAAACACTTCAGCGATCGGATCTTTTTCTTTTCCTTCTGTTTGTCTCGCTGCTCCTTTCGAATTCGAGACCATATCTCGTGACGTTCTTCAGGGGATGTCTTCTTGCAATCCTTCAGAAGGTGACGTTCGCCTGGACACGTCTTAGTGTTCCAACAGAACGGCAAATGCTTAGATGATCCTTGACTGTTTGCCTTCTTTGAATCAGAATCCAGGTTCCTTTTCCTGTTGCTGTCTCTGTTCTTATCCCTAGTCAAAGGCAAAATGTCCGTGTCTTTTGCTCTAGCGTCAAAAGGGGATCGCACATTCCCATTCCGGGCCTGCTCCACGATTTGGGCTTCTTCGGCTAAGCGCTTAGTGTACTTCCTGAAATCTTCCTTGTGGATCTTGGTACGACATTCCATCCGGATGATCTCTTCCATGTGCATCTGTAGCCGTCTAGGTCTTGTGCGTTCCCGAATATGACAAATGGCGATCTCAGGACACTGCTCAATTGCCTGAATGTAGCCGGCTCTTCGCAAAGCTTCTTTGTAGTTCACGACTAGCTGCCACACTCGACTTCGGGCATCAGAAAGCTTCATATCCATTCGAACATCAGAAACAATCCGTTCCCATTCATCAATACGAAGTTTCTTGAATTCCAACTTTGAATGCTTCTCGAAACAATCTTGCAGCATCTTCTCAGATATGTCTTTCACACTCTCTGCGTCGACATACTCACCGTCAATGAGAATTTCTAACACTGTCTCTATTACCGAAGACTTGTACGATGTCGGAGTGATGCTTACGCCTGGTTCTTTGTTCTTCTCTTCGACTTTCATCTCGTAAACTTTTCTTTCCTTCAAAAAGCGAGATATAGATGGAACATCAATGTCTTCGAGAAGAGGCGCTTCCAATCCAACAATAGTCGACTGTGGAACTGTCGGCGGTTCCGACTTCTCCACTTCTCCCATTGTGCTGACCTGTCTGCACACAACGCGATTCGTTTCGCGAAGTAATTACTATGGCAAATCACGCGCATGCAGAAATGATCGGCACTAAAGGAGGAGTGTTCTTCTCCTCGCTGATCGCCCCTCTCGGCGATCAGGTGCCTTTTATCGCCAAAACTCGGCAGTAGTCTTCTTCAAATTACTCAGCTTCGAATTCCAAACTATTTTGCCACGGCGCTTCTAATTCAACGGCGCACTGTCCGACTAATTAGAAACAAAAACTCTACTGCTAAGTGCTACACCCTTCATTTACTAGTTGATATGCTTTTATCTGTTAGTGTTGGTAATTACAGGTGCTTTGTACATCGTGCTACATGCAGGCTTCTGGCGACAAGTCCCTCGACCTTAGGACAAGCGACGGAGCAAATTCTAGGTCGGCAGTATTGCATCCAAAGCCCAGGTCCACAAGTCCATAATTGGTGAACAACCTTCCTACAGCGTTTATTAGATACGGTTCGCACTTCTTTGATGAAAGTGCTTCGATTCTGCTTCTGAGCTTAATTACATCCTTTCCATACACGTTTTCATGTTGGGAATGTCATCTTCCATATATACATGTATATTTATGTGACCACAGACAAATGATCAACATTTCTTCACATTCCGGTAGTGAACCATTCAAAAACGGCATGTGTTCCGCATGTGCCTAAATACCTCATCATCTTCGCATTACATTGAAGAACAAAAAATAAGGTTGTCGTGTGATTGAATTTCGTGCTTCACGGAGTTACCATTGCAGTCGGCATGTTGTGGATGGCATTGGCGCTTTCCAAACTGCGTCGTACCACAACCTTTGCACATTTCTGTGTTTTCTTGGCCTGGTCATCAACGTGCTCAATTGGTTTCGGTGGCGGTCCCTTTTTCGATCTAGGCCGTCTGTACCTATCCAAAGTCAAAACGGATTTGTGTTGAAAGTAAAATTGTCTACATTGGTGGGGTGTTTTGTTGCCAACAGCGCTGGAAATCTGTGACCAAACGGGCGGAACTGGTTTCGATTCATCATCATCGGTCATATCAAAACGACACAACGCGAAAATGAGAGCTTGTCTATCTGAGGAACTTCAACCGCGGCCCTAGGCACTTTGTTTCATCTTCTCAGTCCTGAGAGTTTGCATGCCTTGTTCTTCATCACCAGTATCTGAAAAAATGTTTGGTTGTAGATAAAGTTATCTTTGATCGAACGCGATTCACATAGAAGTTCGGCCAAACGTTGCAGGTACATTCTCTCACTGCCCCTTTTTCGAGTGTTTCCTTCTTTTGAAAGTTTTTTCAACTTGAAACAAATCTTATTGTGTAAATAGAAGCGCACTACATCTTCAACAGTCTTCTGCTTGAAAAAAGCGGCAATATGTCGGAAATTCTTGCCATGAGCATTGAACTTGTCCAAAAACAGAAGTATTTCTGATCGAGTCCATGGGTTGATATACCGTGAGCGGTAGTGATAGGCGAGCGGATCTTTAATAAGCACACCATGGTCACTGGCTGGTAGGAGGAAACCCGGACAGTGGTCCGGTATTCCAGTAATGCTTCGGCCCCATCGTTTTAGTCCTCCACAGGTGCCACCTATGAATAGGACCGCCCCTCAAGTTCTTGTAATCACTTCTTGGCGTCACCTCATTTGTAAGTCCTTGTAATATTTAGTGGCGTCCACTTACGCTTGGCTCGCCTAGTCACCTTGCAGCCTACATATAATCCTATGTGACTTTGTAAATGCGGTAGAGACGTCAGACATCTCGACGAACTGTGTACTTGGTTTTACATCTTTATCGTTCAAACTGTATCGACAAGCTCGACCTCTTTACTCGTTCTGGTACCTTCCTTAGTTATGGGCCCAGCGCTCCAATCAAGCGTGCCCTCGCGCCCTAAATTCTCCTGGGATGTCAAATCTCCTCCATGGACTGCTGACGTAAAGGGTGATCAGGAAGAATATCGTAATTCTGTAAAGCTGTGGCAAACGTTCCCCAATACATTACCAGATTCGAACAGCAACAAGATCCTCCCAGCTCTACAGGCAATCTGTCTCAAGCCACAGCTGTTCGGCCGCGCAAAAGATCTCTGCTCACGAATTTCTGATGATCAACTTATTGTAAATGACGGTGTTAATCTCATCGTTGGGAAAATATATCAGAGAGATGCATCAACTGTGGTTAGTGAAGCTTACCGCACATTCTATCAACTGTGGAGCTCACGCCGCAGTTTGAACGAGACAATGAAGAATTCTGAGTCCCGATTCTTGGCTCAGGTAGCCAAGTTTAATTCTATCTCTTCAACTACTAAGCTACCAGAATGTATTACAGCGCTCATGTTACTTTCTAATTCTGCAATAGACGACTCCCAACGCGTCTCAGTAATGGCTGCTGCTGCACCATCGAATCAGAACCTGACTCCTGACTCTACAAATGATGAGTTTCTAAGTGCTATCACATATCAATCTGTCTCATCCACGATAAAACAATGCGACAAGTCCTCGCAACCACATGCTCATACTGAGATATTGTCTCCCAGCTCTGCTAGCACAACTCAGTTTCAAGGAAAGTAACGCGGTAACAATACCCGCAACAAGAATGAATCTCCTACTATGAAGTATCCGTGTAATATGTGTGGAAAATATGGTCCCTGGAAAAGAAACCACAACCGTGACAGCTCGCTTCCCTCACATGTCAGATCTTACGACGCCCCAAATTGATCAAGCGCATCCAACAATCATTCAGAAGTACCGAAAGACCGGAACGACAATGAAAAAAAGAAAACGGTTTCGTTTAACATGGCTGCTCTCGTTGGCTCTTCAGCAAATACCAACGGCTCTTCAGAAAATAGTGAGCCGTCGACGGAGCTTGGACCCCTTGTTGATAACGGAGCGCCTTATTCGGCAATTGGCCTTGTTGAGCTGAATGTACTAGCTGTACATGTAGGACTATCGTCCAATTTTCAGCTTGCATCCATCCCGGATACGCTTCATGGCCACACACACTGGCAATACGGAAAAGGAAAACACGCCAGCCCAGCACGTCTTATCCTGGGATCGATAACTTTAACAGCTATATCGGATAGCGATAGAAATGTTTGCATTACCCACTTGGTCCTAGATGGCTCGTTGCAGTGGGTATTTGGCCAAAAGGTCACCCGCAAATCGAACATTGAGTGCATAGAAGAAAACGCTGTTGTCTTCGATGCTGATGGTGAACGTGAGTCTATTTCTATGTTCGATCATGAGTTTCTAAGCTTCCTTCCCTTGGACCGGTTTACCTTATCCCGCAAACATGAATCAACACTTTCATGCCTTTCTGCAGTCACACTTGATGCCATACCCTGGTCTGAAGTCAAGAAAACTATCGACAAAGTACACAAGCATATATGCGGCCATGCCAGCTTTACTGATTACAAGCTCCTGCTTGAGAGAAACGGACTCTGGAATTATGCAATTTCTTCCTACTTGGGTGAAACCGTTAAAAATTGCCCGGCGTGCCGCTCCACCGCTGTACCCCAACCTAATTGCAAGGTATCTATAAGATCCCTATCTAAGGAATTCAATGAAGTTCTATGCATAGATCACCTCTATCTTGATGAGATTCGCTTGACACACTGTAAGGACCTTGTCTCCAGGTTTTCAGCGGCTCATGTTGTCAGTACAGCTACTCTCAAGGATGCGATTGTCGCCTTTGAAGCTGGTTGGGTCTCTCAATTTTGGTGCCCTGACTTTATTCGTGCGGATACAGCTCTCATGCTCGGTGCGTTCAAGAAGTGTGCCGAGCAACTGGGAACCCAGCTCCTTCCAGTTCGACCTGGACGGCACTCCAAGAATGCCATCGAGTCTAAACATAATACTATTCAAAGCATCTTTCCTCGGATAATAGAAGCGGCCGGTACCGAGTTCGATCCGGCTCTTACAGCTACATGTCTGTCTCAATCTCTAACGATCTTTATGGCAACGAAATTATGCCTGCCTTCGAGTTAGCAAAAGGTTTCTCTAAACCCACTGCCACTAAGCCCATCGATGATGTAATTCCTGCCGATGTTCGCGATGCTCGCGGCCAGTTTCAGGCACGTCGGAAACTTGCTCTAATTCTGCGTTCAAAAGCTAATACCGAAGTACCTCTCTCGGTTGGAGATCTTTTTGAAGTATACCAAAAATGAGATCATGAAAAGAGAGGCAAATGGACAGCACCCAAACCAGTTACCTCTGTTAACAATGATGCACGTTCCGTGACTGTCCCAGGCTAAAACGGGAGAACGATTAACGTTGCTTTTGAAGACACCCGGACAGCTGTGCGACAAAACGGTTTCGCACAGATGGTACAAGATGTTATGGATCTGATGACTGACATCATAAATGATCAATTTGTAAGCAGTCCAAATCCCGCTGAAAGAGCAAATGGAGCTTCGGAGAGCTCCGAAGAAGAGAATGAACTGGATGTTTCTCATGCAGCATCGCCTGATTCCGAAAACAGTGCTGTTGATGCTGACTTTTCAGCTGTATCATCTACATTGGTGCCAGGATTTGGAGACAGGATCTCTGTATTCTAGCCGCTTGCAAATCAGTCTTTTACTGGTACTGTACACTCGGAAGCCGAAGATGGTCTTCTAAACATACATTATGATGACGGAGACGTGGAGTGTCTTAACATCTCAAATGAAAGATGGAAATTTTCCAATGCGCTCGCGGCTAGCTCAAGCGCTTTTCCAGAAAGTTTAAAACTCACTAGCAAGGAAAATGAAGTGCTGTCCTCCATGGTGGACTACTTTGGTAAAAAACCTTTTCTAAAACACCATGCACAGGGATTAGACCAATATCCTTTGGCAAACGCTTACAAATTGGAAGAAGAAATATTTTTAAAAACGGTTCGTCCAGTACCACATGACACGATTCCTGCTGGCTCCAACATTATCAGTAGCCACACACTGTACAAGGTGAAACAAAATGACGATGGATCTCTCAAGCTGAAAGACCGCATTGCCCAGCACGGGAATGAAGATGACTTTAAAAATGATTTAAGCAAAGATTGTGCGACATTTCTGTCAACGGGACTTCGAATCCTCGAATCCATTTCATCCCTGTACAAATAGAAATTACACTAAGCAGATGTCAAGGCGGCTTTTCTTCAGACATGACAAGCCAAAAGAGATGTATACGTTTGACCTCCCAAGGAAATCTCAATGAAGTCTACACACCTATAGCTACTGTTGACGGCTGCATATGGCCGGGTCAACGCCAGTGCAAAATGGCAAGATCAGTCTGACAACGTAATGCTGGACCTCGGATTCCAGCAATCCTCGCATATACCACAACTGTTCGTTGAGGAAGAAGGTGGAAAGCTAATTCTTCTGGTTGCCAAGATGGTAGATGACCTAAAAGTTGCCGGTGAAGGTAACCGTGCTGAACTATTCCTAGAAGCATTTGACAAAAAGTTCAAGTTTGGAAATGTCAACCACGGACCTGGCAAACTAAAATTCTTCGATATAAATATCACACAGAATACTGATCACACGATCGAGAGGGATGCAGATGACAAGATGGAGGCTGTTTTTGAGTATCCCTTCTCCCGAATGCGTCGAAAACAATTTGACCAGCCACTCACCAAGATTGAGAAATCAGTAACTGCATCCACAAACAGGTCACTTGGATGGATAGAAACGGCAGCATCCCCGTTTTGCTCGTTTTATGCAAGCTATCTCCATCAAAATGCACCAGAACTAAAAGTATACCACCTTGTTGAACAGGTCAACATTGTTCGGAAGTTAAAAATATCGGAACCACCCTTGCATATCAGAGACCAGCAGATAAAGAACATTACCAACTCAGCGTTTTGGTTTATGCTGATGCATCACGTGTTGATGAATGTGGACAACTTGGGATTCTAACTGGTCTTCTAATTGGCAAAATGAAGAAGAACACAATCTATCACATTGTGTCGTGGACATCTCACGAGGCCAAGCGTCCTGGGAAAAGTGTACCAGCAGCAGAAATATTTGCAGCTGCCCAAGGAATAGATGAAGGTAAGACTGTCGCCATGGCCTACTTTGAGCTTCTTGATGTGGAAATCAAGATTCGGGTGCTTGTTGATTCCAAAGATTTACTTACTTTGCTTTCCACGCAGAAGAACTCTATTGATAAGTCCGTTCGTGGTGATGTCGGACGTATTCGCTTTGAATTCCCGACTAGTGCTGTTGATGCGATGTCATGGATTCCCGGTCGAATTAATTTAGCCGATCCGATGACGAAGAAAGACAGTAGCATAACCGATGCCCTTCAAGTTACTCTTTTCTCAGGAAGACTCTGCATCTATTTTGAGGAGCTATCTGAGACAAAGAGCTCTCAGAAAGACTTTGGCTTAAAGGGGAGGAATATGAATACGACCGCTCTTCAAGTTCTTGTAATCACTTCTTGGCGTCCCCTTATTTATAAATTCTTGTAATATTTAGTGGCGTCCACTTACGCTTGGCTCGCCTACTCAACTTGCATCCTACATATAATCCTTTGTGAATTGGTAAATGCGGTAGAGACGTCAGACATCTCGACGAACTGTGTACTTGGTTTTACATCTTTATCGTTCAAACTGTATCGACAAGCTCGACCCCTTTACTCTTTTTGGTACCATGCGTACCACCCGCTGCCTCCATCTCGCTAAAGGCAACTTCAATTTCGCTGGATGTTTGCGGACCGCCATTAGCACCGTTTGATCTAGTGGATAGAAGTATCTGGTGATCTATATGACGAAGTTCTTGTTTTTTTGTTCTGTCGTTGAGGCTCGTTTTCTTTCAAGATTGACGATCCAAGCCTTATGTTACTCCATGTAGCGTTTGCCAAGATATTTGCGAAAAGCATAAAGCTGCCTGTTTCTCTCAGCTACAAAGGTTCTCACAGCTGCGGCAACACTTTCTACGGCTTTTTTTGGCATCCTTCATGGCTGCGTCTGCTAAGGTGGGGTGTGCTGGGGTGGGACCAACCGGACAGTAATGTAAGCGGGGGAGAGTATTTTCGGCAACTGCGGCACGAGCATGACCATCCTGGGAGATTCGAAGAACAGTAGGCCAAATGTACACATCCTGGTTACGCCATTCAGACGATTCATAGAGTTGGCGCAGACATGGGGGCATTTCGGCAGCTCGGCGTCCAAAATGGTCATGTTGAAGGGAGTAACGTTCTCTTTCAATGGCTTGTTCTGTGATTTGTATGGAACGCTCCACAGCGTTTATGCTTTGTTGCAAAGCATAGCGATCTTGAATTGAATGAAACGATTAGAGAGGGTGGAGTGGAAGAAAAAGGACATTCTAACTTCCGTTCGACTTCTTACACCATGTTATGGGGGAGTGGAGAGTAGCAATATTGAAGTAGTATAAGCGGGGATAGCTCAAGACAGAAGAGGGGAAGGGAAAAGGGCACAAAATGCGGATGAAAGGGAGGGGTGTGATTATTGACGGAGAAATATTTATTGGAGCTCGGGATGTCAGAATGCACTGACAATAAAGTTGAACGAAGGTGGCCAACCAAAAAGCAGAGCGGGGAACACAGATGAGTCAGGAACAACAAATTGAGAGAGGGAAGAACGGAGGGGAGGCGCGGTGCAACGAAAGAGAAGTGCGAATCTGTTGATGGCTCCCACGCGGGTTTTGTCTGAACAACTGGTCTAAACGACAGGGGGGAGGAACTTTGCAGAGTAATTTGAGATAGAACAAGAACGGAAGCAATATTTTTACGGCATATCTGATCGATTGAAAGTGTGTACCGGTCACCGTCTGTTTGTTGAAGATGTTTGTGTCGAAAATTGTAGCATGTGAGAAAAGAATAAGCTGAAAATCTGTATGATCGAATTTATGATTCTCTTTTACACAAGAAAGCAAGACCGTACATACAAGATTCAAATTTGAGGAATGGTTGTAGCGAGGCATTCCTCGTTGAGCGTCGTCACTGTGATGGGCTTAAAGCTTTCGTGTGCTTGGAACGGGGCATAGCTCGCCGTGGTGATGTTGTATGGTTGAGAGCTCTCTGTGCTTCCGTTTGACTTTTTTCACATAATCCGCGCAATAGAATAGACTCACGCCTATACGAACGCTATTCATTAGGTCTCTGGGTGGCGATGCCGTCGTAGATAAAGAAACCGCTAACTTTACTTATAAAAAAAAAACGATAACACACATGAAGACTAGGCCGATCATTTCGTGTTTCTGCGCAAACACCCAAGAGAGCAATCTTTCAAAAGACTTATACATTTAATGGTTTCAGATAAAAGAATGCCTAGTCTCATAGTTGATGAAGCTCATCTACCTGCATCTCGGTCTTCTTTCCGTAACAGCATCAGAGACTTGTGGTATGATGTCTTTGAAGTTTTGACCAGTATGCCTTGCATTCTTCTTTCTGCAACGGCTCCACCATCTGCGCGTTACGATCTAGTAGCCCAGCACGCCAATGATTTATCGACTGTTTTTAGCGTACCAACTATTCGGAAGAATCCTTCGTGTTCTGTGGTCTACGTCTAATATAGTCTGGAGATTAGTTGATGCCACAAAGGGAAATTTCGCATCAGTCACAGCCTGCTGCTCGGATTGGCAATGGATACAATAGATGGAAAGCTGAATGAGGTTCTCTCGTACCTTCCGCGAAACTCGTCTTTTCGCATCCTGGTGTACGTTATGAGAAGAATGGATGTTCAGAATATGGTTGATGTTCTTCAGGATACGTATGAGACACAAATGATTTCTACTGAAGATCCCTCACAGGTTTCATCTACAAAGCGTGTGACTATAATTTCGAATCATGCCGGTATGGGGACAGATATGTAAACCAGTATGTACCATGCATGGATGGATAGCTCTGATCGTGAAGAGATTTGTTCGGATGCAAGTACCTTTAGCCGCATAAGACTCATGGTTCGCACTTGTGCATTTATAGCAGGTCTAGACGCCCCGGATGATAGGCTTGTATTGCATGTTGGCGGCTCTTCCTCAATTTCTGATCACATACAAGGAATTAGTAGAGGTGGTCCGGAGGGGAACTCGGCTTGTTGTTTTTCAGTGTACACAAAAGAATTCGGGAGTTATATGGAATCTTTTCTGAAGTCCAAAACTGAGCAGACGCGGAAAAAAGAGGACTTTGACACAATGAAAAAATGGTGAGAAAAACAAAATTGGCTAGAAAACATAGTTTTGTGTCGCAAAAACGGACTTTACTCATACATAGATGGCATTAAACCAGGGGTTGGTCTCCTTGACTCGGAATCTTTAAATTGTAGTATATGTTTGGCGCTCAAAAACGGAAGTGCGTCTGGGCGAATTCAGGAATACCTCTCTTCTGTTCCTAGGTGTGAACTCCGCAGCTCCCCTCTTATTCCGAAAAACGTACGTGCATCGGCTGACACACCTTTCACCGCACAGAAAGAGTCTCTGAAGATTGGCATATCTCTGAAGCATGAGGGACTGTTAGCAGTGCAGGCCAGTAGCGTTGACTGTACCCTAGACGTCTGCGAATCATTGCTTCGTCGTGTGGACAACGATTGTCTGCCATGTAAACTTCTGGATTTTTAAACTGTTCGAATGGGTAACCTTACATCCGGGAATAAATCACAGTTATTCGTGGATGCGCGGAAGGTTTTTTTAGTACTTTTTAACTCATCATAGAGTTTCAGTATGTCCAAACAAGCTCCAAGTGCCCTATGGTAATTGTTACAGATGTGTTATCTCCTTTGTGAAAGTCGTTAAAGTGCACAGGGAAGAATTTGGAGTTGGCAGTACTTGCATGCTTGTGCATCTTCGCGACCTGGGATGCATTTTGTAGAGTGAATCGGAGAAGTCTAGAATGGATATTGTCAACTCCTTGTTCTCCAATGAATAATGCAAAACTTCTTACGGCTTTCAAGAGTTTTCAATCTTCTTTATGAAGTGCAAGGGCCACTCCACGGATTCCTTATTTTCAAAGTGGCTTAACAACGAGGACAAAGATCTACCAAGTATTCTCAAGTCAAGTTTCTGGTTTGCAAACAAATACTAGAACACAGTCTCAAAACTTACAGATTTCTATAAATTAAAACAAGCATACATTTCCGTGGTTAACACTTTCCCGACCTGTGAGTTACTACTGGTTTCTTTGTTGCACTCGCTTGACGCCTCCCAGCTATTATTTCGACAGGTACCATTGTGTTTCGTTTGGGGAGAGCAAAAATCCATTTGGCAGATTTAGTAATGCCCAGTTTGCCTATTTTGATCTTGGACTGGGTGTTAGAGGACTGTCTTACTCTGTTGTGTTAGTATACGTCGTATTCTCGTGTAACGGTCTTGGAGAATTATGTACTTTGCTGTATACCTCAATTGTGGAGCCTACAATCTGTGTGGGTTGTGATTTGCGCCCTACAAGGCAATTTGGAGACATGTTCTGCATCTTGCTTATATTACTGCCTGCTAGAATTGACTTAACACATTTTAACCTTCATGATCGTCATATCCAGATTTATACAAGACAAAAATACTTCAGATGAGCCCTGTTCCACAGTATTGAGGTACTATGGGCGGATACAGATGAATGGAGCCTATTTAGCCAGCTACATGTAAGGCCAAACAGCTCATTGACAAGGCCCTAAAGAAAAGAAGCCTAATGTGATAGATAGCACACCGGAAGTATGTTCTACGTGCACTACTTTCACTTCAGCCTGTGTCGTGTTTCCTTAATTCAATTCCTAAATCTCCAAAACACTTAATGTTTTCTCTGCTTTTGCCAATATTTCAACAAATGCAACCATTGTTTCCCAAAAATTTAATATGGAGAAAAACTTTCTCCATTTTGAAGCTAGCTGAGGATTATAAATTGTGGTCATCACGGACGGTATCGATTCTTCATGAGCTTCCTCTTTTTAACTTCGGTATGGTATTTTCAGTTCTCCTGTTGAGGTAGTAGAGCACAACGTCAGTTAAGAAATTTTATTGACTCCCAAGGCGCAAGTTCCTAAAGGGGGTCTCTGGTAATCGCTGTGGCCAGCCTGGGGACTTCTTAAAAGGAATCCGCAAACACGAAGCGGAGGGAAAGGTTCACTGCGTGGACAATGATTTTACAGGCGCTACTTCGAGGCGACTTCGGGATCGGCGGCTTAGAAACCTTATGGTGATGATGGACGAGAGTTTCCAATTAAAAAAGTAGATGAAGCCCCAAATGTGCATGGTTTTTCTTCTCCGGAGGTAGAGTTCGACCGGCAGTTTAAGTTCCAAGCCGGCAGCCTGCCTCGGCATGTCCCACTACTTTCGTAATTACGGGCATAAATTAAATAAAATAAATATAAATTCTACCGTCCATTAAGGATACTGTAGCACACGCGGGTCGAATTATGGACCATGTGGTTCAGTTAATAAAAAACGAGCCCTTCTTAGGAATATCACGACATAAAACCATACCACTGTATTACCTAAGAACCCACTGTACTACATACCCTCTTTGCTGAACGGCACCACGTACTCAAGGTGCACCCTTCAATATTTTGATCCCTGGTCGCCTCGTATCCGTATTAATGCCAGCGCGGTCTCCGGCGATGTGACATGTCCTCTCCTTCAGGCGTTCCTTCATTTTTCCACACTCCTGCGCGGCGTATGACCGCGGGCTCGTGCTTTATCCCTTGCGGTGTTTGCGGGCCCTGGCCCTCCTAGACCCCGCTTCGTCTTCTCCTTCTTGGCGTAACCCATCGTTGATGCCGTGCCCATCAACGTCGTAGAATTCCGCGCAACTCGGGCCTCTAGTGTGTGGCGCAGGCGTTCGACCTCCACGGCCGGAGCGTGGATCAGTCCGGACTGGTCACTGACTTCCCCATGGCACTCGACGCTCCAGTTTCTTCGAGTATTCTGTTCTGGGAACACCCGATTCATCGCGTCCGCTCGTTCCGTCTCCGTGGAAGTGCACCATCTCATAGCCCTTTCTTTTGCGCATTATTTCATCTCACCTGGAAATGAACTTGCTCCCAGCCATGGTGCTCCATACTCCGTCTGTTCCCGGTCGTCCGTCCTCTCCGCGAATTACACGATGGTGTCTCGACGCAGCTCTCTCCCCGGTCGGTCATATAACCGCGGGCTGCTTCCCAAGTTGCCTCAAGCCACTATCCTCAGGTGTTCCGACACGTTCGGCTACATTTCATCCAGCTCTATACACCTTCGGCATGACTTCTCCAACCCATGCGCCTACGTCTCCATTCAATCCTGAGGTGTGTCACACCTTT
The DNA here is from genome assembly GCA_019155205.2 of Gracilaria vermiculophylla. NCBI lineage: Eukaryota > Rhodophyta > Florideophyceae > Gracilariales > Gracilariaceae > Gracilaria > Gracilaria vermiculophylla. The sequence goes on along the minus strand of JAHNZQ020000016.1, from coordinate 2,554,860 downwards.
ACCGATGCACCATTCCGCCAAGGAGACCACTTCGACCATCATGCCACACGGGGTCTTCGTTGCGTTCCATGACTGGCCCGTCAGTCTCCCGTGCCCCGTAAAGGACTACATCCACCATTTCAGATCTTACCTCCAGGGATGCGATTCCGCGCCGTGCCGAAGGTGACATAGAACGACCAGAAGCGGAATCGTGTGGACGCCTATCGTGCTTACTGGCTCCGAACTCTGGTGCAAGGCGACAACGCTCCAACCACGGTGGAACACTGCGATACTCCTTATCACAGGTTCGCCGGAGAACGGGAGGTCCGGCCGCGACTCCAGGTACTCCTTCAGAAAGAGAGCTCACACCAGCGAGTGGGGCGGCCCGAAATCATCGCCAATGGACGCGTGACCCGCGCCCTGTCGCCCTTTGATCCTCCATACGATTGCCTCTACTGGCTTAACCGAAATTGTTGGGGGACGCACTTTCCGGAAGAGACCCGAGTACGTACCGCCTCTTGCTACTTCTATGGTTGATTTCAAACTGAATTTGAGGACATGCCCTCCGTGCAACTTCCGAAGTACTACCTCAAGGTGAACGACTCTTGGAGGGACTACTGGTTATCCGCGCACCTATGCGTGGCGACACCCATTCCCTTTGCGTACCTCACCTCAGAGGGTCTAGATCCCCATGACTCCATAGAGCGTCTCGTAATGTGGATTTCCGTGATGGAATTCGCGATTGGCACCCTGATGAAATGTCTCCGAGGAGCGGACGAAGGGGTCCCCTCCTATACTCTTTGCTGCGACAGTCGCCACAACTGGGATTCTGCGCATCAGCCAACCGCTGGACGTTTGCTCCCCTTGTCTGCGTCGAGTATCCGGATCCTGCGCTCCTTCGGCACTAAGAACCTGATCAAGGGTACCGCATGGAGCGAATCTGAGGCAAAACCGCTGCTACATTATAACCTGCAGGTGCTGTGGAACGAAACTCCAGGCTCCCTTTGGTATGAGAACAGCGAAGATGAATTCCACCCCATCGTGAGGAGTCCCAGAGGAGACGATGATGGGAGAGCCTACCCTTCCTTTCCCCACCTTGCACATTCTCAGGTTCCTCAGCTGCCATGGCTCCGAGTCCCCGACTCTCACCGTTTAATGGAGAGCCTGGCGACTTGCACGCCCCGTCCATTTCCGGCTCCATCCAAGGATATAGGTGCACCTCCAGAGGCGATAACGCCGCGGCCCACCGCAATGCCGGGTGCTTCCGAAGTGGTAGACGCCGGGTCTCCTATGGAAGAGGATGAGATTACTCCTGTCCCGGTAGCTTTGCCCCCGGTGATGCATGCCCGTCTGCGGAGCGTCTCTGCACCTCTTCTTCAGCATCGGCTGCGGAGCGTTCCAGTTGCTGTACCGCCGCCATCTCCGGTGTTGCATACTCCCTGCATGGCTCTGCCGACCTCGACGGCGGTGCCTGCAGAATCCCTTTGGGAGGCCTCTGCTTCAGCCGGTCCGTCGTCTACAGTTCTATCCATGGCGGTTGTTGTCCCTTCATCGGAGATGGCCGCTTCGTGTGCACCACCGGGCGGGCTGTCCTCTGGGGCTTTGGGTGCTGCCTTCCTGGAGTTGGTGTCGGCGTGCCTGGTGATGGTCCATCCTGCTCCGGTTTCTCCTGTAGAGGGTCTGCGCGAGGAACGCGCTTGAATCTTAGAACTCTACAGGGCGCGGAAGGACCGCGCCTTGATGAAGGCTATCGAGGAAAGCCTGTTGGAATTCATCAAAATCCAAGCGCTCACGCAAAAAAATCGCCTCAAAGCGGAGTATAAAACGCGATTCTGTGATCTGTGGGTGAAAGATTCGTGACGGTGGGAGCTAGTTGGTAGCGGCCGAATAAAAGATTCTTAAAGTGAAGCAGGAGCTCCAGGAACGCTAGTTATAGTACAAATGAGACGTGCCTGCGCTCTTAACGACACGTAGTACCGCCGCACAAGGGTGTGAAAAGCGGGTAACGGCGTTTTAGAGGGGAAAAAAATAATCCCAGGTGGGGGATAGACAGCGGAGACGAAAACAACTTCGTTTGGGGTCTCCTCTTCCTTTCCTAAACGGAAGCGCCTACGTAAAGTGGCGTTTCCGCACCAGATTGGTGTGGTATTTTATAATGACGTTCTCCGGGATATGTCCTGGAGGTTCTTTCGTGTCGTCTTTTGAGGTGAACGTGTACCAGCGGAAGCGGTAGAGTATCCCTGCGGGCGTTTGTCGGTCGGAGGCAACATGGTACACCGACTAGCGGACATCATTTTCAGGGGTCATGATGGCGTCTGAGACCTCCAGAAACGGGTCACAGAGAGAATTGATGAGGTTTCCAGTATCGAACTGTGTCGTCACTTTTGAGATGGTCGGGTTAGAGGATCCCATGCGTGGTCCCTGAGGTGGGGTGGTGGGCATTCCTGAAGGACTGTACATTGGGAGTTTTGTCCCTTTATCACTGGAGACGACATCTTGGAGCCCGTTTATCCCAATTGCAACACTGTCCCTTTAAGTTTCCAGGACATTTAAAGGCCCTGAGGTGTTCGGCGCTAACTTGCGCGTGACGTGCGGCGGTATGTCATATTTCGTGTTTGGTTTGTCGAGGAAAACCTCGTCGCCTTCCTTCAAGTGACGGCCTTGCTTCACTTTCCCGTCCAGGTTCTTTTTATATCTCTTCTGCGAGGCATTGAGTCTTTCATTTTCCAAGGAGAGTGCGTCCTCATACCTCCATAAGATGGAGCGTTTTGCTTGCGCCGCTGTTGGTACCTGGGGCCCATCCGCCAATACGCTGTGGTGCGTGCCGTAATGACGGCACTAGGTGGGATACGCGAGAGTACCAGATGGAAAGGAACGTTTCCCGGTGAGCGGTGCACCCGCAGGTTGTATGCATACTTTAGCCGTCCTACATTTGTATGCGAAGCCTTCGGGTGGTCCGCGATGTAGTGCTTCAGCCTCGAGGTGATGATCTTGTTAAACATTTCCGCTTTTTCGTTAGTCTGGGTTTTATATGCAGCTAAAAACAACTTTTTCCTCTCCAGCATTCCGGAGATAGCGATGAATAGGTTCGCCACAAACTGGGGCCAGTTGTTCGTAGAGAGGTACAGTGATATCTCATATGGGTAAACCCAGTGCTCCAGGAAGGTGTTGGAAAATACTGCTGCAAAGGTGCTCTGGAGGGAAATGGCGTGCGTGATCTTCGAAAAACGATCAGTGATCACCAGGAAAGCTCGATATCCTAGCTCCTTTTAGGTAGAGGGCACAAAATGTTCATTTCTGCGAACTACAAAGGACCTGAAGCTGGGAACAGAGTAAGCGGCATCCGGTGTTTACGGATATTTCCTCTAGCGGCGGTGCACGAATAGCAATCTGCCACAGTTTCAAAGGCGTCATTAGCCATGTTCGACCAGTAGACCACCCTTCGCATGGTGAAATACATATTCAATCCACTGCAGTGCCCGGCGAGGCGAAGATAGTGCGTGAGATACAACACCCTCGCCCGTTGTTTGTTCGGGACCACGTTTTTGCAGAGATGCATCCAGGAAGGCGCGGCGTACAAGTACGCCATCCCGGTCGACATTGAATGAAGATGCTAGACTCCCCACAGTGGCGAGGCACTGCTTGTAGTACGCATCTGTACTCTGCTACTTCAGAAACTCCACTATAGTGATAGTATGATGATGTGGAGAACGTCTTTCTCTTCCTCAACACGGTTCATCACCTCAGGGAGCCCACTGTACCTTCCTAGAGGTTCAAGGCATTCCAAACATTCTACATCGGATCCTATCCTCCTGTCGGCGACCTGGATGACCAGACACGAAATTGTGTCCTTTAGGGGTGATTTGTTTTTGCCTTCGATGAAGATTCGCAAGGGCTCGTCCGCGGCCTGTTGTTTTATGCCGGGACGGTGGACGATATCAAACTGGAACTACAGAAGGCGTAGCCTCCACCTTTCTAAGCGGCTGTAAGAATCCGTCAAAGACAGTATCCACTTCAATAGTGCGCGATCCGTCCTCAAGGTGAAATGCGTTCCTTCCAGGTGTGGGCATAAAAACAACACGGCCCGGACGATGGCGAGACATTCGTGCTCTGAAGTGGAATAATTCCATTCCTTAGGTGTGAGGCTGCGACTTCAGTATCTGATAGATTGAATTCCACCTTCAGATTGTTCCTGTAAGAGGGCACATCCAACCTGGTATTTACAGGCGTCTGTGTCCAGCATCATTCGGCCGTGCCGCTTCGGAAGTACCAAAATCGGTGGCTCTATCAGTCTATTCCTCAGGGTGGTAAAGGCTTCAAACTCTTCATCCGTCAAGATAGCCAATTGCGTCGGATTGTAGTTCTCCAAGAGGCACTTTATCGGCGCTACGACACGGGAAACGTTCGTGACAAAATTTCGAAAGACATTACACAACCCCAGAAAGGAACATAGGTCCGTTTGGTTTGTGGGAGATTGAGCTTTCTTGATGGCGTCCTGAGTCTTTGTGGACATCTGTAGGCGGCTCCAGAGCTCAATGCGTCCCAAGGAATTTACTGAAGACTCGAAAAAGAAACACTTATCAAGCTTCAAGATGAGTCCAGCATCCTTCAGGAGTTGGAGCACGTGACTTGCATGCATAAATTGCTCCCCTATGTGGGGGTATGTATTGACATGATTTATGTACACCATAGCGTACTGCCACTTTATCTTAAACAGGATTATATCCACCGCTCGTTGGAACGTGATGGGTGCATTTTTTAATTCAAATAGCATACTAAGGAATCTGAAAATTCCATAGTGCGAGGTGAATGTTGTCTTATCCTTATTGGAGCCATCGATTTCCATTTATCAGTAACCGCTGTTGGCATCCAGCTTGCAAAAAGCGGACGTGTCACCTAAGAAGTCAGTGCAATCATCCATGGAAGATATCGTGTACGGATCGGGTACCGGCACCTCGTTGAGGCCTCTGAACTCAATATAGAACCTCAAGAAGAAATTTTCTTCTTCGCAAACACCACCAGAAAGACCCATTTGGAGTTGGAGGATTCGATGACGCCTTTTCCCAGCATTCGGTGGAACTCATCGCCTTCGAAATCGCGCGCACTGGTCCGGCCCTTCTCGAGAGTTGATGTACAGGTTTCGGATCAGTTGTGAGCTGGATCCGGTGCTTGGCCTGGGCTTTCTGACCCAGGCGACCACAAAAAATATCCTCAAAGCTGGATAACATTTTCAATATCCTATGGCGATTCTATTCGTAATCTTCGCCAATTTGGAGCTTCTCCTTCCAAGTGACAGGCTTCTCTTTCTCTGAAGTCTTCGCTGCCGCTTCGGGTTTAATGGTAGCGATAGTGTCGTGTTTATCCCAGCACTCCATGCAAAGAAGATGAGCCAGTCCTGCTGGGACTGGTAATACCAATCCCACAACAGACCCCTTCTGGAGCCGTAAAAGCCACTCTTTTAGGATAGCAAGAACGACCCTGAACGAAATGTTCGGCACTATTTCTATAAAACCGTTCGCCCTCATGCAATTCCGCTACATCATCAGATGTGGACTCCTCTGTAGGAATGAAAGGCCAGATCCAAAGGTCTACACTCAAACCTTGGCCTTAGTCCTCGCGGGTATTTTGATACTCTTCAGCACCCGGAGCTTATTCGGCTGCCTCTACTATGGAATAATACCAACTTGACGCGCACTGGCGTCCGGTCCCGGAGATGCAGACACGATACGTACAGAGGCGGCGTCGTGAAATGTCACCTTCCGAATGCATGGGTAGATTGCATGTACATACCAATCCACAAAGGAAGTGCCTAATATACATTCTGCGGCCAAGTTGGTTGCCACGAAGAACTACACCTTCAACTAAAAGGAGCCAAGCCGGCAATACGGGGGTATTGCGCCAAGGATTTTCAATGCTCGACGCGATGTATCGCGCACCGTAGGGAGCTTTCCAGTCCTCAAGGAGCCGAGATCAGACCGCAGGAGCACGTCGGCGTACACCAGCTTGAGCCCCGCTCCGGTATCGAGGATAGAACGCACGGTGATGAAGGCGAGCGGAAAACATCCAATAAAAGGGATCACTTTGTAATTCTAACGGCGCAGCGTGCAAACAAAATCCCCAAAAGCATCAAATGGGTCCAAGTGGATTTAGATGCATGCCGATTTTGCGCCAATGGAGTAGACGGCATCTACCTCTTTCCTAAAGACGACCTCAGTGAAGCTTCCGTGGAGCTGAGGCTCAGTGGTGGGGAGCCAAGCGGAGCCTCTTCGCGTGGCCTTGAGGGTTTTACTGATTGGAGGGGGGGTGAGCTTCAGTAGGGGATCGATGCTGCGGTTGCGCATCGAGATGAGACGTGTTCCCCTGAGGTGCAACCGGATTGGATAACGGTCCCTGCGCTGAAGGCGCAAGTGACAGCAAAACCGGCTGCACTCCAAGTAGAGCGCGGTGACTCTAATTGCCTTTGAGAGGAGCGGACGTTGCGATTCGCGGTTCGATATCTACCGCTCTCTGTTGGTGTGTCCTCCAGGTCTTGGAAGTTTTTCTCCCGTTCCTGCAGAGTAAAGGTGTTTCCGGGTGAGATTAGTACAGTTTATTGGCTCTGGAGACAAGCAAATCCTGGAAGGCGGTGGGTAGCCTCGAGGGTTCGCGAATCGGACAATCCTCTAATATCCTGTCAAGGCGTCGGAAGTGGAAGACGGGGGTGTCCTCATCCCAGACGGTGCTCCTTGAAGTGAGTCGTATGTGAACGAAAATGCCTTTTGATCTCCGACGAGCGTGAGTTCGTCGGCCTCCTTTGAGGTGCTGTAGTCCAACGTCAGTGTAAAAGTCCGACAGTTCCTTGAAGCCGCCGGTTTTTCCGAAAGTGGAGGATGGATGCGACGAATGCCACGATGAGTGTTCCCATAGAATTCCGCAAAACGTGCTAGCTCCATGTAGGTGGTCTTTAGGGGCATTGTTAAGTGACTACGCACCCTGGCGCGGATTGAAGCAGGGAGTCCCTCAACAAACAAAGACTTCAATCGCCCTTCGCAGTACACGTTTCCACACCGTAGGATGTTTGTCCACTGCTTTTCCGAAAACTCCGTTTCGGTCCTTCTAATATTCTGCATATAGGATGTGACTTCAGCACCAGCATCTGCTATCGTCTCGTCCGTTGCGTATTTTATGTAGAGTAAATTCACCAACTCCGGGTACGTCGTCAAGATCTTCTTTCCAGGGTCATCCACAATGGTGCTCTCCTCCGTGAGACGCGGCTGGACCAGCGAGTGCGCTTGGCCTGTGAGGTAGAACTGAAAGCACTATACGGCGGCACATTCATGGCTACCATTGGTATTACACGCTGAACGGAAGCGTGTGAGGTAATTCAACATTGAGATGGGATCTTCAGCGGAGAAGGAGTGAGTACTTCTTCATCTGGATATCCATCCGGCGCTGGTTCTTCGTGAGACGTTTAGCGACCGACGCCTCGTAAAGAGTGGACCGATCATTCAAACTGTAGATAATCGTAATCCACCACTTTGGCAAAGAGGTAATTAAGTGGGATGACCTTCCTGACCCTTTTGATTTTCTGCTTGGGAGGTACATTATCCTCCGAGCTGGAGCTGTTTACGGATTCAGAGCCTGAGGTTCTCTTCAAATCAGTTTCTTGCTTTCTTATTTTCTCCCTCCGTTTCTTCCGGCGCCTTTCCTTTAGGTGGTCTGGGGGATTGACCATATCCCTGTTATCGCGATCCACCAGAGGAGTATCCTGCACTTCTCTCCTTGGGTGATTTCCTTCGCTACCGGTATCCTGTCCTCCTCCGTAGGGCGTCAAGTCCAGACGGTGCATATCGATGTTCCTGAGGTGGTCCCGTTTCCCCTTGTCAGTATCTTTTCCTCCTCCGGCGGAGGGGGTGGCAGTGTCCTGTCCTGCTCTGCCCGGGACTATTTTAGGTGTTGCTAGAGGTAATCTCTCCTGTACGGAAGAATGACTTAGAAACGCCGCTGGGTGGAGCAGCTGCGCGGTTTGGGACCGAACCTCCGTACGGATAACATCTGAGATCACCTTTAGGAAGGGTTTGGAACCCAAAAGGGCATCGAATGCCAGAAGAGCACTATCTGTTGCGACTCTTTTCAAAAAATCTTGGAGGGGCGTCCTAAAATGTGCCTCACTACCTACAAGGATTCTTTCTGTCAGCTCATGTGAGAGTCAATCCGTAAGGCGCAAGTCCAGCGGCTCCAGGAGAGAGTTAGCCTCTGGGTGTTTCCGTTCCTGCAGCTCCTGAGGTGGCGGCTGCGATGCCATGTGCGGTTCTTCAATCTCCACGTCGGTGCTCTCCAGAGGTGTTGCGGGGGGCTCTGTGTGCTTCTGCTCGTGCATAATCCTAAGCGTATTCTTGAAACGCTGAACAGAGGTTCCAGGACTCCGAAGGCGACGTTCAGGCTCTCCAATCTGATGGCCGTTTCTTGGGGAGCGCTGAACGTGCTGCGCTCACCAACGGAGTTGGGTGTTTGGGGGTCCTGTAAGTGGGTTTCCATTGGGGGTTCTGAGGGGCCCAGAGAGAAGTGGGTTGGAGGTGATTTCCTTCCACTTACGAATCACCTTATGAAAGTATTTCACTCTTAAGTTCCAATCGGTGCAAACTAGAAACAGAGTCCTGTCGCGACTCTTGTGTATCTTTTAAAAAACTGAGCTTTTAAGTCGGCAGACAAGTTGTGGTATCGTCAGTTCTCCTTTCGATGTAGTAGAACAACACGTCTGTTAATAGTTTTTGTTGACTCCAAAGGCGCAAGTTCCTAAATGTGGTCTCCGAAAATCGCTGTGGCAAGTTGGGGGAATCCTGAAAGGGAATCTGCAAGCTTGAAGCGGAAAAGGGGGTTCTCGAGGCAAGAAGAGCTCCTGTAGCTGATGATAGGACGTAACTTGGAGATTGTCGGCTTAGAAACATGAAAACTTTAGGGAAGAATTTCATACTGTACAAATATAACAAGACTGGAGGGTTATTGGTTAAGTTTCCCAGATGTGGAGCTCAACTGGCAGACTAAGTACCATTCCAGGAGCCCGACTTAAAAGGTCTCACTACTGTAGTAATTACCTGCACCAAATAACGAATTAAATCTAAATCCTACAATTCCTAAAGGAAAGTATCACCTTAAGATCCACTGTAATACAGAGCCGGACTATAATAGCAAGCGTAGGATTTTTGGACACCAGTGTATCGTATAGCACCATCTTTTTCCCCAACGTTTACTCCCTCTTGGACTGATAGGATACCTTGAGCAACGTGGATGTCAGCCATGTCTTGCTTCTTGTCTTCGAGAGATTGATGAAAAAAGTGTAAGAGAGGAACGATTTCGACGATTGAACTTCAAGTTTACACACTGCAACGATTAAAAATATTTCTTCTCATCATCGCGATACCAAAAGCCGTTCCACTTATAGGAAGGGTTTTGGTATTTGAATTCTATTGAGCTATACGCATTTGAAATGAACTGGTGCTAGGTAATACTATAAGGAGTAGTATCATAATACCATATTACATTCACCCCTTTCCTGGAATCAGCGTCCTCGCGGATTTCTCAAAGTCGTGGATGCGGTCCTTGCGGTTGTGCAAATCGGTTTTCGCCATCCATATCGCGTTTTCTGGTGAATCGTTTTCGAATTGAACTAAATAGTAAATTCTTCTTCGAGACCTCTTTTTATTAAGAATTTCTTTCACCTCTTGCTCCAGATTTCCATCAGCATCACTAACTACTGATAATGAAGAGGTCTCATTCTCTAGTCTACCATAATTTTTAAGCTTTGGAACGTGAAAAACAGTATGTGCTCGCTTCATACTCGGCTGCAGCTCGACATTGTTCGTCACGGGCCCCATTACTTCAGTTACGGCAAGCAGGCCGACAAACTTGGGTTTCCACCTCTTTGGTAGATCAGGTCGAGCATGCAGTCCAGTACCAGCAAGCTCTAGCGTCACCACTTCTCCAACGCAAAACGAAGCCTCTCTTCGTTTCTGATGGGCATAGTACACCTGTCGGGATTGTGCGACAGCTAAGTTACCCCGTGCGCCAATTGCAGCATCAAACTGTTCACCAGTTCCTGGGTCCATGCTCAATTGCGATTAAGGCAGGAATCCGAGGTCCACCTCGAACGGAGTGAGTTCTGTGCTTTTCTGTCTCGTAGAGTTGTATTCGTACTCCAACGCGCTTAGAATCAAATCCCAATCCTTAGGATTCTTCTGGATAAATTGCCGTAACATCTGACTCAAAGTGCGGAAAGTATTCTCACTTTGTCCATCCGTCTGTGGATGGCCTTTAGTTGCCATCTTCTTTTCGATATTCAACATCTCGGTGATACATTCAAAACACTATGCTGTGAATAGAGAATCTCTGCCCAAAATGATCTTGACGGGCATTCCGTGTTTGGAAAATAAGTTATCATACATAATTTGAACTGCATCCGCAGAAGTGATTTCCTTATTCGTAGGAATGAAAATGCCGCGTTTCGATAGCTTCTCAATGATGAAAAATACTGAGTAATTCTCTCTCCCTGATGTGGGAAATTCTGTTAAGAAATCCATCGTCAATACTTCCACACATCGTTTAGGAACTGCATTAGGTTGTAGCATTCCCTTTCTTCTCGAACGTTCTTCTTTGTTTTGCTGAAAGTCATGGCAAAAACCGACGTACTTGGCAACGTCCTTGTACATTCCTCTCCAGTACAAGGACTTTGCACACTGGTAGAAGGTTTTCTCGACGCCAAAAAGAGCAGATGTGTGGACTTCAGCAATGACTTCGTTTCGCAGGCTTCCTGTTTTTGGTACGTAAAGTCTTTTCGGCCCTGCTGCAGTCCAGTACAGCCTGTTGTCCTCCGGGTCGTAGTTAGGCCCGTACATCTGAACCTTCTTTGATTGTGGTTCTTGTTCCTTTAGGAGCAAAGCGATTAATTCCATGGACCATTTGTCCTTCGCGTAGTTCTCCTGAATTCTGCGTACCAGAGTACGATCTTTCCAACTAAGCGCTTTCAGCATCACTGAGCTTTCGAGGTTCCTGCTTAAAGCGTCCGCAGCAGCATTTTGTCAGCCTGATAGATGCTCCACTGTAAAATTGTAGCTCTGCAGCTCATCAATCCATCGATCTGTCTACCTGTCAGTTTAGTCTTCGACTGTAGATACTTAATTGGCTCATGATCTGTCTTCAAGATGAAAGGCCTATTTCGAAAATAGACTGCCCACTTTCCTAGTGCTATCATTACTGCTAAGAGCTCCTGATCACCTGTGTCACATCTCGTCTCTGTGGCGGTCAATCTGTGAGAGAGGTATGCTACTGGAAGTTCTTCTTGCTCCAACGTGGCTCCCACAGCATACTTCGACTCATCGGTAGTCAGGACGAATGGTTTGGCCGACGGAGGGTGTCTCAGAAGAGGTGGATTCGTAAACAATTGCTTATCCTTCTTGAACGCATTATCTTCTCCTTCTCACCATCTGAAGTCCTTCTCGCGCACTATGTTGGTCAAGGGCAATACAAAACCAGAGTAGTTCTTCACAAAACGTCTGTAGAAGTTATCAAGGCCTATAAATCTTTGGACTTCCTTCAAATTCTATGGTGTGGGCCAGTCTTTAACTGCTTTCACCAAACGTCGTTGTGTGCTTATGCCCTTGGAACTAACGTTGCAACCCAAGTACTCTACTTCCTCAATTCCAAAGCTGCACTTGCTCGGTCGTAGGTAGAGTTTGTGTTGTTGTAAAACATCGAAAACACGTCTCAGATGACCCTTGTGCTCTTCTGCCGTGATACTGTACATCAGAATATTGTCGAGATACAGTACCATGCATTCGCCAAGAAGCTCTTGAAATAGACTGGTTAATAGTCATGAAAACGCTGCCGGAGTGTTCGTCAAACCAAAACACAAGACACGTCATTTGGAAGAACCAAACCTGGTCCTAATAGCTGTCTTACGACAGTCTTCTTCCTTCAGTCTCATCTGGTGATAACCCCATATGAGATCCAGCTGGGAAAATATTGTTGCCCTAGCTACCTGATCGCTCGTCTCATCAATCAGAGGGATAGGGCTTGAATCAGGAATCGTGATCTTAATCAGAGCCCTAAAATTGCGTACCATGCGGAGATCGCCATTCTTTTTCTTAACGAAGAGTACTGGCGCGCCGAAAGGAGAGAATGAAGGACGGAGCAGTCCTTTATCAAGGTACTTCTGTAGTTGACCTTTCAGTTCTTTCAGCTCCTTTGGAGATAGGCGAATCACCGGTCGTACTGGAGGGGTTTCTCCTGGTTTCAGATTGATTTCAAAATCCATTCCGCGGCTTGGTGGGAGTTCTTCTGGCAATTCTTCACGAAAAATGTCTTCATACTCTGCGATTATATCTTTGAAGTCGTTGGGGGCTTCCGCGTTTTCCAAGTGGGATGGAATACTTTCAGGAATCCGTGCCATGTACAATTCACAGTTTCCCTTCTACAATACGCGAGCCATTTTCTTTAAAGACAATATCTTCAAAAAGGACGTAGTGCTGAGTTTTGAACTTTTCCTTGGTAGAACCTCTACTTTTGAGCCGTCCCATCTCGTTAACGTTAATATGTTATTAAACCAGTTAATTTCTAGGTTGTGGTTCTTTAACCATGATCTCCCGAGAATTAACAGTGGTGCGCTGTCTTTGCTGTCCATATCGAGGAGAAACACACTTTCTGTCGCCAAGCATCCCTTGATGTTCAAAACAGCTGTTACTTGACCTACGACACGCTTAACAGTATTTTCGTCAAGTTCCACTTCGACGTTTTCTATGTTTTCAATCTCTACCCAGAATTTCTTAGCACTGGCCAATGCCATAAAGTTGTGGGACGCGGACAAATCAACTACCACTCGCACAGGATGTCATCCAAAATGTGCGTTATATATCCAGTTATTCTCTTCTGTCACTTTCGTTGCGGAGAGACGAGGTATCTCACTGCAACCTCCGAGAGCCGCACCAGCATGCGGGCGTACTCGTTTTTTGAGTTGGCCTTCGCTTCAGCCCCTCCGTCATGACGACAAGGATGCTTCGGGTCGTTGCACCCTTTTCTACAACATTTGAACCACCTGTTGTACTTTCTGTACAAGGTGGTCTCCCCCTTCTTGGCTGGACCCCAACAAACGAAATTATCGTCCTTTGAATTCTTCCCGTGATCGAAAGCCTTGTTTCCTCTCTTATTGTTCTTATTGTCGTGCACTTTGCGCTCCTCATTAGCATTTTTCTGAAACTCACAACTGAGCTTCAAAGAAAGACCTAGCTTTCTGGCATAATCCTAAGCTCCGTGAATGCTCGGGCGGCCTGTGCGGGGGTTGAGAGTTTGGGAAGCGTTCAGCAAATTTTCCTTTGTAAGCTTTAGGCAAGCTGTTGAAAAAGTAGATGTACGCTTCATTGTTTGGAGTGCCATACAACAAAATCAAATCCTCAAAGAGCGCAAAATGTTCATTCAGATCCTTAGAATATTTGATTTTGATATCCATTAACTGCGCTCGAGCAGCGGCTTTCTCGTTGGTCGGTAAAAACTCACGAATCATTTCTTGTTTCAGATTTGCGATAGTCCCCGGCTTTTGATTTTTGCGTTCAAAACGGAGCATCCAGGATGATGCACGATCTTGCCAGTGATATTCAGCCAAAGCGACCATCTTTTCCTCCGGATAGTTGCACAATGAGCCGCACTTTTCGATTGAATAGAAAAAGCTCTTAAAGCGTTCATACGTTCGGTCTGTAACTGATCTTTTAAAAATTGGAACTGAAGGAGCTTTGAATGCACTGGCTCCAACATTGAAATGGCCTCCATGATCACTATGACGGTTATTCAGATGACTCTGGAGAGTGATAATGAGATTAGCCTGGTCCTCAACTGTAATTTGCAGTTGCGTTAGCTGCTACAGGACCTCTGAGACATATACTACGTCAACAACCTCATCGTCAGCGCCGTTTTTACGGCTGCGCATTCCTGAGCTTATTCTGTGTTGAGATGAGTGTTTGCGTGCCTCGGTCGTTCAGCGGATAGAATCCACCTTAGATGTTACCAAATATAAGAGAGGAACGATATCGACAATTGAACTTCACGTTTACACACTGCAACGATTGAAACTGCTGCTTCTCATCATCGCGATACCAAAAGCCGTTCCTCTTAGAGAAAGGGTTTTCGTATTTGAATTCTATTGAGCGATACGAATTTGAAATGAACGGGTGCTAGGTAATAATTCAAGAAGTCGTCACGTAATACTATATCACAAAAAGGCTATGGCGGCATGATGAAATGAAATAGAAAAATTTGCAGCAGGGGAATGGTTTGTCTCGTAATATTGCACAGTTTCCATATTCTTATGGGATTCTACATTGCGTATTAGTAGCCACTCAAAATGTTTTAAGAAACTTTATGTAGATGATGCAGCCAAATAATCCTGTTCATATAGTAAACGAGAAAAAGCAAAACTCCTTACTATCTCTACAGTGCCTTGCAAGGGGTGTGTAGGCCGTGATCCTTTTTGAGTCGTTTCTGGCATCCGCAAAAATGTTTACTTTGGCTACATTGTTTGCCTTGAAGAGAAGAGTTTTGACCAGTTTTTAATTGATAGAAAACTGTGCAGCAGTGGACATGTTATGTAGCTTGCAGACGTGTTTTTCTGCGTAGTGCCGTGTAAATGAAAGTAAACAAATGAGCCTAACGCCAAGCGATGAATAAGTTTTGGAAGTAGAGAGGCATGACGATGATCACCGTGACCACCGGCGCACTCTCTTTGTCGTTACAAACCGAACGGCAGCGGCGTTTAAATGGATATGTAACCATATCGTCGTACGCAGCACGCACGCCACATGCGTGGCTGGCTTCTCTATGCATTTGAATTTGTTTCACTTGCATAAAGGATTATACAGCAATAAAAAGACGGGTATTAAAGTATGTGTCTGTACACATTTTATATTTTTCGGAGTCGCCCAATGACCGTGTAAGGTAAAATGTATGAACGTACAGTGGTCTCCAAAAGTATACGTACGGCCACAAAAAGCTCCGAATCGGAGTATACGTTTATGAATCCCAACGTAAACTCGTTCCTTGATATATTACCAATTAAGATGATATCCGACAACCTCAATTGTCTCCAAACTGCAATAGCGCCTAAAAGAAAAACAAGATTGTGTTTTCACAGCTCTTCAAAAGTAAACGAACGAATTAACTTTTTACTCATTCAACAACATAGAAACAACTTTAATACTTGGTTTTTTTGCCATTGGCTCTAATCACAGCCATACAACGACGTGGCATGCCACGAGTAAGCATGCAAAGCACGTGGATGTCAATTTTGGACCACTCCTCTAGCAGAGCAGCCTTCAACTCACCCACAGTATCAAATTGGCGCCAATCAGCGTACACTCTGTACGCCAAAGTGCTCCAAAGATTCTCAATAGGGTTTAGATCAGGTGAGTGTGCAGGCCAATCCAGTAGCTGAATTCCTTCCTCATTAAACCACCCCTTAGAACGTTTAGAAACATGAATAGGAGCATTATCCTGTTGAAATATAACTTGTTCAAGGTGATACATGTCCAGAAATGGCAGCAAATGTGACTGTAGAATGTGAACATAACCTTCCAAATTCAAATTTCCATCCACAAAAACCAGAGGTCCCTTACCATATCTAGAGAAGCAGGCCCAAACCATGACAGAAAAGCCTCCATTCTTTCTCTTCGAAAATATTTTCTCATCTTGTCGTACGTCATGCCAGTAGTAGCTCCAACCATCGGGACCATCACCATTAAACTTTTTCTCATCACTCCACACAACCATATCCCACTCATGTGGATAG
>JAHNZQ020000016.1:2514707-2538976 GCA_019155205.2 Gracilaria vermiculophylla | reverse complement strand
GAGGCATCTTGTATGACGGTAGAAAACAGATGTGAGTGGTTTGAAGTGTGTTGACTTTATTGGAGCACATGTTAATGGCTGCGATATGGAGTTTGTAGCTGATACAGTAGGTTTGCGCGCGCTTTTTCGAAATCGTTTGTATACTTTTGAAGAGGGTTTCTAAGTAGTTTGCTACTGTACGAAAGCAAGGAGTAGGTTCAATTATGTAAAACAAATATGTGAAGAAGCTTTTATGAAAGGTCAATAAGTGGGAAACTGGAAAGAACTATACATCAACGTTAACTTGTTTACACTTTGAAACCGGAGCCGTTGGTAAATTTTAGAAGACCACTGTATGTTTTTGAACAAATATTTATCATTACATTTTTCGAAAACTGGTTTCTGAAGAGTTGTACTAAAATACAAAAAACGAAGCTTTTGATCAAAATGTCAGGTGTCTCATTCTTTTTGAAACAGACTTTAATTCAGCCCAGCTGCTGATGTTCTCAAGCAGACTGATTCGATTTGCAACTTATCTCCCGTTCCTCTCTCCAAAACTATTGCTCTGGCGGAGAACGATCTGGTATCTAAAACTTTTACGGAGATCTGCATGTTGTCGTAATTCTCAAACATAGTAAACCCCTAGTCCCCTTGGACATAAATAAGAGCATGGCTTTTGTGGCTTCAGTACCAAGATTGGCCCATCTGGACCCATGGATTGGCACTCGAAATTCACCAAGTCTGTCGAGCGCATTGGTCGTCAAATTTAAAAAGCCGAGTCGTGCAGCCTTCGGTCCTCCTCTCCAACCGGCGCTTTTTGTTTCACCAATATATGTGTTGTCCCAAGCACATGGCGGTGGTGGGGGGGCTTTCGTGCAGAGGCGAGTGCGGTGTGATGATCAGGATGACAACAATGGCCTTTTTTCGTCCTCTTTCGCTACGCTTTTTGGTTCTAAGCAGCAATTCTTCAGCGAATTTCGCTTGTCATCAAACAAGCGAATGCCAAACTTGATATTTATTCGATTTATGCAGCAGTTGCGAGTCTGCCAAATTCTGCTCGCGGTCAACATCGCTGTTTTTGTGATTCAAATACTTAGCGGTCCTGGAATACTCATGGCTGGTGCGAAAGTCAACAGCGCTATCGCAAACGGTCAGTATTATCGTCTCCTATCACCAATGTTTTTACACGCCAGCATAACACATTTGGGGATCAACAGCTTTTCTTTATATTCCACGGGGCCTTCTGTCGAATCGTGGTTTGGAAAGAATAGGTTTTTGTGGCTCTATCTGGTTTCCGGCTTATGTGGAAATGTACTTTCTTTTGCCTGCACTCCGACACCGGCAGTCGGTGCATCAGGCGCGATATTTGGGTTGGTCGGCGCCTCTGCGGTTATCCTTGCTCGACATAGAAAACTTCTGGGGCCAAGAGCTCGAAGAGGGTTACAATCGCTAGCGTACATCGTGGTGATGAATTTCGGTATGGGACTGTCACCGGGGTCACGTATCGATAATTTTGGGCATCTTGGGGGGTTCTTGGGCGGAATTGCTTATTCCTACATGTTCGGCCCGCGTTTTGTGACGAGAAGATTGCGATCAGGCCGAACCGTCTTGAAAGATGAGCCTGTCAGCTCCATGGTGATGCGTGATATACGGAATCGTGTACATTTTATCCGTAGACTGCTAAAAGCGAATTGATTATATCGCAGCTTCTTTATAGTGTATAGAAAACAGTTCTATGCCTGATTGCCGACTTGTTTGACTTAGAACTGTGTCAATGTGACGAACTCCAATGGGTTGTACACGCCTTTGAAGTGATCTGATTGCTATTCCAGCTCGATTGGCGGCTATGAAGCCTGCTGCTTCTGCATAGCTTCTTGCAAGAACGATTCGTGATGGATCTATTCCCATTGATGATGCACTCACATTTAGAGTCGTTACATTATCGGCTAATGCAATGATCAAAACATTTGGATTACCCGCAAAGCTTAGAGTGGCGGGGCCGTCGAAAGTGTTTGCCGGGATAACGAGCACATTCACATCTGCTGCAGAGATCATGTTGCGGCTTGAAACCGTCTTTGGAAGGGAAGTTAAGAGCGGTGCTCGCGACAAACCAACAAGAACGCAAGAGAAAAAGGTGTAACCCAGCTCTTCCGCGGCCGCTTTCGGTGATACACTTTCATCAACTGGTAACGGCAGAAGAGATGGAGAATGTGCACAGGGAATATTGAATTCACGTGTTACAATGTGGCTGATGACAGCCTCGGCACCAGCGATGCCATCGACTGCATTCCCTGCCCGATAATCGGCAAGTTGTTCATTGTCTTCTTCAGGAAACTAGGAAGCAACCGCAATTGCCTGACAGCCATGATTAACAAGATACTGTGCAGCTTGGAGCAGAGCGTCCGGGTCAGAAATTGAACCCCATGAAGCCCCGCTTCGCGAGGAGGCCACGTCGCGCGCGCGGCATCTGCGGCCTGTTTGTGACGAAGAATTGCATTATGTGGCATACCAGCGTCCAGTATCACCCCGATCCGATTTGACGCACCTAATACAGGGTTGATGGCAAGATGGCCTGCTGCGAAACAATCAAGTGCATATCCCTCGATATACAGCGCGTTCGGGATAGGCCAGTACATAAGAGCTCCGTTGAGCACGTTTGGATGGGTAATGAGGGTGTCTGTGACTTCAGCAAGAAGGCGGGCGGCGGGAAGCACATCATCAGCATAGCCACCGATGACAGCCCCGACACCTGTTGGAACTATTAACACCGTCGTGTGGGTCTGGGACATGCTGCAAGAACGACGATATATCACTGATGCATATGAAGCACTTCTCCGTGATGGAACATTACATCTTAGGTCCAGAATTCGTCTTTGTGGCGCCATCGCCAAGTATGACGGCGCGGACAGGAATGCGTACATTGTTGTTCTGATGGACCCATAAATTTGGGTTACAGCACGTGCTTTGAACACGACCGTGATGTTCACAATTGAAGGTGGTGAATGAAATGAAGCTATGACGTTCTCCTTGCGGCTTGAGGCTTCTGAGAAGTTCCGAGAGTCTCCACTGACTTCGCGATGTCTGCCGTAGGTCTCGCGCACGAAGCAGAGTTACCTGGTGACAACATCCATCTTAATATATCAAGCCCGGGTCGATGAAGATGATAGTGTTGAGTGGTCAGGCGATCCCAATGAAGACGGCAAGGACACGTGTGCTGGGATTTGATCTCGGATCAAGCTCTTTTCCGAAAAACAGCCCTGGACCGAACCTGTTGACAACAGCTTAAGGGAGTGATACCTTATCTGCCACGTGGATCACCGCCACCGGCGACTGCGAGAATAAACATAAGATACGAGTTGTTTTCTTCGAAACCGCAGCTTGACCAGGGTTGCCCAAGGAGACACACGCCAGAGAAATTTTTAGGCTGCCAACACAATTTGCTTCAACCCTGAGCAGTAAGACCATATTACGACTTCTATTTCGCTTCCGCCATGAATGCGAGCTCTGCACTTCTGTTTCAGAACGTCGTTTGTCTTCGCAATCGATTGCCAAGCTCTTTCCTTCATCTTATCTCGTCGTCCCGCCGTACGTGCGTTGTTTCTGTCGGGAAGCGTTCAATTGTGTCAGCATCCATTTCAAAGCGAAATGAAAACTCTTCTCAGGCTCCTGCAAATCAAGAAAAAGTGTCTGAAACAAAAGCAAATGAAATTTTTTCTGCCTTCGATAGAGCTTTGGACCGCATTGAGCAAGATATTGATTTCAATTCAAATTCACCTCTTACTGAGCCCAAAGCAAAACACGAAAAGGCTCGTGAAGAACATCTTCGTCGTCTCGAATCTTTGATTTCACTTCCGTCAGAGCTCGTTGTCGAAGCCGTGAAGGACACGTGCTCTGGTTGTGGAACAATTCTGCAGTCTGAATCTCCTAGTGTTCCAGGTTTTCTGCCACCAGACGTTCTGGCCAAACAGCGTCTGCAAGCAGGATTTCCTGTTACAAAAGTCGTATCAACTTCCGAAGGGGAGCAGACCGTAGTGGAAGATGACCCAAAAAGAGTGGTGTGTCAGAGGTGCTATCGATTGACCCATTACGGCACCATTGAGCCAAATCTAAGGGTTCCTCCATCAATTTCGCAAGATAGCGCACACATTCCCAAAGAACTCTCTCCGGAAAAATTTCGCAGCAATCTGGAAGCCCTAAAGAAGATCAATGCCGTCATCATATACCTCGTTGATATATTTGATTTTCACGGCACATTTATTCCTGACCTTCGAGATATTGTCGGGTCAAAGAATACTATATTACTGGCAGTGAACAAGGTGGACTTGCTTCCTACGGACATGAAAGCGACCCGCGTTGAAGCCTGGATCAAGCATGAGTGCGCAGAGTTGGGCTTATCCGACGTTGCTCGCGTGCATCTCGTTTCATCGACAAAGGGCCAAAACGTGAGGGTTTTGTTAGCCGATGCCGTTCGAGTAGCAAAAAAACGCCGTTCCAACATCTATGTGATAGGCGCAGCAAATGTTGGGAAGTCGACTTTTATTAATCGGCTTATCAGCCTACAGAATCGCGATCGCTCAAAATCACGGGCTAAGAACCGCGGGAGTGTTTCCCCTGTTCGGGACGCATTAACCACGAGTGTGGTTCCAGGGACGACGCTTGATGTGATCAAAATTCCCCTCGGATCATCTATAAGCTTGTACGATACTCCAGGTTTAATGATGCCACATCAGCTAACAAACTATCTGGACTCCAAAGATCTCCGAGCGGTGCTTCCTTCCAAGACTGTTGAACGAGTTTCATATCGCCTCGCGGAAGGCAAGGCGCTGTATATAGGCGGGTTAGCACGGATTGAAGTCGTATCCGGAAGGCCATTTTTCTTCACATCGTTTTTCTCGCCAGAGGTCAAGGTTCATCCAGGCAAGGTGGAAGACGCGGTAGAGTTCACAGAGAAGCATGTCGGGGAGCTTCTACAACCGCCATCTTCACTGGAAGCGTACAAGGCTTTGGGTGAATGGACGACGAAGTCTTTCACTGCTAAAGGGGAAGGATGGAAGAGGTCGTGCGCTGACGTCGTATTTTCTGGATTGGGTTGGGTGGCTCTGACAGGTGCAGGTGACCTCAACATTCGGGTTTGTGTTCCCCGAGGCGTTGGCGTGTTTACAAGAGAATCTCTGATGCCATTTGAAACACAAAAGGGTGTTAGCTCGTATACAGGAGCCACAGCAGTCAACAAGAGGCAGCTTCGGAAAAAGAAAAGAAGTTACTAAGCACAATGGGCGTGAGAGTTGGGTTCTGCGGGTATATTTCAGCAAGTCCCGTTTGCTGTTGTTCTTGTGAATAGGGGAGGCGCGGTATTGCGGCAGCGAGGGGCGAGGGAGTGACGGTGAAAAGTAGAGCATATAAGATTACAGTGAAGCGATTACATCCTTCAAAGGTTCCAGCTCCTTAGGCGGCAGCAGACTGAACAACTGGCCAAAGTACATAAAGTGGCGAAAACATGTACTCAGGTGGGCCTCTGCTCTGCATTCGACAATTTCATCGAGATGAGCGTGAAAGATGTGTGCATAGACGCGGAACAGCCTTCGCATAATGGTCTTAACAATAGGGCGAAAGTTATCAGGATACTTGGACTCTTCCATGGTGGGGAAGAGTTCTTCGTTGGAGAGCTTTTTGTCGACCCAATCCATGAGCAAGTCGATGTAGCGCGGGGCGGAAACCTTGATAGGATTTTTGTAGCGATCGCTGTCCGCCCACAAGTACTCGTATTTCGGAGACGCGCTCATGATAGGGCAAGACTCTGGTGTGCACTTGTCGCACATGCTGCCATAAATAAGGTTAACTTGGTTGAAAAGATCGACCACATTGACGCTTATCCAGTCGTTAACGTCGTACCCGTTTGGGACCTTCACAGCCTCCCGTAAATTACCGGTATCGAGGGACGCCTTGAGCACTTCGTGCGCCAGCTTATGAACTTCATACCGGGCGTTGGAGGCCTCCGTCCTTCGGCGGGGTTTGAAGGTCTTATTTCGGTCGAAAACTGAAAACATTGAGGCTGTTGGAGGCTTTAAAATAGGGTGTTCAAAGTGAGGCTGGTGTCGAGGACGGCGGTTCGCTGGGGAGAGACTTCGGTGTGGAAGGGGAAGTGAAAGCTTTTGATGTTGGCGGGGAAACGAATCTGGCCCTTTAGCGCACGACTGGTGGATGCATTGGATAAAATTATGCTCTCGACCAGTGCTTGTGCGTCTGTGCATGCAGTGCCCTGACACATAGCACACGCGCAAGACACCTATGACTGATAGTGTAAACTACACGGGGTGGACACGCAACCGGCACTCGCCAGTTGACCATCTTCCATGAACGGTGCTATCGGTACTGGGCGCAATGCGCGCCTCTGCGAGGGGCGTGGAGATCCGCTATTCGGGTGCTGCCGTTGCCGTCTCTTTTCGCGGCGGGCACCATGCGCGACGTCATTCTCTCCGGGACGGCCGGGTTCCTCTTTGCTTGCGCCGGTGGCTTCGCAGTTCATCGATCCGTCTGGAAGTCCGCCGATGAACAAGCCAAGAAGCTGGATGCCATCGTCGGCAATGTCGACAATTCCACAGCCACTTCACGCAACAGGCAACCGGTAAGTTCTGCATCCTCCCCCCGCTACATTGCAGAAAACGTTGCTCTGACATTCTACGTGCCCACGCGTCGCGAAAATTGCTTGTAAAAGACGGAGTCGTTTGAGAGCTTTATAGGCCGAAGATTCTGCCAGTGGTGGAACAATGGCGTTGATAATGTTCACCGCCGTTTGCTCAACTTCCCGCAAACACTGCGTAAAATTGCCGACGATGTGAAGGAAACGACTTCAAAATCATCAAATACTCCTGAATCTCCACAGTGATGTATCCAACCAAGCGCTTCGCAAACATTCCTTGCGTCACGTAGTGGCCAAACTAGTCAGTGCGCCTCATCATTCTTCAATCGCTCCTCTGCCAAATTGCCCTGCAGCCCAAACTCAATCGGAGAGCAATCGTGCTGCTCCTGGTCTTCTATGGTCACTAGCTTAATTGATTCCATATATCAGTCCTTGCGCGCTCTTCCCGTCGACCTCGCATCAACTGTGTGCTCAACATATAGAATGTCCAGTAAAGGAGCATTCTGTCTGCACTCACCATGTCGTGAATCACCTGAGTTATGAAAGCAACCGCCTAAGCAGTCGGTTGCTCTTTGAAGTCTTCAGTGTGGTTAAATTCCTTCCTGCCTCGACATCAAGAGAAGTGGCTCATATTGATCATGCCATGCCCACGACTGTCATGCAAATATTTCCCCGCGCGCCTATTTGCCTTTCTTCGTGCCAAGTTCGTTATCCTTAGTCAACATTGCAAACGTTGTTGATTACATTCCTTCACATGGCCAGTACCCTTTCATTCCCACAGTTGAAACTGTGGGACAATACGTCTTGAGGGTCAAGTAGGAAGCAACTGGGTCCGTCGATCGAAGCTAAATAGAAAAAATCCATATAGGGGTGTCAAAATGATCTCATTCCATGAACAAAAACGGTGTTTTGGTCGGGAAAGATGCTCAGGAAGCACTCTCTCGTACCGCGCCTACTTGCCACTTTACCCTCTCGTGCTAGTGTGGTATGCAGAGCTGTAGATCTGCGAAAAGAATGCGAAGCCTTACACGAGCGATTGCGAAATTTTGATTTAGACTGGTGAAAGCAAAGAGTGACGCGGTTGCAACGCACGATCGCAGATCACTGTCCTCCCAGAAGGGATTTCTGTTTCCTGGATATTGCATCGTTTGAGTGGACATGGCTAACGTACTGCGAATTCTGTTCTATCAAGGTATCTTCACTTTCGTAGTTGTACCCGGTTTGGCCATTTTCTTTGGATTTATCGCTCCTCACAATATAGTGACCGTAGGACTCTCACACAGGTTCTTGCACACGATCAACATCATTCAACTTCATAACCGCCCCAAGATTTTCCCTAATCCTCCTTTTGCTCTATTCTCCACCCGTGTAGTACTCCCAACTCATGAGATTAAACCCTCTTATCTTTTGGTATCATCTAGTGGAAAAATCCACGACGTCACGCCTTCGCTTGCAAAGACACCGTCAGAATGGCGCGAAACCGTTGTCGACGTTTCTCCTTTGGTCGTGATGCCCGGTTTAATTGATCCTCATGTGCATATTAACGCTCCCGGTAGAGAAAGCTGGGAAGGATTTGACCATGCCACTAGAGCTGCAGCTGCCGGAGGAACTACAACCGTATTAGATATGCCACTAAACAACGTTCCCTCAACCATTAATGCCGAAGCACTAGGAAGAAAAATCGAAGCCTTCAAGAAATCAAGCCCTGTCACTGACGTGGGATTCATCGGCGGAATTGTGCACGGAAACAAGAACAGTATTTCGGAACTGGTTGATGAAGGCGTTCTAGCATTCAAATCGTTCATGATCGATTCACAGTCTGCAGACTTTCCCCATGTAACACAAGATGATCTTCAAGCTGCAATGGAAGATTTGCAACGCATATTCTCAGATCCCTCGTACAATGGAAACCCGATCCCCTATATCTTGCACGCCGAACTTGATGATTTTGCCGATAATACCGGATTCCGAGCGTCCCAGCTAGATTCATATGATCATGAGAGTTACCATCAGTTCGAAAGATCTCGTCCCGACTCCTGGGAAGTGACTGCCATAGATATTGCCAGCAAAGCCGCCAACAAAACTGGCATACACATCCATATAGCTCACGTATCTTCTCACGCGGCAGCTAGGCGCATTTTGGAACTGAAGAACTCAGACTCTTTCCGTGCAATAATTACAGCAGAGACCTGCACTCAGTACCTCCTATGGGCAACAGAAGAGATCCCACATGGTTCTACATTGTTTAAATGCGCTCCGCCGATCCGATCTGCGGCTAATCGAGAGAAGCTTCGAAGCTTATTGTTTTCATCAGAGCATGACCACTTTCCATTGGACTTTGTAGCGTCTGATCACTCTCCTTGCCCTCCTGAACTGAAGGAAACCGGTCACAACTTGACAAAAGCATGGGGTGGAATCTCTGGATTACAGTACCGCTTGCAAGGCACCTGGAGTGTTGCGAAAGCACTAAATGTTAGCGTGGTTGATTTGTCACAACTCCTTTCTGAACGACCTGCCATTGTATTTGGGCTTGATAACATGAAAGGATCTTTCCGGCCTGGCTTAGATGCGGATGTCGTGGTATGGGACCCGGATGTAAAGCAAGTTCTTGACAGGCAACTTTGTCTACATCGTCATACAGGCTCTCCTTTTCATGGCATGGAAGTACGGGGCTCCGTATTCTATACACTTTTGCGGGGAAAACTTGTATATAACCATGAGTTAAGCTTATCCTCGTTTGGGACATCATCCGGTCGAATGCTTGTGAGATCTAAAGTCAACGGAAGCATAGTTCAAGTGTAAGATTAAGATTCAGTGTTGATCACGAAGCAGGTGTTTAAAATCAGACAGACATCTCCTTGCCATGGAGTCTACTATGTTCCATCTAGTACTTTCATTATCACTCACGCCCAGGGTAACAACTGGACATCATGATAAGTGAATTTAATTTTGTCTGGCTCATTAAACCATCGCGGCCAATCTTTAGTACATGCATTGACAGTTTTTGTTCAATTCTATCCACGGGGTTTCTCAAGTCGTTCCCCAATTTGGCACCGTGTTGAATTGATTTCTTTCCTGCAGTACAGAGTCTGATGTTGCACCGACCACGCTTTTCAAAACTAAGCAGCGTCGAAGGACATCGTGCAAGGAAATAATTTTTCATTTCATGCTTGCCACCTAGACAAACCCTCCACTAGTATAAAAAGCGCGGAGGAAGCCCGAAGGCGTCGATCATCTTTTCGCAAGTAGAAGCCAAGCATTGTATCATGGGAGGCGTACTGTGTAAAGAAGAACTATGTTCCTTTCAGGCAGCCATCGAGGAAAGAAGCAGCAGAAGTGTCTGTAGTGTACCTTGGCACTCCGAAGTTGAGATAGACTCGAATGGTTGTCGAAAATTTCGAGCTCTTCCGCCGTATGGACAGCATCCTCGCCTCTTCTTCACTGCAGAAGACATTCCAAGAATCATAGCCCGATTCACACATACAGAGATTGGAGATGTCCTGAGAAGTATTTTAAATAATGTGAAGACGGCGTTCATCCGAGATTTTTACTCGAAGTTTGAAGAACTACCAGAGGAAGAAGTAGAAACTCCTTCGAAGAGGACGATAGAAAAATTCTTTACCCCAGATGAGATCAGGAATGTTGGGTTTCTGGGTACCTTGGTGGCAGGATTTTTGGATGATGACGAAGATCTGATTGAGAAGGCGAAGAAAAGTTCACTGTTTTATGCGAGAGTGATCCTCGAGTCCAAGAATCTAGCCGAAATCAATGAGTTTGAGAAACCGTTTCATGTATGGAAGTCCAATCGATGGGATCTTCACATTGGATGGATGTTTGGAGGTTCAAGCTATGCACTGCTGTATGATCTCATGTTCAATGAGTTAGAGGAGTGTGAAAGGGATCTTATGCGTAGAGCGATAACAACAGCTGTCAAAGGCCGAAGAAGTTGGGGTATGGGCTGGCCTGGTCGGAGAATTCAGAGCAACTGGGCTGGTTATCATGGAGATTTGCTTTCCCTGTGTGCGGTGGTTGAGGGAGAAGAGGGTTTTGACCCAGAAGTGTTCACTTTATTTTCAGAGTTAATGGTGAACTTCTTGGAGTACGCCGTTTACGATAGCGGACACACAGTGGAAGATTTTTATGCCTTGAACTTGGGAATGAGAGAAGGTTCAATGAGTTTTCTGGTTATGGCACGCAGAGGGCATAACATTTTCAGTCATCCTCGTAAGTTATTTGAGATTACCGCTGTAACAACAAACTTCGACTAACAAAACCTTCTGTTTGCGAAGACTACAAGAAAATCTGGACCAATTGGTTGCCATATGCTCTGGAACCCCAGAGCTGTGGTAAGGTATACGGAGGTTCATCCGGTAATTTTTATGAGTAGGTTTCGCTTCCTATATATTCCACAGATGTGAGAGAAACTGACAAGTTCGTGCCCATCCAAATCACTGTATGATCTTTTAGCTACCCTACTTCTGCAATCATTGCAAAGTATATGTTTCCCAGGGATCCTATCGTCGATCATGTCTACAGGCGGTACATGCACCTAAACGGTGCCCATCTTGGAAAACTCAAGAAACTGCAGTCCAGGCTGGTAGCTCTTTCTTTTGCGCTACCTCCGTTGTCATCAAATTCATCGGGACCTGATCTGCGTGAACTGAATCTTCCTATGGATTTTCTCTGTCGCCCGCGAGGAAAAGTCGTAATGCGGTCTGATTGGAGTGACCATGCTTTGTGGTTCACGCTTGACGCCCGTCCGGATGGGTTTTTAATTGGACACGATGTCTGTTCTAGAGGAGCGTTTGTAGTGAATGCTGGCGGGCGAGCCTGGGGGTTCTGTCCCGAATGGCACAAGTTTAGGGATTCGGACGATTACTCTCTGCCACATATTGACGGAGTCGGTCAGAAACATAAGGCCCCGTTTGTGAAGCTTCTTGACTTCTCCAGCAATGCAGATAAGTATTCATTTGCGTCAGCTGATTTGACTTACGCATACAACTGGACATGGACGACATGGGCAAGCGAGACAGCAGATCTAACAGACAGAGGTTTTGAACGTGAACCGAACGACCCGAGCGATTTCGGATTTAATGTGTGGTGGGCACCACAAAAATTATATGGAGAACCCAACGTTGGTTTCCAAGGCCTTCATCAATGGCGAAAAAGATTTGCAGAAGTAGAAAAAGTGTACCGCAGCGCTCTTATGGTCCGTGGTGCTCATCCGTATATCATTATTGCCGATGACGTCAAGAAAGATGGGGATGAACATATGTACTCATGGGCTATGACAACCCCTGATGACATTCATCTACTTTCTTTCGACGGTATACAGGCAATACTATCAGAGACAAGCGGTTGTTTACGACGACGATTTTTGATCAGAAATCTCTCTGATAGGATTGAAAACCTTGAGTGTTCATTTCGAGAAGTAGCGAAACTGCCTGAGTCAGCTCCACGTGATCAAAAGGCCAGGCAAGTGAACTTCAAAACTACTTCAAGGGGGACGCGATTCATATTTTTGTTGTGCAGCTTAACCTCACCGGGGTTTACGCCCCCGACTACGAACTGGATTGAAACTGGTTCACTTCTGCGTGTTTCAGCTGCTGATGGTGAATTCCAGACCATACAGTTCTCAATTGGTAGTGCGGGGCAAACGGTCATGAAACCCATCGACATGTAAGGAAAACGAGTCAGCTGTCTTTAGTTTAGTTTGACCTTCTGATCTGTTTCTTATCAGCAAGTGCTTCGGTATAGACCGAAAAGGATGTGTAGTGCTCCAGTGGTTCTTTGCCTGACATGGAATTTTCCTAGGGTAGCCAGATCGCAGTAAAACGATTACCACCAACAAGTAAACAGATAAAAGTCTTGTTCAAAAAATGAATAACTCATTCGCCCAGCTGTTCTCGAACTTTGAAAACGAATGTGTCAATATTGGTGCATAGAGGGTTAGCTCGAAGCCCTTCTCTCATCCATCTTTGAAAGTATCGCATCAGTGTATTCAGTGGTGGAAGACGATCCGCCAATGTCACCCGTTCGCACGGTCCCTTCTCTCAGCACGCTGTGGACACTTTGTTCAATCAGATCAGCTTCGGCGCGAAGATCCATGTGACGCAACATCATGAGAGCGCTCATAAGCAAAGCAGTTGGGTTAGCCTTATTCTTTCCGGCAATGTCAGGCGCAGTGCCGTGGACGGCCTCTGCTAGCATGCATCCCGAACCCATGTTTCCGGACGGGGTAAGCCCGAGGCCACCAATGAGTCCAGCGCAAAGATCGGAGATAATATCACCGTAAAGGTTCGGCATAACCATGACATCCAAAAGAGACGGGTTTGACACAAGTAGAGACGCTGCATTATCGATGAGCAGTGTTTGAAATTCAACTCCCGAATCTTTGTGCTTTTCCGCCACTTCTTTTGCGCATTCGAGAAATAAACCATCTGAGAGCTTCATGACGGAGGCTTTATGCACAGCAGTGACTCTCTTTCGATTATTCTTAATTGCGTAGTCGAACGCATACTCACAAACGCGCATAGAGGCATCTCGGGTGATAACTTTAAGACTTTCTACAACGCCTGGGAATACAATGTGTTCCAACCCACTGTATTCTCCTTCCGTATTTTCCCGAACAGTGACCACATCCACGTCTTTATAAAGCGTATCGACGCCTGGCATTGAAACACACGGCCGTACGTTGGCGTAGAGGCCAAGTTCCTTTCGAAGCGTGAGATTAAGACTCCTATGACCCTTACCGATGGGGGTGGCCATTGGACCTTTGAGACCAAAACCGTTTCGGCGAACGGAATCAAGCGCTTCTTTGCTAATAAGATCCTCGCCGGGTTTGGCAGAATGTACGTCGATAATATGGGTCTCCCATTTGATGGGTACATCAGCCGCATTGAAGATACGCTTGACCGAGTCTGCAATTTCTGGGCCAATCCCGTCCCCAGGGAAGAGAGTGACTGTGAACTGCTGAGGACTTGAAGCGGTGGAGAAGGTAGCTGCTCGGCTTGATGTGATGGGAGAATAGCAATGCAGAGCAGATCTGAGGACGGACAATGTTGCCGTGCTTCGCTGAAGAGATCGAATCATTTCTGAAGGGCTCCAAGTGTGTTACGCGCCTTGAGTTAAACGGAGGTGCTTCGCAACCTTTACCGGGAGAGATGGCTAATACGTTATGGCCAACGAATATAGTGCGTGTTCAATGTCCTGCAGAATTGCGCTAAACGAACCCCAGGCAGACTGTTTTGGCATTGGAGTTACGCCGGGTAAAATCCAAGCAGATCGGCAGTGACACGTGTTTTGGAGCATCGATGCACCTGCGCGCCGTGAAATGATGGCAGGTGCGATCAACTCTCCGCCCAACAACGCCTTGCAGTGTTGGCACAGCGCCTCATCCGCATTTCATTCCGTCATCGATTAGCCGGTGAAGACTCATTTTTATGCCCAGTGCATGGTAATCAGTGATTTTCGAACTCTATCTTTCCCGATATTCGTGCAGCGTGGCGGAATATCAGTTACGATAGTTATAGGCAACATACATCAAAACAACGTACATCCGCAACGAGCTCCATAATGCGAATTATGAAACGACTTTTGAGCACCGCTGCTCATTTGCATCCCCGCCCGCCATGGACACCGCCATCAACATTGAAATACCCCCTTCGTGACATCGCAAAGGAGTCTATCAAGCCGTCAGGCTGGTCACCCCCGATGGGTGGGGTTGAGCTTCTACCCTTCCGGATATTTCGTACGGCAAAAGCCAAGCAAATCCCTGTCTACACAGACTACAAGAATGGCCGAACACGATGTCTTACGGTTCTCAGACGTTTTCGAGGGGACGCAAATGAACTTGCGAGGGAAATGTCTCGCATTTGTGATGATCGTCCTGTAGCAATTCGCCCTGGTAGCATTCAGGTTGTTGGCAATTATCGAGCGAGGGTCGAAGAATGGCTTTTGCGTCTTGGCTTCTGATTGATGCAGCAGTGTTTCGAGCGAACGAGTTTCAAGGGGAAGCTGCGCATTACTACTCGAAACCCCTGAATTCAGCTTCAACATATGTGGCTTGATGGCTATCGTAATATTATGGGATCAACCGACTGGGTAACGTTCGCGAACACATCATCATATTTTCTCAGTGCTCTTGCCGCGAGAACACAACCTCCATCTGATATTGACTTTCAGTGGCCACTCGATTTACTGAGATAAATGCAGCTCTTACATTTCCTCAAAGCTCAAGTTCATGTTTTCTGCTTTTGATTTGGATCCAAAGATACCCTAGGGAAGACGAAAATCTCTTCGAGAATTGAAGCGATGCCAGGCTTTATATCATTTATTTAGCAGGTCTTTCAATTAGAAGTGCGAGACCCTGGACATTCCCCTTGAGATGCTTGCCGTACAGTTCCTTTGTGTGGGATGACTGTCTGTTAGTTGTTAAAGGATGTTCCCATGGAAATAGCGGTTTTCTTCGCAAATCATGCTGCATCGATTACCCTGTCCGCTCATCATCATCTCCATTTTCTGGTCACAGTCTGTCCGTTTAGATTTAGAGAGTATCCGACGCTAGGATCGCCTACTATACAAAAAGAACTGTGCCAGAAGTTTAGACCAGAATAGAGCAGACCACAACTCTCGCAACAGTTGATACTGCCAGCAGATCCATGCGGGTCTTCCGCGAGGGTGGCTATTGCTGTGTTGACTTAGCAAACGTCTGGGCTACTAACAGTGGGAGAATCAATGACGCTTCGGCGTGGATTTTGACTTTCTTGCCAGTAGTCTTGATCTTTCCCCATGAAACAGCTTCATTCGGTGACGCCCCCGCATCAGATCCGTCATACTCCTGACCCGTGTTCAGGTACACTGAGAAATCAGCTCCATTCCTCATGAGGTTAGCATTTGCGATATGGTGCTTCACAATACCACCTCCGACGATAATCATTCCAGTGGCAGGCGCGTTTATTGCGATGCGATTGATGTGACGAATGTCTTGGACAAGATCGACAATTAGGCCAGGGTTCTTGTAGGAATGAAAGAACAGCATGTCCCCGATTGATCCATCCGTCAGAGCGGGACAGAAAACTGGAATATCGTTTTTTGCAGCCCAATACAAAACTGAGTCTTCGTTATCGATCCGTTCTCCAAGAAACTTGATTAAGGTGCTTGGAGACCATATATAATCTTGTTCTTGCTGCTTGATTAGTGCCTCGTCAAGAAGGGGAATGATCCAATCTTCGAACTTGCAATAATTATCATTCGGAACAATGAGATTTCCGATACGATTGATCCCACGCTTTCGCAACGCTGCATCATCGACACGGAAGGAACTAACACCGGTGGGACCAAGGCACTTGATAAGATCCTCCTCCACACCCCCTGCCGATGTGACGATGACCTGCACATGGCGATTCTTAACCAAATATTTAATAGTTTCTCGCACACCGGAGGATATCATATTGGACGTGTACCCGAGAAAAATGTTACATTTAGCATCCGCAGAGATTCCCGCTTGAATTTGAGTTTCAGAAGGATTCCAAGCAATCTGCGAGTCGATCAGAATGTAAGTTTCAATAAACAGACCGTCATCAAGAAGGGAGGTAAAAAAAGGAAACGCACCATTTCGTTGATGATGTCAACTGCAATGCCAAAGTTTGTGGCCTGGAATCCACTTCGTTTGTACGACGCCAGTAACGCATCGTAATCAACTGAGTCGTCAGAGAAGTCGTATCCGCGTACTAAGGTTGTGTTTTTTGGAAGCTGCTCTGATTGCAGCAGAACGGCGTCAGCGGCAACTTGAGGCAGGGCAGTGGACGAAGAGTTTGTTGGTTTTGATGGTGACATTGTTACGACTTTACGGGACTGTCGACGATGATTGTTGCTAACCGCAAACCGTGACTTGGGTCAGTTCCGTGAGCTGTTAATCCTTTTTACTACGAATGCGCTTTAATCGAGATCCAGGAAGTGTTATACAGAAATGTTGGCATTGGTTACAGGATAAAGAGAATGAATGCACTCTTCGGTACCTACCTTAACTAAAGTACACGTACAATATGTTCCACGACGCCAGCAAATCAGAAACTGCGCAAAACGGCCCAAATTAGATCTCAAGCAGACGTCTACAGATCCATCGCTTTTGTTGCTGATTGACATTTTGCTTAATTTTCGATATTCTGATTTAATGCTGATTTCTCAACATTGAATAGTTTCTTCCCACAGACAATTTCGAGGATACATGCATGACAGGCGAACTCTTTGCAACTCTACCTAGAACGTGATCCTGTATCCAATCAAGCAAAACACCAAATTGAAAACGAACACCTCATTTAGCCGCTTAGACCCCTTTTTCGACACGTTTCTTGCTCAAAACTCTTTCCTACATATATTTATGCTGTTAAACAGTACAAGTGTACTTGGTCTGATTACAGAATTGCTGAAATCCCTTTAGATCAGATTGCTATTGTTTTTGAGAAGTGCAATTTGACTGAAGTATTAACCAAAACACATCACGATACTTGACCTGGTAGATCACCATTACCACCAATATTTGCGGCAACAAATCAAAAAGCTTTGATTAAAACAAAAACCATATTATGTCGAGCAACTGAACCAGATTTAAATATAGTTTGTACAATATGAAACAAAAAGAAAGTCATTTATTTTCCATGAAACATGGAAATAAATTCACAGCGTATGTTTCATTTCAAAATAACTCTCTCATCAAAGCATGAAGATATTGGTATTGCAGTGAAGAATAAAAGAGAACTTCAAAACGAAATAACAGTTATGGGACAAAAAAAGCATTGACCGTCAAAGATATAGGCCTATCTTTCCGTGAATTAAACTCTTCTGGAAAGAAAATTTTCAGTTTCAGCGAACGATTGAAAGCATTTTTCCCATAGAAACCACGAATACATAGATTTATGTGTAAGAATTAAAAACATGCTTTTTATTGTTCGGTTCCTGAGAAGTTCTTTGGTTTTGCATTGTTTTTTGTTGTTCTATTTCCTTCTACTCATGGCTAGGCAAGCAATTGCAATTCACATGAAAACCAAGGCAGATGATCGGAATAGTACCATCGCATTTTCGAACTTGTCCGGCGTCAAACCATTTCTGTTCATGCTCTTCAAATTATTCGTTAGCGAAGAACAGGGGATGACGTCGGGAATCCATTGATAGATGCGTCCTCCTACTCTCAGCACTTTTGTTGCGTCAACTACAAAAAAGTTCAAGCCAAGATTTCCAAAACTTAACGTAGGACACTTCCACAGAAGAGCATACTCATCCCTCTTATGTGCCTAATAACATCTCTTTTCTTTAGAGTGATACTTAGTGTTTTATTGGTTTGCTGAAGGAAGGCTTCAGAAAAAGCTCTTTCTCCTGAGAAAGGCCATGTTTTCTGTGGTGTGTGGCAACTGAACTTCTGTATACTGCATTCTAGTAGTTTTGAGCATGTCAGCTTGAAACGCTTTGCTTGCTGCACTAATCAGTGGGCCGTATAGTATTACATATGACCCGGGAGGTCGTTTATCTCGTCTAAGCGGGCAACTTGCTCGTCGCTGGCTCTTGCTGACCTGGGTGGCTTGTCATGATAAAACCCCCGCCCACCTACGTGCACGCAGTCGGCCACGAATTTGCTGATGGAAGATGCTGCAAACTCTGTTTCCCTGATTTTATTCCTTCGATGGAAGCTCTCTAAAAAAAAATATCGGAGAAGGTGCCATGGGGGGTTTCAGAGGAACTACTTGTGCTGATAAAAAATGGCGGTCTACGAGCCGGTTCTGTGAGCTGATCTCGCCAAAAGTTACGAGGGTTGGACGCAAAGAACGTCGTCAATAATTCTGTTGATGGCCAATGTGAAATATGCGATGCGCCCTGCCGCGGTGTGCCCCATACACGACAAGCTAGAGAAGATGGATGAAGAGGTGTGGTGAAGACAAAGGCGATACTTGTCGGAAACGAAACGTTTTTGCGGCTGTAGATAACTAACGAATCTAGTTCTTGCTGAACACTACAAAAGCTCTAGTGAAAGTAGCACGACTCCAGTGATCACTGGTTTGGGTGCATAGTTGAAAGATTTATAGGTTGCTGCGGCTTTGAGAAGGTCCTCTATTTGGCATGAAAGATAATGCTAGTAGCTCCGTAACAGAGAGAGAGAGAGAGAGAGAGAGAGAGAGAGAGAGAGAGAGAGCATCACATGTTCGCAGTCTCTTGGCGTGAGTTCCGCAGGTGCTAGTGCATCTCGCCTTCTCGTGGTGTGCCCGACTTCGATTCCTTTCCACTGAGACTGTGCGAGTTGATAACACAGACGAATCTTCAACGGAGGCTAAGAACGGGCGTAAAAAGTTTGTAAACATCATAACATTTCTTTTCGTCTTCTAAGCACCTAACAGGTTCGCTGAAATACTGTGAATCCTTAGCCTTCTCGGTCTGGTAGTTGAGGTTCTCAAGGTTCTTAATAATGTCCATTTTTGGATGAAAGTGTGTCGCGTAACGTGATATTAACAACCATCCGGGGCATTTGAGTCTCTAAATCAAACAACACTTGTTATGCTTTCAATACAGTGAGTTTGACTTTTAGTACCGCTGGTGTACACCGCCAGAAGCTCATAAGGACTTTCTTGTTAATTTCTGGTTCAGTTTCGTTTAGGCGCACCACGGATCTGTTGTCTTCCTCGCGTCTCTGAAGCCTGAATCATTGACTAGCAATTCGAATCTACACCAATTAACAATGCCCCGCAATAACACGCAGCATGAGCATTTCGATGAGTCCCTGTGACGGAAAGGGAGACAGGAACACCCACCGTTTCACGTCTCGACTACGGTTGACGGCCCTCAACCAGCAGTGCAGGAGTACGTATTGTGCGGGTTTTCAAATTTGGTCATCATTTGAAATGGCAATGCTTTCGCGCTAATGGAAACTGCCAACCTTAACAGGAAGAGCAGAGGGGCTTTGGTGAACATCTTCACAAGGGTGTTAATACATGACGTTGCAGCGACAAATTGGTCAGCCTCTCAGTTGTTTTCTTTACTGCACAACTACTACGCATAGCTACATAGCGCTATTCATGAGCTTTCAGCTTAGCTTCAAACGCGGGGCCGTGCGCCGAAAAAGGGGTCGTGCGCAGAGTCTAACGACTTCTCAGCAGCCTTCCGTTGCAGCCGCTTTTGGACCGGCTCATGATTCTGATGATTCTGAAGATGAGCCTCGAGCGCAAAAGGTAACAAAGATCTCCGCGACTATGGATAAGTCTGCTTCGGATTCCCCCCCCAAACAGCAAAAAGAGGAGCCGGTCGGGAATCTCGATGAGAAGAAAACGGGCCCAAAAGCTTCTCAGATCGCGTCTATGGTCGAACGCAGAAAAAAGGCAAACCTTGAGTCTGCCGGCTCCCGAGAACAAAGAGATGAAGCTCTTTTCAAATACGAAGTAGCCAATTGCCCGGATGAAGCGGATATTCACCTTTATGAAAAACGCCCCGTTGACGGTTTCGGCGCGATGATGTTACGAAACATGGGATGGAGTGGAAAGGAAACCCTTGAGGTAAAGTACGAACCTCCGGTGCCGAGACCTAGTCGACTAGGGCTTGGGGCAAAAGCATCCACCTCGAATAATCAAACCCGGGCGAAGAGATTGAAAGAAGCAGAAAAAAAAGTGAGATCCACTCTGCAAGCTTCTAGAAACAGCGTGGCAAACGAGAACGGTGAAGGTGTAACGGTTGATAGAGAAACAATCCGTTCTGATCTGAATGCGTTGACAAAGTCAAAACGGCAGAGAGAAGAAGGACAAGACTTGCATCATCAGTTAAGCAAAAGATCCCGCTTAGATAGGCAGTAAACAGTGTTGAAAAGGATTTTCACCCAGCTAGCAAATGAATCTCGGACTTGGTCGACAGGGAGGTCTAACTCTAGAGAAAGTTCGAAATTATATGTCATCGATATTTGTGTTCATTTACACTCACGGCCGGCTCTGCAGCACAACACACATGGCCTTTAAGTCAATCAGAAAATCGTGAAAGTTAAAACGTCGGACCTGGCGGGAACTCTCGCTCATGTTTCCTGTGCAGTTTCAGAGCAGCCCGTTGTCCTTGTGTTGCTTGCAAGTAATTGATACACAGAATCGCGGCACGTATCAGCAAACCTTTCCACCACGGTTCTTGTTTCTGACCGAGTACCATTCGCCCCCCGTTCATGGGCAACATGAGCTCGCCCAGTTGCTTTCGTTCCTCTACCATCCGAAGAACATCTCTCTTAAATCTCTCACAAGAGAAATCATCTTCATCACTAGTGTCTATAAGTACGACTTCTTGATCTGGAGCGTCCAATTCAGATGACACTGTTGGAGCCTCCTCGTTTTCGTGAGATGTCCTTTCTTGTAATCTTTCGTAACTTCTCAAGATAGAAGGCAAACGTGCGCCCTCAGTAAGCGCTCGATATTTGGCTGTATAAGTTTTTGCCACTCTCTTTGCATTTCTTTCAAAACCATTCGTCCCGCCTAACATTGGTCTGAACTCATCCTCGAACCCGTTCATACAGAAGTCTCGGCACACTGAGAGGTAACGATCTCGCAAAACAGATATTAGAGATACCAGTTGAACACCTGTCTCGGTTCTTCTCGATTTAACCGCTTCTGCAGCAGCACTACCTTTGTAGGAAGCAGTTGCTTCATCAAATGCATGAAATGCTTCACGTACAATAGCGTCAACTCGAGATCCGTAGTCTTGAACGGGCCGACGCCATTCAGATTCAATTTCAGCGCGAAGCTCCTCTATTTTCATGCCTACGGATCCGTCAAAAATGGAGGCCATGATCTCTCCGACTCTAAAATGCGCTGCTAAAGCAGCATGTTTCGGAAGATCGAGGGTAAAATGACCGTCTTCACCGTCACCTCCAGTACTGCGAGATATAGCAGACCAAACAGTCTTCGCCAAAACGTCAAATCCTTCGAGGGGAACCATTGCCGCGTCGCGTCGCCGACACCCTTTTGATATGGTTTCCGCTAGCTTCTTAACCCCTGTTTCAAATTCCTCAGGAGAATAAACCATGTGCGGTAAAGCCACGACATCCATGTCAAAAAGTGAAGAAAACTGCAGCGATCGAACTTTCAATGATTCCCACAGATTAAGGAGGTCACCCATTAGTACACGACGTATATCAGCAACGTCCGACTCGCCATCGTGATCTCGAACTACAATCAACACCCGCACAGGTCTTTGTTTCATAACTGTTGAACTGCGACGAAGAGCCACAGCATGAGCGAAAACAGTCTCGAAGAGTTCATAGTTGGCGGCCGAATAGCGCCCAACATCATGCGCCCACATGTTTACGACAACCACATCTGCAAGAGCAAGTGCAAAAAGAGTAGTTCTACTTTCAAAAGCCTTCGCACCTTCTCCCCTCTCTCTGGAATCTGTCCCTTCCACATCAAGGATCACTAATGGTTTGGGTTCGGTTTGGAGAGCAGTCCATACGCCCAATGTTGTACGCCTTCTCCCGCTCTTCGGAGCATCCAGCACTGGAAAGGCTGTGCCAAATGCTCTGTTGAGAAGTGTAGATTTGCCTCCGGATTGGCAACCAACAACTGCAACTGTGGTGTATTGCAAGGTATTATTGTCTTTCGCCCCCGGCAGTGAATTAACGAAACGACCCTCTGCATCTATGAGCTGACATGCGGACATCTTAGAAGCTCCGCTTAAACGAAAACAAGAAGAACCTTCTCCGAAAACACAAGTCCTTGAAATCTACGGACTTGGTCGACAATGCGAAAGGTACAGCAAAAATAGACGGCGGTTCAACCCGGGGTGGCAGGTGAAGATCTGCTGGGATGAATACCAAGTCACATGGAGCGCAGCGGGATAGTGAAAATCATGAAAATTGAGCCACGAAGGTTACAGTGGTGACAATCTTACGGAGGTACAGTTACCTTAGATAATACGAAATGCGTAAGTCAAAAAATAATATGCCATTGCACGTGCTTTCATGTACAACTAAAAAGGAAAAATAGTTGGTGGCAAGACTGGGCCGGCTCTGCTCTGCTGCTTTTCCCATCCTATTTCTATCACCATTCCGGTCTCCGTGGATGTCGGCGTTAACGTCAATCTTGATCCTTAAAACAAGAACCTTGATGAAATGTGGATACATGTCATGTCCCCTTGACCCGTAGCCCGGGTCATTTCCTTACTTGGTCATCCCTGCCTCTCTTGACTATGTCTTCCCCATCATATACTTTCAACAGTCTCGAGACTTGCCATATCTCTTGATCGCTGATACTCGGGCGTTCTTAGTCTCTATCACACGATGAAGTCCTTCCATGACCTTCTGTTTTGAGAGTGGGATTAATAATCATTTTGCGTCATCATCTGATAAACTGAAGCATCGTCGAGAAGGTACACTTTACTCTACACTGCTACAGAAATCTTAGCCGTACTTTGCACATGATGATACGACAACATCGTTCAGTGCGGTTGCTGTAGACTGGAAGAATTGGTTGTGGCTTGTCAATCTTCTGTCATTTCAAAGTCTTGACTTCAAGCGGCGTTATGCGAAAGAAACAGTAACACAGCGCTCTGCTCCGATTAGAATTGCGAGCAAAGAAGGCCGACAACGCGATAAATGAGCATGATGAACCAGGTTTTAAACTGAAGTTACTGCATTTAAAGGGACGCCCAAATATATTCGCGGTTAAGCTCCATGTCTCACAATGCTGCTTCTTATGACAAGCAGCCCGGGGTCGGAAGATCACCCGCGCTGGATGGCTTTCTTCGGCGCGAATTATCAGCACACCGCGGGTATTCTCGCGTTCTTTTTTATTGCACCATGTTTTCCTCGATGCTTGGACCCCATCAGCGTTGAGAGCTTCCTCGTGGTCCGCGCGGAAACCTGACGCCATGGATAACTACGGATACGCCTCTTGCATGCCGGACAAAAGATACTGTGGCAAGCCCGACAGGATCTTTCGTCCCAAGACTCGTACAGTAGGGATTAAAATTAACAGGCATTCATCACAACTTGACGATTTGCAAATGTTCCGTCTGTACTTATTTGCATGGCCTGCGTGACCGGCAGCTTGTTCGTTGCCTGGTATTGCACTTGTGGATCTGGCACCGTCGAGGTTCCTTTGAAAGACTCCGCAGTACGGCAGTCCGCAGCACGTTCTCGCTCTCAGAGGCCACGCATTCGCTAATTTGGTTGTTTTCTACCAGTCTTCTGGCATCTCTTTACCACTGTAGAGCGGCCAGCGTACAGTCGTTATCTAAAGGACCGAATAACACTCAATGCTATCTCATGCGATATCATTGTTGTAAAAGGGAGGGTCGTTCACATCGTTTGGAACTTTGTTCGCACCGTATCCTGTCATCTATCTGACAGAATCATGACATCAGCTACAAGTCAAGAGTCAAATACAACTTTGACCCCACTGCGCTCACCAAGGTCATCGATTCAAAAGTCACATGCATCATCGAATGCCAACCAGTTTCATCGTCGTCAAAGTATTCCCCGAAGTCATACTACAGGATCAGCACTTCATAATTCCCTTTCGTTGGCTGCTTCGTC
Source organism: Gracilaria vermiculophylla (assembly GCA_019155205.2). NCBI lineage: Eukaryota > Rhodophyta > Florideophyceae > Gracilariales > Gracilariaceae > Gracilaria > Gracilaria vermiculophylla. Next base: position 2,514,812 of record JAHNZQ020000016.1, on the reverse strand, counting down.
ATCTTCTGCTAGCCGGGTAGCATTGGGTATTGACAATAATCCTACAGTATTTCTCTTTAAACATCTGCTTGGTATCGACCATGGGCCCACTACAGATGCTCTGGA
>JAHNZQ020000016.1:2472846-2514607 GCA_019155205.2 Gracilaria vermiculophylla | reverse complement strand
CTGTTTTCAAAAGCTTCAAGGTTGAAAACCTGTTTCAAATTGCTTGTTCAGATGCCGTGAGGAGGTTTCAATTATGTGTTTTCCTCGCAGTGATGTTGGTCGTGACAAACGCAGATGAGAAGCTTTTCATCACATTTTTCATCATGTTGGTATGTGAGATTACTGTGGATTGGATAAAACATGCTTTTGTGATCAAGTTCAATCGCATATCCTCAAACGTACACCGACAGTTTTTCATCGTCATCTGTAAGGACTAGTCAAGGTCTAAATCACAATCAGTGGATCGCAATATTGGTGGCAGCGGGATAGCCAAGAGGATAGGATTCGTCAATCTCCTTCTAGCTGCCCTCGTTACACGAATGAGTGTATGTTCCTTTCTTCGTTTGCCAAGGAGTGGTATGTTTCTCCTGTGGATGAGTTTAGTTGCCATCAAGACAGCCTTGAGTATTTCGCTCATTGGTCATTCCTGGCGCCACATTTGGGAATCACGAGAAAAGTCCGACGAAGAGTCAGACGTCGATGGTGAATGTGTGCAGAAATTGAGGCAAGTTGGGAGATATGATCTCATAAAGAAGAACGCTTGAAGCTCTGAGAACTGAGAGCGCGAAGCCATCAGCATTTGTTCATATGTGAATGTGTTGTGGGATAGCTTTTACTTCTTTCTCGAAAGAGTTCGCTGTTTTTCGGCGTCGCCTACTATCTTTTCCTCGACCTTCAAACCTTTTCTTCGTCGTACACCATTCACTAACTTGCGTGCAATGTTGTTGTTTTCTGCTGTTGTGTCTGATACACCTAGGTCCTCAAGCTCTTCTTCAGTCTGCGGATACCAGAAAGGATCAAATTCAATGCTTTCCCAATGGCTGAATACCATTTGCGGAACCGCGAAGCCGGAGGTTTGTTTTCGAAGCACATCAGCAAAACCAAATGAGTCTTGCACCGGCATATATGCCTCAATTCCGAAGACGTTGACACCTTCCTTCATCTCTTCATTAAGCACTCGGCCTCTCCTCTGGCCCAATACTGTATATGTCTTACCTAACACCTCTCCTGGGACTGATATATCCACGTGAAGCACACCTTCCATCAACCTTGCATTGCCGTGAATTACCGCCGTTCTTACCGCTTCTCGCACGCTGCCGATCAAAACACCCGATGCGATCGAGTACTTTGCGTTAGGGCGAGAGACCTCTTCCTCTCTCTGATTGCTATTGATTTCGTTCGTACAACCGTCGTAGACTTTGCTTTCATTCGAATCATCAAGCTTTGCAAATTCTTCTACCTTCAACATATCAATAAAAACCGCCACCCCATGCATTGGTTCCTCACAGAGAGGACCTGCACGGGTCCCCAGCTGAAACCCGTTGACGATCGCCTTCTCTATCTCGCGTGCATTTCTGGCATTGTTTGTTGTCTCTTCCTTTCTTCCAAAGACATCCTTCACACTTGGTGTTCTTCCATCGTACGGATACGGGCCTACAAGAATGTTCGAACCAAATTGCCCAGGTCCACAGGACCAGACTCGGGGGAACACGCTTTCTAACCAGAACTTCACGATTGATGATTGGGATGTTTTTCGGGTACTTGATTCTTTTGCAAATACTTTGACAGCCTCCTCGAGTTCCTGCCTCGTTGAAGATACTCTTTCTGCGGCCTCATTCTGACCCTGCTCCTGACTTCTAAAGGAGGCTCCTGCTCGATCCAAGACGGTTGCAACAGGAGGTGGTAAAGGGGCAGTTGTAACCCGAAACGTTGCTGATTCATTTCCAACACACACATGACGACCGTAATTTACGAAACCTGATTCCAAGTAACTGAGAGCGTCGCTGCATTTTTCGACGTTCACTCGCCATGACGAACCATTCACGGCAAATTTTCCTTGCATGGACGGCCCAGTATCACTCTCGCCCACTGCACCTGTTGTTGCTGCTTCGGAGTCGGTATTGGTGAGAACCTTACTGGAGCTACTTTGGGACTCTGCAGGAAGAGGTACATTGGGAGAAATACCACCGCTAACCGTTTCTCTGAAAGATACTATAGGCTTCGAGACATGTATTCGCACACCTTTCGCAAACCTCTCACGAAGATCTTTAAGACACCGTTCAAGGTGAAGCTCTCCATTGGCTGCAATGATGTGCTCTCCCTTGGAAGAAAGTAAAGTTTCCACCGCCGGGTCCGCTTGACTGAGCTTCCGAAGTCCGCTCTGAAGCTTTCCCGCCTCACTAGGTAAATGGGGTTCTACAGCTACACGCACCAAGGCCTCTTGATTCATCCCTGTCGTTGTGGAGGAATTGAATCCAACAGGTAAACAGTATCCTGGAGGTTCAGAACTGAGGGTAGCAGTCTTTAAAACGTTTTCCTCCAGACCGCCGATACCAACCACACATCCAGCGGAGGCAGAGCGTATGGGGTCCATTCCCCTGCCCATCAAAAGAAAGAGCTCTGTGACAGTTGCTTCAGAAACAGATTCTTCGTCGTACTTGCCGTTCGCCAAAAACTTATACTTCGGGGAGTAAACGTAGATATGGTCACCGACCGAGAGCTTTCCGGAGAGTATTCTCGCAAAAGCTACCATCGACTCTTCAGTGTTTGCCTTACTTTGATCGATTTCAGACGCTGCTTGCCGTGAAGCTTTCTGACGCTCTTCCAAACTCTTTGGTGTTCTAATATTTATCGGACCGTTTCGGGCATCGGCGTCTTTCTCGATCATTTTGGCCACGTACGCAACAAAAGGATCTTCTTCCTTAGTTGACGCCTTAGATATAGCGGTTTTTTGCCGCTTTAAACTCTCAATAACCCGTGCCCTAACTTGGTCGTCCCCAAACTTGGCGTCGAGCAATATGTCGGGGTTTCCCCACAACGCTTGCAATCGATTCTTTTGGACTTGTGCGTCTGCTACACAGGGCAACTTCTCAATGACGGTGTTAAGAAGACAAGAAGATGCCGGCAACCACGAATTCATTATTGCCTTCAATGCAGTGGAAGCATCCCTGTGATTTAAATCTCTCGGATTTACCTTGATTCCTAGCTTGGAAACAAAGTGCTTCCGCTTTTGAACGGCGAGATCGTGATCATGTTGCGTCTTCATCAACGAGTCGTATATAGCGTGGATGTTCGACATTATGCATTGTACAAACATTGGCTTTGATTTAGAACGAACGTCTGTAACCTTTCGCCTCACTATTCGCTTCATCTTGGGTTGAAGATAATATTCGCCCCATAAAGTTTTATTCAATACATTGCATGATATTCCTTGTTTCTTAGAAAAGAAGTGTGCAAAGTCAATAATGCGAAAGGCCCACCCATCCAACGCGGAGGCAAAGACGACATTCCCCACCTCCGGCGAGAAGTAGCCGCTGATGGTGTTATCACTTGTGTGAGATGAATCATCTTGAAGACTCCATTCGGAGTCGTCGGCAGCTTGGGTGTCAAACTCTGAAGCGGCAGCCATCATCTTTTCCACCTGACGTACGCCCATGATAACATTCACTTCCGCCAGTGTACCAACAATGTGTTCATAGGCTTCCTGAGGATCAAGTCCGAGCTCCCCAAACAATCTATCGATCTTGTTGAGGACCAGCACTGGTCGAAGTTCGTGCTTCAAAGCAGCTCTCAATACCGTGACAGTTTGCACGCAAACGCCTTCCACAATGTCGACAACAATAAAAGCACCATCGCAAATTCGCAAAGCAGCTTGCACTTCACCGCTGAAGTCTACGTGCCCCGGAGAGTCGATGAGATTGATGATGTTCAAAGGCGCGTCATCTGATCATAGACACATTGGTGGAAATGGACAAAACTGGTTAGAAAATAAGAGCAAACAGTGAAAACATTGGCAGTGGAAAGTGAAGATGATGCGCGGAGGACGTACCTGAAACACGGTGTCCGAGGGCGATGGACGAGGACTTCATTGTTATTCCTCTTCGTTGCTCGTCCTCACGGGAGTCCATGTACCGCGCCTTGCCAGCGGAACGAGTGGATATAATTCCATTGGAGGCAATCAGAGAATCTGTCAAAGCAGACTTTCCGTGGTCAACGTGCGCGAGCATGCAGACGTTCCAGATGCGCGAAGGCGGCACCTTGACTTCCGGCTGCGCACCGAGACTCATTTTCTCGGAAGGCGCGGCCCTTAAGAAGTGCCTGCGAAGACTCCGGCGGAAAAGAGCGCTGAGGGCGGGCGCGGGCGGATCTGGAGGTGCGTCAGGAAACCATGTCTTTCGTGGGAACCTGGGCGATGGGATCATAAGCCGTTGAGCCACGCCGCATCACTGCGCGTCGTAGTGAGTTGGCCCGGCGCTGCAGGCATGGCATTTAGGTCATCGATGTGGACAACAGCTAATCCACGTTGACAGCAGTCCATTGTCGCGTACGTGCAGAGACGCACAACAGCGACTACCACCAACGTTTAGACCGGTGCATCCCCGTCTCTGGCGACCCCTGCGTCGCGCTCCTTCAACTCTAAACAACAAGTAGCAGTTCAGGACCCCGCTCCCCTCCGAGCAACAGCATCCCAATGAGCGCTCACACTCTGCGACAGGCCGCCCGCGCCGCCTCTCTTGCATCTCGTGTCCAGCCGAAAGTAAGTCACCACATCCCCTGGACGCGCACGCACCAATCTCGAGCAAGCAATCCCTCCGTTGCCTAACCTTGAGACTCTGACCGCGCCCACCAGAGCGTTGGTCTATCCCAATTATCCTCCTCCACTGCGCTTTCTCTACATGCCGCTCCCACGGCCCTCGTGGTTTCTCGCACCGTGCATTCTAGCTCCGCCCGCGACAGCAAAATTGCCCATCTCAAAGGAATGCAACCATCCAATCGCGCGGAATACGTTGTCACCAAGCTCGATGATCTTGTTAACTGGGCGCGTAACAACTCTTTGTGGCCCATGACCTTTGGGCTTGCGTGCTGCGCGGTCGAGATGATGCAGGCCGGCGCATCTCGCTATGATCTCGATCGATTCGGCTTTCTCTTCCGCCCTTCTCCGCGACAGTCTGATTGCATGATTGTGGCCGGCACGCTCACAAATAAGATGGCACCGGCTTTGAGGAAGGTGTACGATCAGATGCCGGAGCCTCGATGGGTAATTTCGATGGGAAGCTGTGCGAATGGCGGAGGATATTACCATTATTCCTATTCTGTCGTGCGGGGCTGCGACCGCATCGTTCCTGTTGACATCTATGTTCCGGGATGCCCGCCCACTGCGGAAGCTTTATTGTAAGTTTGTATTCTACTGCAAACACCGTGCATACCCGTTAATACAACTCGAGAAAGATCATTCGCAAACTAACAACAACCGTCTGTGCATCGTCCAATCACCCTCGTATTTCACATCCATATAGATGTACGTGTAGGACGCCTTCTCTATCCGAATCGCACTAACGTGAAACACAAGTTCTAACGAGTCTTTTCTCATTGCCATGTTTTCATTCTTGCTCGGTCTTTTGGTTCTTTTTTACAGATGGTAAGTTAATAAGCCGTCGTCCATTTCTTGTGCTTCGCTGCCGTGCGAAACCACTTCTAACAAATTATGTACCCGTTTCTCTCCGTGCTATTGACAATAGGCCTCATGCAACTGCAGAAGAAGATTAAGAGACAAAACACGTTCTACGCATGGTTGAAGCAGTAGACTGTTGCGAGAGGGCATTGAAGTATTGGCACATGCCTGCCCAATTGCCTGCCAGAATCATTCATTGTTCGTTGCTCGGCGGCTTGATGCTTGTGCAGTTTTGTATTTGTTATTACAGAGTAGGATATGCGTGTTTATGAATGTTATTCTAGACACTTGGAGTTTCCGACTTTTGCACTCCATTTCCTGTCCATTTCCGTGCATATCGTATTATGTACGGGGTCGCGAGCATAGAGAGAGCCGTTGCTCCATTGATCATTCGAGCTTCTGAGGCTGAAAAAAGTAACAATGCTTGTCCCTTCGATGCGACCACAAAAGTGAACTCCCCGGCTTGTGCTATAGCCGCCCCGCAAGCCATCGACGTGCGCAACGGGAGCCCCCCAAGCGCGGCGATCACGGCTCCCATGACGAAAGTCTTGACCGCCAGAATGACGACGAGTAGAACGGCCATCTTGGCGAAATTCTGATAAAAGTATCTCCAGTGAATCATCATACCCACGGAGATGAAAAAGATGGCGGAGAACACACTCCGAATGCTCTCGACGCTGGTTTCGACACGATGCTTGTGCCGCGACTCAGATAACATCATTCCGGCGGCAAACGCGCCGAGCTCGATGGCCAGTCCCATTTCTTCGGAGAGATACGACATGGCCAGACAAAACACAACGCACCCTATGGTGAACACTTCTTGACTCCGGGCGGCATCAAGGCGTTCAGAGAGAGTGGGAAGAATGAATTCAGCAAGTATGAGACAGAGCATTACGAAACAGCCCAGTCGTAGAATGGCTCTGATGAATTCTTCCACAAACTGTCCGAGGGAGCCTTGTAGAGTGGGCAGCAGCGCCAGAATGAGGCCGATCATGACGTCTTGGAAAACAAGCAATCCCAGCATGGTCTTCCTACTGCGAGGGGCGTCAAAGCTGAACACAGAATTCTTTCCGGGCGGCATCGAGGGGCTGTCCGGAGAGCTTGCGCCGAGGTGCGAGAGCTGCTTTTCATCGTGCGAATCGGCATGGGAAGGATCGGAATGCGCCGCGTGCGGAGAGTGTGTAGAAGCGTGTGGCGATGCAGATAGGCACTGCAGAACAACGGCCGTTGAGGATAGGGAAACGGCTAGTCCTAGCGCGACGGCCTCCGGAATGGATTTGACCAGGGACAGGGTCAGAGACAGGGCGCCCGTGCCGAGCACGATTCCCACCATGCTGGAAATACCGCCCGCAACGACAACGCGCTTGACGCCCTGAAGCTCGGTGAGGGAGAACTCGATGCCCAAGCAGAAGAGCAGAAAGGCTATACCCAGCGAGGCAAGGGTTTCAACCTCGACAAGCTCGGTGACGATTCCCAGGCCGCCCGGGCCGACAGTCATGCCGCCCAGGAGAAAGCCGATGAGCGGCGGCTGTCTGAAATTTGTGGCGAACACACCTCCGACGGTGGCAGCTAGAAAGACGATGACCAAGTCCTTGACGAAAACAATGTCCTCCTGCAGGGTCATGCGGGGGTCCTTCGACGGGTCCTTGGTCTGCTTGAGGTTGGAGAGCTGCTTGAAGAGCAGGTCGAACTCTCCCTGGCCGACGGACAGCGTTTCGCCGTCAATAGTGATGTCGTGCGTTCCCGGCGCCTTGTCGGACTGCGCAGTGGGATCATCGTCCTTCTTCTTCTTGGTGAGCAGCTTCAGCAGAGCGGCAACCTCCTCCTCGTTGAGCTTTCCGTCATTGTCGGCGTCAAAGTGTTCAAACAAGCGCGAGTGCACGTGGGCGGCGGGCTCGGGGGCGAGCGGTTGGGCGACGGAGGGCGCGTCCAGTTCGCGCACGGAGGCGGCCGGCAACGCCAGAGCAGCGGCAGAGCCGTTCGCAGCGGCAGAGCCGTTCGCAGCCGCAGAGCCGTTCGCAGCCGCAGAGCCGTTCGCAGCCGCAGAGCCGTTCGCAGCCGCAGAGCCGTTCGCAGCTGCGGCGGCGGGCGATAAAAGCAGCAGCAGCGCGACGGCGAGCGTCGGCAGCGGCGGCAACATGGGGGGGACGAGCTGCGCGCGCGGCCGGAGAGGCGGGGCGGCGTCGGCGGAAGGCGGCTAGCGCGCGTACCCGCTCCGGCACCGCGTGGCAGTCAGGAGGGCGGCCGAGGTGAGGCGGGCGAAGCGGCGCAGCGGCCGCCGCCGCGTTGCACACGTGCGCAGTAGCCGCAATTAAAAAGTGCCACCTCGTGTGGTGGTGTAAGCCGCGAAGGTAAGCGCCGTGGGCGCCGCACGTGCGCTACATAAGGCGGCGCCCAAAGCTCTTCCCCCGCCGTGACATTCCTTACATTCTTTGTCCTGTGACACGTATGCCGGGCGTTTCCGCTTCGAAGATCTCGTCCAGTGTCAACCTCAGCTGTCGAAAGTGGGCCCTTACGTACTGTCGCTTGCGATAGAATGGCACGCATATACACTCCAGTATTGCTGCTTAGCACTGAATCCGTTGCATCAATCCGCTGCCTCTACTCTCTTCTCCCTTTGTAGTGTCAGCGAGCTGCAGGTGGAAGTCACTATCAGTATTACAACACCTCCCGTACCTTGCCTTCGCCAAGCACATTAGCGGCCATAAGGTAGCTCAGCTGGTAACCACCGTTGGTACTTTTCCCAGAAGACCGTGACACCGCTTTCGCGTCCTAAAGCGGGCACTCTCCCCAGTACACTCTACGCTCTCAACGTGCTTTATATGTCTGACTGTGCGCGATTTTGAACACGCACGGTTCCACTTTGACGATGGCGAGAGAAAACAAAAACTCGGTAATTGAAACCTTTTTTTCACATATGTCGCTCTGTTTCCTACTCACTGCGCTTGGACACTTCTCCCACTCACAATGAACTTCGAAAATAAAAGAAATCGGCGTTTACTGCACACAGACTGTTGGATTTAAAATAGGAATTCAAGTTCCTGTGAGTCATGGTTGAGCAATAATTTGGATTCATTTTATGGTATTTTTTCAGACATCGAAGGGATTTGCTGTCCTCAGAAACCTCAAACGCAGTCTCTTTGAGCCTTTTATCAAGAAGGAACAAATGGTGGCGGACTAAGAAAGGAGATTAAGGAAATCAAAGGGTCAAAAGGGCAAAAGCAAAAATATAATATGAAAGGACTTCATCACCAAATTCAGCGTGTTTCCGTCTCATATCAAAATCATTTCATATTTCTGTTTTCGTTTTCACAATCATGAGCACCATGGGCCCAAAAATAGAGTTGACCAACCCAACGTGGATCAAAACTTCGATAGGTAGAAAGTTTGTGTCAATAAAAACATGTACGCATTGTGAATGATGCGGCGCTCTTTCACTCGCATGTCTCCAACTTCACCGGATTTTCATGGAATCTGAGAACAATTTGATTATTTTTCATCCCTTTTCACGTTTTTAAAAATTTATTCCCATCCTTCGTGTTCTCAACTACAGCAATTCTAGGAGTGAAATATCATATCCTTATCTCCAGGAACCAAAATTAAACATCTCCTTCTTTGCGTTTTTAATTTTTTTATAGGATCCCGGTTTGGTATATAGATTTGTTGTCCATTAGAATGATACTCAAAATGGCGTTTCAGAGTATTTAAATTTACAAGAGCAACTAAAAAGTAGGAATGTGTATACATGTGCTCTATAAGTGTTCCTTAGTGATTCCGAGCATTTTCCTTAATGAGAAATATTTTTCAACGTATTTTCGTTGCTCTTGTTAGTCTGATGCATAAAGCTACGAATATGAAAAAGAAAATTGTAAACAAACGATCTTTTTGTTTTACACATAACATGAAACATTGAATCATACTTAGTCTCTATGTGCATTGTGCAAGTCTTCTTTCTAATTGAAGAGTAGGTTGAGACAATCATTAATGAAGCTTCTTAGACGTGCATAAGCGAAAGAAGACACACAGCGCTTATGGATTTATACACAAAGGATTACACGGTCTTATAATTGATCGCAATGTCGTACAAGTCGTTTTAAAATTTGATTTAGTAACGGCTTCGCGACGAAAATTGTTCGTTCGTTTTTTTAGAAACAATGGATAGGATGTCATATTGTAACAAACGGCACGGGTTCGAACCACAGGCGCGGCTGCGCGGTAGTTCAGAGTGCGTTGCTAAGGTCCGTATGGACGAGCGAACGCTTGGAAGTACGGCAGGCGCAGAGAGCGCGGACGTACAGGATGTAGGAAGGAGGTTGAATTACTTGATGCTTGCTCTCGTCAGTTTATTGGACTTGTGTAGTTCAGCATCTAACTTAAAGTGTCATATTACGAGCATTGATCGAAGATCATTACAGTCGGGTAACTATGTCACGCAAATTAAATAGCTGCAGATCAAACAATTATGATCACATCAACATGATTCCAGCATGTGTGACGCCATATTTCACATATTGATATGGCAGCTTCTTTTCCAGCGTCGCTTACTTACATTCAGAGAACCTCTTCGTAACTGTGTTACGCTTCCAGTCACTGCAATGCAGATTCGTTTTGAACAATCGTATCTTTCCGTGCTTACTACGTTTCCTCCTTCATGTACCACCCTGTTTTCTGATTTGAAACGCTATATACTAATAATTAGTGCAACTGAGAGCCAAACATGCTTTACGTGAAACACAGAAGTTTGTGCTGCCTATTGCACTAGATAATGTCGTAAAGAAGTTGTAGTTTTCTCATAGTTCGAGCCAACCTCTTAAAGCGATTCTTTTCGGCAACTTCTCGTTTGTATCAAAACTACCTTTAAAGCTTCACATGCTTTCATCGAACCACACGATACGCTTATACCATACTATTCAAGATATATCACAGATAGGCGCTTTGAGAGACGGAGAGAGTTGCATACATTCCACGAGCTGTTTCATCTCCGAGCATAGTCCCTCAAATAGTCGTGTAAGTTTATTCTATACTGGTGATTACATAACAGAATTTAGTATTAATGACAAGAAGCCCGCTTATCTTCTGCGAAAGTCAGCCACATTCTATTTGGATCGCATCTTCAGTCTGCAATATTACAAAAGTAGCCAAATGCAACCGAGCAAGCCCGATTTCACAGTTGGATCGCTGAATGAAACTCTATATTCATCATAAAAGAAAAGTTGCACCGGTTTGCATAGGATAGCGGTGCTTCTTTTTGTCCTTCGCGCATTAAATACGGTAGCGCGAACATAAGCCTGATGCTAAAAATTACATTGAAGCGGCTTTTCCCGGCTCAAAAGTTGACTTTAGTCGCAAGGTGCACTCGAATACTACTTAACAAGAAAAGCCATCATTTCATCCTGTCTATAGCATGGTGGATCTCAAGGTGATGAGTATTGTCTTGTGCATTTACAACGGCGTATTCCTCAGAAGTATTTATTTTTTATTAACTGATTCACGCGGTGCACAACTCGGCCCACATGTGCTACAATACTCATGAGCAATTGAAAAGTTTGGATTTATTTTAATTAATTCGTGTACGTAAACATACTAGTGTACAGTACTGAGACCTGTCGAGGCGAGCTCCCGGCACTACTGAATTAGCCGGTTGAGCCCCACATTAGATGGAAGTAAAGAAATCACCTTTGAGTCTTCTTCTACTTTTTCCGGTTGGAGATTCTTGTCCCACGCCTTCAGGTATTAATCATTTCTTTACATGTGGGTTCAAAGCCGCCAATTCTCAGGATGCCTCATACCAGCGTCTGTAGGAGCATTGTCCGACGAATGAATCCCCTTCTCCGCCTGTACGCTTCGCGCTCGCATACCCGCCTTCAGGATTCCCCCGGCTTGTGACCGTGATTACCGGAGACCACCTTCAGGAACTCGCGCCTTTGGGGTCACCGAAAAATCACCTCGAAAGGAAAACTGATGATACCAAAACTGGTCTCCAGACTTAGAAGGCCAGTCTCCTAAAGGAATCAAAAGAGTCGCGGCAGAACAGTGTTTCTAATTTGCACCGCTTGGAACCCATCAGTGGAATGCTTCTTTAAAGTGATTTTGGAAGTGGAAGGAAATCACCCCTGACCTACTCTTATATGGACCCCTCGGACCCCTCATGTAGTACAGTGGCTTCTAAGGAAGTATAGTGATGTGGCCTTATGGTATAGTATTCCTAAGGAGGGCTTGTATTTTATTAGCTGGGCCACGTGGTGCATAGTTCCGCCCACGTGCGCTACAGTATCCTTAAAGGACGGTAGAATTATTATTTATTTTAGTTGATTCATGCAGGTAATTAGTACTGTAGCGAGACCTGCTGAGGCGGACTCCCGGCTTGATACTTAATCTGCCGGTTGAGCTCCACCTCTGGGAAAGTAAAGACAAGCACCCTTGAGTCTCCATCTACTTTTCTGGTTGGAGACTCTCGTCGATCATCCTCAGGTTTCTAAGCCACCAATCCCCAAGTCGCATTATAGCTGCGCCTGTAGGAGCATTGTCCGCCAAGGGAACTTCCCCCTCCGCTTGGTGTTGGCAGATCCCCTTTAAGAATTCCCCCGGCTCGCCACAGCGGATACCGGAGACAACCTTTAGGAACAGGCACCTTTGGAGTCAAGAAAAGCTCCTAACGGACGTTGTGCTCTACTGCCTCGAGAGAAGTGCTGACAGTACCACAACTGGTCTCCCGACTTAGAAGGTCACAGTTCCTAAAGGATTCGCACAAGTCGCAGCAGAACCGTGTTTCTAGTCTGCAACGACCGAATCCCAATAGTGGAATTCTTCCTTGAGGTGATTCGGAAGTGGAAGAAAAACACCCCCGATCTACTCCTCCATGAACCCCTCAGAACCTCTAATGGAAACACCGCTACAAGATCTTCAAGCAACTGACTCCTTCGGTGGGCGCAGCACGCGCAGTGCTCCCCAGGAGATGGCCGCCACCCTGGAGAACCCTGAAAGTCTCCTTCGGAATCCTGGCTCCTCCGTGGAGCGTTTCAGGAATCGCCTTAGGAGAATGCATGCTCAGAGGCAAGCAGAATCCCCCGCGACACCTCTGGAGAACACCGATGTGGAGGTTGAAGAACCGCACACGGCATCGCGGCCCCCATCTCAGGAGCTGCAGGGACGGGAACACCTGTAGGCTAACTACTTCTTGGAGTCACTGGCCCCGCGCTTTACGGATTCTCTCTCACTAGAGCTGGTCGGAAGAATACCTGCAGGTGTTGAAGCCCACTTCGGAGCGCAACGCCACGTCCTTGTGGAGGAAATCGTAACGGAGAGCGCTGACCGTGCTGTGGATGCTTTGCTGGATTTCGATTCCTTCCTTGAGGTGATTTCAGATGTTATCCGTGCGGAGGTGCGCTCCCAAATCACGCAGCTGCTCCCGGAAGCGTTTCAAAGTTATTCTTCCGTACAGGAGAGGTTGCCTTTATCAACACCTAAGGAGACCCCGGGCAGAGAAGGACAGGATACTGCCACCCCCTACGCCATAGGAGGAAAGGATACTGCCAAAGGGAAACGGGAACACCTCAAGAATCTTGCTATGCACTGCCTGGACCTGACGCTCCGCGGAGGAGGACAGGATGCCGGTCGCGAAGAAATTCACCTAAGGAGAGAAGGACAGGATACTCCTCGGGTGGATCGCAATAAAGGGGGTATCGTCAGTAACCCAGACCACCTCAAGGAAAGACGCCGAAAGAAAAGGAGGGAGAAAAGAAGAAAGCGAGACACCGATTCGGAGAGAAGCTCAGACTCCGAATCCTTGAACAGCTCCAGCTCTGAGGACAGTATATCTCCCAAGGAGAAGAGCAGAAGGGTCAGGAAGGTCGTCCTGCTTAGCGAACTCTTCGCCAAAGTGGTGGATTATGACACCTACAGGTTGCATGATCGCTCCACTCTTTACGACGCGTCGGTAACTAAACGACTCACGAAGATCCAGTGCCGCATGGATATTCAAATGAAGAAGCACTCCTTCTCAGGCGAAGACCCCATCTGGGTGTTGAATTTTCTCACACGCTTCCGTTCAGCGTGTAATACTCATGGTGTCCATGAAGGTGCCGCCGTATAGTGCTTTCAGTTCTACCTTGCAGGCCAAGCCCAATCACTGGTACAGCCGCGCCTCACGGGGGAGAAAACCATTGTGGATGATCTTGGAACGTAAATCTTGACGACGTACCCGGAGGTAGTAGATTTCCTCCTTAAAAGGTACGCCACGGACGAGGTGATAGCCGATGCCGATGCTGAAGTCATCTCCTATAGGCAGAACACCGGAATGATTGAGACGGAGCTCTTACAGAAGCTGTGGACGAAAGCTCTGCGGTGTGGGAATGTGTACTCCGAACGGCGGTTGAAGTCGCTGTTTGTCGAGGGACTTCTTCCCTCGATACGCGCGAGGGTGCGTAATCACCTGACAACGCACCCAAAGACCACCCACACGGAGCAAGCGCATTTCGCGGAATCCTATGGGGATACTCACCGTGCCGCGCGTCGTAGCCATACTCCACTTTCGGACAAACTGGCGGCCTCAAGGACTCGTCGGGCATCCGCCCTGACGTTGGACTCCAGTACCTCGAGGAGATCGACGAGCTCACGCTCGTAGGAGAGCAAGAGGCCCTTGCGCTCACATACGCCTCCTCTCAAGGAACACCGTCTAGGACGAGGACACCCTCGTCTCTTACTTCGTACGCCTCGGAAGGATCTTACAAGATCGTATGATTTGCGAACCCTCGAGGCTACCCACCGCCTTGCAGGATTTGCTTGTCACGAGAGCCCGTACACTGTACGACTCTCCCCCCGGCAAGGAGGGCCGCCATCCTGCAGGAACGGGAGAAAAACTTCCAGGACCTGAAGGACACACCAACGGAGAGCGGAAGTTATCGAACGGCCTATCGCGACATCCGCTCCACTCAAGGAAACTACGGTTACCGTGCTCCACCGGGATTGCAGCCTGTCCCACTGTCACTGGCACCCGCAACGCAGGTGCCGGTGCCTAAGCCGGTTGCACCTCCAGGAAGCACGTCGCATCGCGATGCACAACCGCAGAAACTGTCCCCGCCTGGAAACCAGCCCCTCTCCAACCAGGAAAACCCTCCGAGCCACGCGTAGAGGCTCCATGTGGCTCTACAACATTGAGCCTCAGCTCTACGGAGGTCGCATTTAGGAAAGGGGGAGAGGCTGTCTTCTCCGTCGATACAGAATCGGCGGGCCCCCCAATCCAGTTGGACCCATTCGACACCTTTGCGGATTCTGTTTGCACCCTCCGCCGTGAGAATTACAAGCTATTCGCCTCTATAGGATGTTCCCCGCTCGGCTCCACCATGGTGCGCGCTATCCTCGATACCGGAGCTGGTCCCAATGTGGTGCACGCCGACGTCCTCCCGCTGTCTGTTTTCGGCTCCTTGAGGAATGGCAAGCTCCCTATGGTGCGCGATGCGTCGCGTCGAGCATTGACCATGCTAGGCGCAATCCCTTTGTACCTCCAGTTGTGCTTCTTACAGGTGAAAGTGTGGTTCTTCGTGGCGACCAACTTGGCCGCACAATGCATATTGGGCACTTTTTTTGTGGATCGGTATGTACGTGCAATCTACCCACGTCTGCGGAAGGTGACGTTTCACGACGCCGCCCCTGTAGGTATTGTGTCGGCATCTCCAAGACAGGACTCCCAAGCGCATCATGTGGGTGACCTTCCAATGGAGACGCAGTCGAATAAGCTCCGAGTTTTGAAGAGCATTGAAATACCTGAGAGGAGTCAGGCCGACGTTTAGGTGCAGACCTCTGCATCTGGCCTTTCATTCCTACAGGGGAGTCCACACCTGACGACGAAGCAGCACTCCATGATGGCGAACGGTGTTATGGAAATAACACCGAACATTACCTTCAGGGTTGTGCTCGCCAACCTCAAGGAGTCTCCGTTACGACTCCAGAAAGGAATTATCGTCGGACTGGCAGTACCCGCCCCTGCAGGACTGGCTCACCTTCCTCGATCGGAAGACCTTGCAGACCGCGATGCCATCGCCACCGTAGAGGCGGAAGCGACTTCCACGGCTCCAGAGAAAAAGAATCCTGCAACCTGGCAGGAGAAGCTCCAAATTGGCGATAATTTCGAAGGATATGGCCATAGGACAGTGGAGATGCTATCCGCCTTTGAGGACATGAGGTCTGGTCGCCTGGGTCAGGTCAGCCTGGCCAAGCACAGGATCCAGCTCACAGCGGATGCAAAACCGGTACATCAACTCCCGAGGAGGGCCGGACCCCATGCGCGCGATTTCGAACACGATGAGGTGTACCGGATGCTGGAGAAGGTCGTTATCGAGGATCCTAATTCCGAATGGGCCTCCCTGGAGGTTTTTGTCAAAAAGAAAGATGGCTCCCTAAGGGTCTGTATTGACTACAGACGCCTCAACGAGGTGAGGGTACGCGATTCGTACCCGATACCCCGGATGGATGAATGTATCGTATAGGTGATGCGTCGGTTTTTTCCACGCTGGATGCCAACAGCGGCTACTGGCAGATTGAAATGGACGACTCCGATAAGGATAAGAAAACGTTCATCTCGCACTGTGGAATCTACAGATTCTTAAGGATGCCATTTGGATTGAAGAATGCACCCGCTACGTTCCATCGAGCGGTGCACATAATCCTGCCAAAGGTGAGGTGGCAGTACGCCTTGGTGTATATCGATGATGTCATCATATATTCCCGCAGCGTGGAGGAGCACTTCATTCATGTGAAGCACGTGCTCCCACTCCTAAAGGATGCTGGCCTCACTTTAAAGCTGGAGAAATGTTTCTTTTTCAAGTCTTCGGTGGACTACCTGGGGCACGTTGTGCTTCCGGGCCGCCTACAGGTTTCTAAAAAAACTCAGGACGCCATCAAGAGAGCTCACTCTCTCACAAACCAGACGGAGCTCCGCTCCTTTCTAGGGTTTTGTAATGTATTCCGGAGGTTTTTACCGACTTTATCCCGTATAGCAGCGCCATTAAATCGCCCCTCGGAAAAAGACAAGCCGACGCAATCAGCTATCTTTACGGACGAGGAGTTTGAAGCCTTTAACACCCTGAAGAGGAGACTAATAGAACCACCGATCTTGGTACTTCCGAAGCGGCAATGCCATATGGTGCTGGACACTGACGCCTGTGAATAAAAGGTCGTATGTACCCTCCTACAGAAGGAACCGGAAGGTGAACTTCAACCAGTCGCATACCGGAGTTGCAGCCTCACACCTACGGAACGAAACTACTACACATCGGAGCGCGAATGTCTTGCCATTGTGTGGGCGATTTTGCTTTTACGCCCGTATCTAGAAGGCGCGCGTTTCACCTTGAGGACGGACCACGCACCATTGAAGTGGATACTGTCTTTGACGGATGCTTCCGGTCGCCTGGAAAGGTGGAGGCTTCGCCTCCTGGAGTTCGAGTTTGATATCGCCCACCGTCCTGGCATTAAACACCAGGCAGCAAGCACGCTCTCGAGAATCTCCACTGAGGGAGAAGACAAAAAAAACTTTGGAGGACACAATCCCGTGTCCGGTCATCCAAGACGCTGACGGGAAATAAAGATCCGACGGAGAATGTTTGGAATGCTGTAAACCTGGAGGAAGGTATAGTAGACTCCCTGAGGTGATGGCTCTTGTCGAGGAGGAGAAAAAAGTTCTCCCCATCACCGTAGTGGAGTTCCTGAAGGAAGAGAGTACAGATGCGTACTGGAAGGAGTACCTCGCCATTATGGAGAGTTTAACATCGTCATTTGATGTTGATTGGGACGGTGTGCTTGTACGCCGCGCTCCCCTGGATGGAACTCTCCAAACGGTGGTCCAGACGAGACTACCGGCAATGGTGCTGTATCTCTTGCACTATACTCGCCTCGCCGGGAACCAAGGTAGATCGCGGATGTATTTCACCATGCGAAGGAAGTTTCATTGTCCGAACATGGCTAATGACGCCCCCCAAACGGTGGCGGATTGCCATTCCTGCGCCGCCGCTAGGGGCAATATACGGAAACACTGGACGCCGCTCACTCTGTTCCCGCCTTCAAGACCTTTGGTGTTCGTGACCATGGACATTTTAGGCCCTTTTCCCAATACGGAGCGAGGGCACCGATTTATCCTCGTGATCACGGATCGTTTCTCGAAGATCACGCGTGCCATCCCACTCCGGAGCACCACTGCAGCAGTGATTGCCGACGACTTTCTGGAGCATTGGGTTACCCCTACGAGAAACCCTTGTACCTCCTCACGTATAATGGCTCCCAGTTCGCGGCGAAGCTCTTCAGTGCCGTCTCCGGAATGCTGGGGATGAAACAGTTGTTTACAACTGCCTATCACCCCCAGACAAGCGGACAGGCAGAAAGGTTCAACAAGACCATCACCTCGAGGCTGAAGGACTACGTCGGGGACCACCAGAATGATTGGGACGCATATGTGGGCCCCCCCACGTACGCATACAACCCGCAGGTGCACCGCTCCACGGGGGCCGCTCCTTTCAATCTGGTGCTCTCGCGCATCCCGCCAAGTGCCGTCATTGCAGCACGCACCACGGCCCTCCTGGCGGATGGGTCACAGGCGTCAACGGCGGCGCAAGCCAAACGCTCCATCCTAGCCGGTATGAGAACGCACTCTCTCTCGCGAAGGAGAGACTCAACGCCTCGCAGAGGAGATACAAACAGGACTTCGACCGGAAGGTGATGGAAGGCCCTCACCTGAAGGAAGGCGACGAGCTTTTCCTCGACAAACCTGGAGAAACACACGACGAACCGCCGGACGTTACGCGCAAGTTAGCGCCGACCACCTCAGGGCCCTACAAAGTCCTTGCCACCTACCGGGATACTGTCGCCATTGAGGTGAATGGGCTCAAAGACGTCATCTCCCGTGATAGGGTGACGAAAGTCCCGACGCCCAGCCTTTCAGGAATGCCCGCCAACCCACCTCAGGGACAACGCACGGAACTTCCTCATGCAACCAAATCAGGCGCGAAGACACCACGGGATACTGGGAACCGCATCAGCGCTCTCGTTGAGCCATTACCGGGGGCTCCCGATGCCATTCTGATCCCCGAAGGTGACATCCTCTAAGCGGTGGCCCATATCGACTCCCATCAACAAACCCCTGCAGGAATACTGTACCCCGTCCGCTGGAATGGGTACACCTCGAAGGAAGACACGGAAGAACCTCTGGAACAAATCCCAGAGAACGTTTTTAGGCGATATCACGCCAATCTGGTGCGGAAACGCCTCTCCACATAGGCGCTTCCGTTTAGGAAAGGGGGATGGGGCCCCCAACCGGAGATGTTTTTCGTCTCCGCGGTCTATCTCCTACCTGGAGGTATCTTTTTCGCTTCCAGGATGCCGTTGCTCGCTTTTTGCATGCTCTCATGGGGGCAACACTTGTCGCTGAGCACGCTAGCATGGCCTAGGAATATTTGAAATACCTTTCATGGAGCTTCTGCTCCATCCGAAGGATCTTTTATTCGCCAGGGTTTTATGACCTACAGGTCACCAAATCGCGTTGAATACTCCGCTTCGAGGCGCAGTTTTGCCGTGGGCGCTTGGCTATCGAAGAGCTCCGACAGGCCTTCCTTGATGGCCGCCATCGAGGCTCGGTATGCCTGGGCCTTGTGGAGCTCTAAGACCCAAGCCCACACGTCGCACAGAGCCTCTACAGGAGAAGCCGGAGTAGGACGGCCCGTCACCAGGCATGCCTGCACCAGCTCCTGGAAGGCAGATTCTAGGCCCTAGAGGAGACTCTGCCCGACGGTGCATCCAAAGCGGCCACCTCCGTTAACGGCGCAACAACTGCCGCGGAAGGAGCCGCGGACGGCGGACCAGCTGGGACAGGGGCTCCTCGACGGTATTTTGCAGGTTCCGCGGTGGAAGTCGGCAATGCCAAGGACGGAGTCTGTGACAGTGGAGGTGACGGCGGTGTGGGAACTGGAACACTCCACAGGCGAGGCCGAAGAACAAGCGCAGGGACGCTCCGCAATCGGTGTTGCACCACTGGGACCGAAGGTACCGGGATGGGAGCATTTTCGTCCTCTTCTATAGGGGACACGGCGGCTACCACTGTGGGAGCACTCGGCACTGCGGCGGGCCGCGAGTTTATCACCTCAGGAGGCGCGCCCGTATCCTGGGAAGGAGCCGGTAACCGACGTGGGGTATCATGCGCCAGGCTCTCCATCAACGGGTCGTAGTCGGGTACTCGGAGCCATGGTACCTGAGGAACCCGGGAAGACACGAGACGGGGAAAGGCAGGGTATGCTTGCCCGTCATCGTCTCCATGAGGACTCCTCACAATGGGTTGGAACTTGACTTCGCCGAATTCGTACCAAAGGAAGCCCGGCGTGTTATTCCACGCCACCTGGAGATTGTAATCCAATAGCGTCTCCGCCTCGGAATCACTCCATGTGGTGCCCTCAACAATATTTTGGATTTCAAAAGAGCGCAGGACTCGGATAATGGACGCCGACAAGAGGAGCAAACGCCCGGCGGTCGGCTGATACGACGAGTCCCAGTAGAGGCGATTGTCGCGGCTTCGAGTATACGAGGTTAAGCCTTCATCTGCTGCTTGGAGATACGCCATCATGTTGTCGACCGCGAGCTCTGTCGAGGCGATCAACATGACAAACCGCCCTAGGGATTCATGGGGATCCAGAATCTAGGAGGTGTGATCCGCGAAGGTCATGGTCGTCGTCATGCAAAGGTGTGGGGATACCCAGTGGTCCCTTCAGTTGTCATTCACCTTGAGGTAGTACTTCGGACGCTGCCCGGTAGGCATGTCTTGGACTTCCGTGATTTGCCAACCATAGAAGTACCTTAGGGCGGTGCGTACTCGAGTCTCGTTTACAAGGTGCGTCCTCCATTGATTTCGGTTGCGCCAGTAGAGGCGATCGTATGGGGGATCGAAGGGCAATGCCGCGAGGGCAGAGTGTCCATCGGCAATGCTTCCGGGTCACCCTGCTCGTTGCTGTGAGCTCTCCTTGTGATGGAGTATCTGGAGTCGCGCCTGAATCTCGCGGTCTTCTGCACACCTCAAGTAGGGAGTATCACAGTGTCCCATCGTGGTTGGAGCGCTGTCACTGTGCACCGGAGTGTGGAGCAAGTGAGCGCGATAGGCATCTACCCGGTTGCACTGCTCGTCATTCCACGCAATCTCCGATACGGCACGGAATCGCATCACCTAAAGGTATGGGCCGAAGTGGTGAATGTAATCCTCCACGGGGCACGGGAGGCCTACGTGCCTGTCATGGAACGAGATGAAGACTCGCGTGGCGCGATGATCGAAATGCTCTCCAGGACGGAACGGTGCACCGGTCGAGGTGTGGTACACGTCAGGATTCGAAGGAGACTTAGGCGCGGGAGTCGGAGAAGACATGCCGAATGTGTAGGAAGCCGGATGTATGGCGGCCGAACGCGTGGACGCACCCGTGGAGAGAGATCTGACGCCACATAGGGAACGACTGGCGGTTATATGCACCACCGGGGGCGGAATCGCGTCAAGCCGCCATCGTGGAATTTGAGGAGAAGCCGGGCGACCGGAATCAGGCGAGGTATGGAGCACCATAGCGAGACGTACGTTCATATCTGGTGGGGGCCGACGGGGGCGCAGACGAGAGGATTATGAGACTTGCACCTTCAAGGAAATTAAATGAACGGACGGGATGAAGCGGATACTTCCAAAAGAGGAAACCTCGAAGGAATTGGAGTGGCAAGTGCCTCAAGGCGGTCGGTGTCCACTCTATACTGACCCCCGCTCCGTCCACGGAAGTTGCGCGCCTGCATCGCGCACGGCACGCCGGAATGCACGCAATCTCACGCCACCGATTGGCGCGGCAGCACCAACAGATTACGCCAAGAAGGAGGAGACGCAGCCGGGTTAAGGAGGAACAGGGCCCGCAAATACCGCAAGGGATAAAAAACGAGCCCGCAACGGTATGCCGCGCAGAAGTATGGAAATGTGAAAGAACGCCTGAAGGAGAGAATGTGTCAATGGCCGAAGGCCGCGCTTGCAGCAACACCGATAGGAGCCACCCCGCGGATCAAGGTATTGGAAGATGCCCCTCAAGGACGTGGTGCAATTTAGGAAAGGGGATATGTAGTACCGTGGCTCCTAAGGGAAAAATGGTGTTGTGGCCTCATGGTGTAATATTCCTAAGAAAGGCTCGTATTTTATTGACTGAGCATCGTGGTGCATACCCCTGCCTGCGTGCGCTACAGTATCCTCAAGGGAGGAAGAATTATTATTTATTTTCGTAAATTTAAGCAGGTAATTACTACAGTAGTAAGACCTGTCGAGGCGGGCTCTTGGCTTAATACTTAATCTGCCGATGGAGCTCCACCTCCGGGGAAGTAAAAACAAGCACCCTTGAATCTTCATCTATTTTTCCGGTTGGAGACTCTCGTCGATCATCCTCAGGTTTCTAAGCCGCCAATCTCCAGGTCGCATCATAGCAGCGCCTGTAGGAGCATTGTCCACCCACTGAGCCTCCCCCCCGCTTGGTGTTGGCAGATCCTCTTTAAGAATTTCCCCGGCTCGCGACAGCGGATACCGGAGACCATCTTTAGGAACAGGCACCTTTGGAGTCAACAAAAACTCCTAACGGACGTCGTGCTCTACTACCTCGAGAGGAGGGCTGACAGTACCACACCTCAATGGAAACCCCCTACAGGACCCTCAAGCAACCGACTCCGTTGGTTGGCCCAGCACGCGCAGCGCTCGCCAAGATATGGCTGTCAGACTGGAGGACCCTGAAAGTCTCTATAGGAATCCTGGCTCTTCTGTGGAGCATTGCAAGGATCGCCGGATTAGCTCTCAAATGAGCTGGTGAAGAGAATTCTTGCAGGTTTTGAGGCACACTTCGGAGAGCGCCGCCACGCCTTTATGGAGGAAATTGCAACGGAAATTACTCACCGTGACATGGGTGCATTGCTGGATTCGAACGCTTTCCTGTAGGTGATCTCAGATGTTATCCGTGCGGAGGTTTGTTCCCAAACTGCGCAGTTGCTTCCCGCAGAAACGTTTCAAAGTCACTCTTCCGTACAAGAGAGGTTCCATCTATCAACACATGAGGTGGTTCCAGGCAGAGAAGAACAGGATACTCTCGACCCGTACGCTAGTGGAGAAAATTATCTTGCCGTAGGGAAAGAGGAACACCTCAGGAATATTGCTTCGAACCGTCTAGACCTCCTCGCATCATGGAGGAGGACAGAAAACCGGTTACAAACTCCTTCAACTATGGAGAGAAGGACGGGATACTCTTCAGGTGAATCGCAATAGCGGGGATATCTTCAGACACCCAGAACACCTGCAGGAAAGAAGCCAAAAGAAACGCAGGGAGAAAAGCAGAAAGCAAGACACCGATATGGAAAAAAGCTCGGATTCTGAATGCGTGAACAGCTCCAGCTCGGAGCAGAGTATATATTCTAAGGAGAACAACAGAAGGCTCAAGAAAGACGTCCCGCTTAACGATCTCTTCGCGAAAGTGGTGTATTATGACAACTACCGGTTGAATAATCGCTCCACTCTTTACCACGCGATGGTTGTGGAATTATTTACGAAGATACGGCGCCGTATGGATATTCAGATGAAGAAGCACTCATTCTCAAGTGTAGATCCCATCTCGGTATTCAATTTTCCAACACGCTTCCCTTCGGTGTGTAATACCTGTGGTGTCTATTAAGGTGCCACCATCTGATGCTTTCAGTTCTACCTCACAGGTCAAGTGCACTTGCTCTTGCAGCCACGCTTCACGAGAGAACGCATCATTTTAGATGATCCTGGGACCGAGACCTTGATGACGTACGCCGAGGTGGTGAGTTTCCTCCTTAAAAAAAACTTAACGGATGAGATGATAGTCAATGCTGATTCTGAAGAAAATTTCTATGGGTAGAGTACGGGAATAATCAAAACGGAGTTCTCGCAGAGGCTGTGGCCGAAGGCCTTAAGGTGTGGGAATGTGTACTACAAATGGCGGTTAAATTCGTTATTTGTCGAGTGTTTCACTCCCTCGATCCGTCCCAGGTTGCATAATCACTTGAAGACGCACACGAAGAACCTCTATACGGAGCTAGCACATTTCTTGGAGTTCTATGGCGATACCAATCCTGCCACTTACCGCTGCCACGCTTCACTTTTGGACAGCCCAACGGCCGTACGGAACCGTCGGGCATCCGCTCAGACGTTTGACTCCAGCACTTTGGAGGAGGTTGAAGAGCTCATGCTCGATGAAGAACAAGAGGCCCTTGCTCTCACATACGCCTCATCTCAGGGGGAACCGTCTAGGACGAGGACATCCTCGTACCCTACCTCGTACGCTTCGGCAGGATGTCACAGGAATGTCCGACTCGCACAAACCTCGAGGGTACCCACCGCCTTGTAGGACTTGCTCGTCTCGAGACCCAGTACACTGTACTACTATCAGCCTGGCACTGACGGCCACAATCCTGCAGGAATGGGAGAAGAATTAACAGGACCTGAAGGACACAACAACGGAAAGCAGAAGTTATCGAGCCGCGTATCACGATGTTCGCTCCGCTAAAAGAAACTACGGTTATCGAATTCCCATTGGAGCTCAGCCTCTCCTACTCGCACGTTCACCACCAGTGCAAGGGCCGGCACTTAAACTGGTTGCGAATCAGAAAAATACGGCGCGTCCCAGTGCACAAGCGCAGCAGTCGTCCCCCATTGGAACTCCTATCGGCTCCAACCAAGAAAGCCCTCAGTGTCACGCCAGGAGGCTCCGCGTGGACCCTTACGGCCGAGCCTCGGCCAAACGGCACTCGCCTCTAGGAAATGCGTAGAAGCCATCTGCACGGTCGACGCAGAATCGGCGGACCCCCAATCCATTCGGAGCCATTCGACACCTTTGAGGACTCTGTATGCACGCTCTGCCGTAAGATTTGTAAGAATTTTACCTCTATAGGATGTTCCTCGCTCGTCTCCACCACGGTGCGCGCTATTCTCGTCCCCGGAGCTGTCTCTAACCTGGTGCACGCTGAAGTGCTCCCGCGGTCTGCTCTCCGCTTCTTGAGGACTGGCAAGCTCCCTACGGTGAGAGACGCGTCGAGGCAATCATTGAGCATCCTCGGAGAATTACATTTGTATCTCCGGATGGGATCCTTACAGGGAAAGATGCGGTTTCTCGTGGCGACCAACATGGCAGCACAATTCATATTGGATACTTCCTTTTGTGGATCGTTATGTACGTGGAATATACCCACGCCTGCGAGAGGTGACGTTTCACGACGCCATTCCTGTAGGTATGGTTTCCGGATACTCGGGACCGGACGCAAATGCGCTTCAAGTGGGTTATCAACATAAGTAGACACAGTCGAATAAGCTCCTGGTGATAAAGAGTATCGAAATACCCACGAGGAATCAAACAGAAGTTTCGGTGCAGACCTCTGCATCCAGGCTTTCATTACTACAGGAAATTTTACATCTGACGACCAAGCTGAACTCCATGATGGCGAACGGCGTTATGGAATTAGTGCCGACTATTCACTTCGGGGTCGTTCTTTCTAAACAAAAGGAGGCGTCCATACGGCTCCAAAAAGGATCCGTCGTCGGATTGGCACTACCCGCCTCTACTGGACTAGCTCATCTCCCGCCTATGGAGGACCTTGCTTATTACTGTGCAATCTCCATTGTGGAAGCCGATAAAGCATTGACAACTCCAAAGGAAGAGAAGCCTGACGCGTGGCAGGAGAACCTCCAAACTGGCTAAGAGTTCAAAGACTATCACTATTCGATAGTGGAGAGGCCATCCGCATTTGATTTCATGTGATATGGGCACCTTGGTCATGCGAGCTTTTCCCAGCACCGCATCCAGCTCACGCCTGAGGGGAAATGGGTAGACCAACTCCTGATGAGAACCGGGGCTCATGCGAGTGATTTTGAACGTAATGAGGTCCAGCGAATACTGGATAAAGGCGTTATTGAGCCCTTCAAATCTGATGGGCCTCCGCAGTGGTGTTTGCGAAGAAGACAGATGTTTCCTGGAGGTTCTGTTTTGATTATAGCCGCCTCAACGAGGTTACAGTACGCGATTGGTACACGATACCACGAATGGATAAATGTATTGACTCTTTAGATGACGCGCCGGTTTCCTCAACGCTGGATGCCAACAGTGGCTCCTGGAAAATTGAAATGAATGAATTCGATAAGGATAAGACAACGTTCGCCTCCTACTCTGTAGTTTTCAGATTCCGATGGATTTCATTTGGATTAAAGAATGTTCCCGCTACGTTCAAACAAGCGGTGGACTTACTCCTGTCGAAAGTGAAGTTTCAGTACGCCCTGGTGTATATTTAAGATGTCATTGTATACTCCTACAGCGTGGAGGAGCAGTTTGTGCATGTTAAGCACGTGCTCCAACTCTTGAAGGATGCTGGACTCACCTTGATACTGAAGAATTTTTTTTTTACGTACTCGGTGAAATACTTGGGCACTTTGTGCTCCCGGGACGCCTACAGGTTTTTGCAAAGACTAAAAACGCCATAAGAGAAGCTCACTCTCCCACAAACCAGACGGAGCTCCGCTCCTTCTTGGGGTTGAACAATATCTTTCGGAGGTTTCTTCCATATTTCTCTTGAGTACTAGGGCCGGGAAATCGCCTCTTGGAGAGATACGAACTGACGCCATGGGCTCTCTAAACACTTGAAGAGTGCGAAGCCCTTAGGACCTTGAAGGGGAAACTAATACAGCCAGCGAACTTGGTTCTCCCGAAGTGGATTGGCCGAATGATGCTAGACACAGACGCCTGTAAATATCAGGTCAGATGTGCCATCTTACAATAACAATCTGAAGGCGTACTTCAACCTCTACGATACTAGAGTCGCAGCCTTTCACCGACGGGGCTAAAGTATTCCACCTCGGAGCGCGAATGTCTCACCATTGTATAGGCGGTGTTGCTTTTACGCCCATACGTGGAGAGCGGGAGTTTCACCTTGAGGACGGACCATGCACCACTAAAGTGCACACTGTACTTGACGGATGCTTCCGGTCGCTCGAAGAAGTGGAAAAAACGCCTATTGGAGTACGAGTTTCACATCGTCCATCGACCTGGCAGAAAACACCAGGCGGAGGATGCGCTGTCATGTATCTCTATAGAGAGAGAAGATAAAACATCTTTGCAAACACTATTCCGTGTCTAGTCATCGATAGCGCCAACAGAAAAGAAGGATCCGAAGCAGAATGTGTGGAATGCCGTGAACCTGAAGGCAGGTTTAGTAGACTCCCGGAGGTGATGGCCCTCGTCGACGAGGAGAAAAAAAGTCCTTCCCTTCACCATTGCGGAGTTTCTGAAAAAGCAGAGTACAGATGTGTACTGCAAAGAGTACCTTGCCACAAGGGGGAGGCTAACATAGTCAATCGATGTCATTCGAGACGGCGTACTCGTATACCGCGCTCCCGGGAAAGGAGCTCTACCAAAGTTGGTCCCGACGAGCCTACGGGCGAGGTTACTGTATCTGTCGCACTACGGTCGCCTTGCCGGGCACCTCGGCGGATTGCTCATGTGCTTCACCATGAGGAGGGAGTTCCATTGACAGAGCATGGCTAATGACGCCCTCCAAACAGTGGCGGATTGCCACTCGTGCGCCGCCGCCATGGGGAATATCCACGGACAACGGACGCCCGCTCACTCTGTTCCCGCCTTCAGGACCTTTAGAGTTCGTGGCCATGGATATTTTGAAGCCTTTTCTCAAATCGGAGAGAGGATATCGATCTATCTTCGTGATAATCGATCGGTTCTCGAAGATCACGCGCGCCATTCCTCTCCGGAGCAACATTGCAGCAGTTATTGCCGACACCTTTCTGGAGAGTTGGGTTTAACCACATGGGATCCCGTCGTCTCCCCTTATAAAAAATGGACTCCAGTTCACGGCAAAGCTTTACAGTGCCATCTCCGGAATGGTGGGTTTGAAGCAAGTGTATACTCCTGCTTATCGCCCCCAGATCAACGAACAGGCCGAGAGATTTAACAAAACCATCTCATCAATATTGAAACAATACGTTGCTGACCACTAGAAGGATTGGGACGCATGCGTGGGCCAGCTAACGTACACATACAACCTGCAGGTACACTGCTCCACAGGGACCGCTCCTTTCAATCTGGTGCTCCCGTGCGTACCACCTAGTGCCGTCACTGCGGCACGCACCACGGCGCACCCGGCGGATGGGCCGCAGGTACCAACAGCGGCTCAAGCAAAACGCCCTATCTTAAGGCGCTATGCGGACACACACTCCCCCCCATACGGAGAAACCCAACACCTCGCAGAGGAGATATAAACAAGAATTCGACCGAAAGATGAAAGAAGGCGCTCACCTGAAGGAAGACGACATGGTTTTCTTCGAGAAACCTGAAGAGATATCCGATGAACCGCGGGAAATCTCGCGAAAATTAGAGCCGACTATCTCTAGGCCTCAAAACGTCCTGGACACCTATGGAGACACGTCTTGATCGAGGTAAACGGGCTCTGAGACGTAGTATTCCGTGATTAGGTTACAAAATTCCCGACTTCCAGCCCTTCAGGAATGCCCGCCACTCCACTTCAGGGGTCACGTGCGGAAATTTCTCCTCCGTCCACCTCAGAAGCGAC
Organism: Gracilaria vermiculophylla; assembly: GCA_019155205.2. Classification (NCBI taxonomy): domain Eukaryota; phylum Rhodophyta; class Florideophyceae; order Gracilariales; family Gracilariaceae; genus Gracilaria; species Gracilaria vermiculophylla. The sequence continues at coordinate 2,486,502 of JAHNZQ020000016.1, read as the reverse complement.
GACACTACTGGATACTGGAACTCCCGTCACACCTTTCAGTGAACCATTGATGGAGGCTCCAGACGCCGTCATGACCCCTCAAGGTGATACATCCTACGCCATACACCATATCATCTCTCACCGACCAATCCCTCTTGGGATACTGTACCGCGTCCACTGGTACGGGTACACCTCAAAGGATGATACAGAAGAACCTCCTGGACACATCCCGAAGAACTTTATGAGGAGATATCACGTCAATCTGCATTTGAAACGCATCTCCACATAGGCGTTCCCGTTTAGAAAAGGGGAAGAGGGCCCCAAACCGTAGATGTTTTTCATCTCCGCTATCCATCTCCCACCTGGATTTCTCTTTTTCGCCTCCATGCCGCCGTGCCCGTTTGTCGGACACTCCCGCGGTGGCACTTCGTGTTGCTGGGCTCTCGGACACGGCCCTTTTCCATTGCAATTATCGTTCAAGGAGCTTTTGCTCCAACTCAAGGATCTTTTATTCCGCCGCTACCGTGGACTAACGCCCATCGCCGAGGTTTTCTACGCCTAAAAATTTCCAAACCGCGTCCCATACTCCGCTTCCGGGCCAGCTTTTGCCGTTAGCGCTTGGCTTTCGAACAACTCCGCAAGTCTCACCTTGATGGCAGCCATCGAGGCCCGAATTGCCCGGGCCATATGGAGCTCTAGGACCAAGATACGATCATGGCGCAGAGCCTGTACAGGAGAAGTTGGAGTAGGACGGCCCGTCACCAGGCACTCCAGCACCAACTTCTGGAAGGCAATTTCCGGAGACCCAGGAATAATCCTGCCCGAATGTACGCCAGAAGGGACAATCTCCGTCAACGGAACAACAACCGCCACCGAAGGAGTCGCAGACGGCGGACCGACTGAGACAATGGACTCGCGAGTAGACTCGGCAGGCGCCACCGCGGAGATCGGCAGGGCCAAGGATGGAGCAGCCCACACCGGAGGTGAGGGGTTTAGAAGGAACCGGAACGCTCCTCAGGCGAGGCTGAACAACCAGCACCGGGACGCTCCGCAGTCGGGGTTCCATCACTAGGGCCGAAGCAGCCGGAACATGAGTAATATCGTCCGCTTGCATAGGAGACACGGCGGCAACCACTTCAGGAGGATCCGGTATAGAGGCTGGTCGCTGCGTCCCGACCTCAGAAGGCGCAGCCACGTCGTGCGACGGAGCCGGTAATGATAAAGGAATGTGGGTCGCCAAAATCTCCACCAAGGGATCATGGTCGGGGAACCGGAGCCGTGGCACCTGAGGAACCCGAGAAGCGGGAGGGCGAGGGAAGGCCGGATAGGCTTGCACGTTACTGTCTCCATTGAGACTCTTCTCGATTGGGCGAAACTTGTCTTCACCATAATAGTACCAAAAGAAGCCCAGCTTCTGGTTCCACGCCAACTGCGGGTTGTAATCCGGCAGCGTCTCCGCCTCGGACTCGCTCTACGTGATGCCCTTGACCAGGTTGTGAATCCCTAGAGAGCGAAGGACCCGGCTGACTGGCACCGAAAAGGGGAGCAAACGTCCAGTGGTTGGTTGATACGAAGAATCCCAGTATAGGCAACCATCGCGGCATCGAGTATAGGAAGTGACGCCCTCGTCCGCTGCATGGAAATATGCCGCTAGGGTGCCGACCGCCAATTCTGTCGAGGCGATCAACGTGATGAACCGCTCCAAAGCGTCATGTGGATTCAGAATCTCTAAGGTGTGATATGCGAACGTGAGAGGTGTTGCCCTACGGAGGTGCGAGGAGACCCAATGGTCCCTTCAGAAGTCATTCAGCTTGAGGTAATACTTCGGCCGTTGCCCGGAAAGCCTATCATGTAACTCCGTGTTGTACCAACCATAAAAGTATCCGAAGACGTTCTGCACTCGGGTTTCATCTGCATGGTGCGTCCCCCAGCGGTTGCGATTTCGCCAGTAGAGGCGATCGTAAGGGGTATGGAAGGGCACCACCGGAAGGGCAGAGGGTCCATCGGCAATGCATCCGGGCGACCCCGCTCGCTGGTGTGAACTTTTCTTGTCGATGAGTAGTTCGAGTCGAGTGTGTATCTCGCGCTCTTCTGGAAACATGAGATAGAGAGTGTCGCAGTGCCCCACCGTGGTCGGCGTTTTGTCGCCGTGCACCGGAGTTGGGAGCCATTGAGCACGAAAGGCGTCGATCCGGTTCAGCTTCTGGTCGTTCCAAGCGACCTCCGGTACGGCGCAGAGCCTCATCGCCTGAAGGTACGGTTCGAAATGGTGGATGTAATCCTTCACGGGGCACGGGAGACTGACGCGCCTGTCATGGAAGGGCACGAAAACCCGCATATCACGATGGTCGAAGAGTTCCCCCGGGCGAAACGGCGCACCGGTGGAGGTCTGATATACCTCAGGATCGGATGGAGAAGTAGGAGCTGCGGCTGGAAAAGTTATTCCGAGGGTGTACGTAATTGGCAGGATGGAGACAGAATGTGTCGTAGCACCTAAGGAGAATGAGGGACCGCCACTGGGGTAACGACCCGCGGTTATATAACCGACAAGGGAGGGAGCCGCGTCAAAACTCCATCGCGGAATGCGCGGAGAGGACGGACAAGGAGCTGTGGGGGAGCTATATAGCACCATGACGAGGACCTAGCTCATATCCAATGGGAACCGACGGCAACATAGAAGAAAAGGCTATGAATGAGGCGCCTTCACTGGTTGGGGTGCACGATCGGACGCCACTGGCAAGGCAATCCCCATAGGAGACCCTCGAGGGGATTGAAGCGTCGGGCGTTGTGAACAACCGCCGCACCATACTACGGGGAGAAACGGGCGAGCAGATCGGACCGGCCCATGCCCCATCCGCGAACGCAGAATGTCATCGCCGCATGGAATACGCACGCCGGCGCGGAAGAAAGGACCACCAAATGAAGCTGTAGCATCAGCGAGGGGGCACCGAGAATGAGAAAGTGAGACTGGGCCTGGGCGTGTTAGGTACCGAAAAATGCCTCAAAAGAGCTACCCAAACCCGCGGTCGGTCAGCTGCGCCAAAGCCGGAGAGTTCAGGAAGATTCCCCGGAAGGCGGGCTGTGTAGCACAGTGGGGAGATCGTTATGGCATCCACGCCGTCAGGAGCCACTTCAAGATGGATGTGTGAAGAGATGCACCTCGAGGACGTGGGGCAATTCAGGAAAGAGGGTATGTAGTAATGTAGATCCTAAGGCGATATTGTCATGTAGCATTACGACGGGGTATTCCCAAGGAGGGTTCGTATTTTTATCAAATGAGCCGCGTGGTGCATTATTCGGCCCACGTGCGCTACACTACCATTGAGGAACAGTGGAATTTAGATTTTTTTAGTTAATTTGTGCAGGTAAATACTACAGAAGTGAAATTTGCCGAAGCGGGCTCCAGGCGTGGTACTTAATCTGCCGGTCGAGCTCCTTGAAGTATAGTGGCTCCTACGGAAATACGGTGGTTTGGCCCTAAGGTATAATATTACTAAGGAGGCTTCGTAATTTAATAGCTGGGCCACGTGGTGCATGATCTCGCCCGCGTGCGCTACAGTATCCTTGAGGTACGGTAGAATTTATTATTTATTTTAGATATGTTATGCAGGTAATTAGCACAGTAGTGCGACCTGCCGAGGCGGTCTCCCGGCTTGATATTTAATCTGCCGGTTGAGCTCCACCTCTGGGGAAGTAAAGAGAAGCACCCTTGAGCCTTCTTCTACTTTTCCGGTTGGAGTCCCTTGACTACCTACGCAGGTTTCCAAGCCGTCGATCTCCAGGTCGCATCATAGCAGCGCCCGTAGGAGCATTGTACGCCCGGTGAACCTCCCCTCCGCTTGGTGTTTGCGGATCCCCTTTAAGAATTCCCCCGGCTCGCAACAGCGGATACCGGAGACCACCTTTACGAATACGCGCCTTTGGAGTCAACAAAAACTCCTAACGGACGTTGTGCTTTACTACCTCGACAGGAGGGCTGACAGTACCACACTCCTCCTCTGGGGAAGTAGACCAAACGCCATTGAATCTACGCCTATTTTTCCGGTTGGGGACTCTCGTCGAACATCCTAAGGTTTCTAAGCCGTTGATCCCCACGTCACCTCGTAGTAGCGCCTGTAGGAGCATTGTCCGCCCAATGAATCTCCTGTTCCGCTTGGTGTTGGCGGATTCCCTTTCAGAGTTCCCCAGGCTCGTGGTGGCGATTATCAGAGACCACCTGTAGGAACTCGCGCCTTTGCAGTCAGCAAAGATTCCTAACGGACGTTGTGCACTACCATCTCGAAAGAAGAACTGATCGTACCATAAACGCAACTGCTTTGGAATTCCTGAGTGCTTTAAAAAATTTTTCGGAGCTTTCAGCAACGATATATAAAGTAGGGATAGAATGGTTGGTTTTCTTCCCTCAAAATGTTGCATATCTATTCTCATGGGGAGGTGGACTTTTATTTTAAAAAAGGAGTAAGTATTCTTAAAAACTTTTTTTCCATAGTTACACAGGCTTAAAGTAGGATAGATTCCAAATGTCAAAAAATTAATTTTACACGAGTATTTGAAGCGGGCCTAGATTGTTAAACAGATGTAATTTGTGATTTTGTTCTTGTGCAGCAACGTAGAATGTGTTTCAGCGATATAATGTGTGTTTTGACGCCTCGTTCTTATTCAGTACTTTGCTGCGCAGTTTCTCTTAAAAAGAAGGGAACCCTGTTGAACTTTAGATGTAGTTTTGAGGTGGTCTTATCGTTTTGCACAGCATATTTAGATGTGACGGGATAGGGTACAGGGCTAAAGTAAATCTGAAGAAGATGTGCAGTTGCAGTAGTTCATGTTATTGTTGAATGTTTGCACTTCGATCTGGATAATATGCGTTTTCTACAAACCTATGTTTGGTAGGCAATTGTAACATGAAAAAGGCCGAATGACATTACAAGGCGTGTTCCAGCAGGGGATTATGAAAAAAAAATTGAGATTTTGAAAAACATAAACTTTCATGCCCGTCACTCGTATGCTCGTAATAGCACATCAATGGTCGATCGACTGCCGAGCTCCCTTGACAAGAAATGTTTTGAGTCGTTCACCTCGAAAATGAAGGAATTGGTGTTGTTCTGACAATAAAAGAGGGCGTCGCCTCGCGATGATTGAGCTGGAGCAAGTCTTTGGAAACCTTAGCTCCAAAAACAGCAAACGGAAGGCATGTTTACCAAACATGACCTGACTAACGTCGGCGTGTGAGACTTGCATAGCTTCACCCAAAACCGGGGTACCAAGGGTACCATCCAGTAGATCAACGCCTCAAAGGTGGATAGCCCCTGTCTACTCATCAACAGCGGTCACGCAAATGCAAGACAAGCCTATCGAGTTGGGTCGGTGCCGGGCTCGCGTGGGGATAACGCCTTGTTTCTGTAGCGGACCGCGTGGCGGGATCACCAACGGATTGAAGACCTGGTTAAGATGAAAGAAGGACAAGACCCAGCAGCATTCAAACTGCGCCAGGCAGCGGAGCGCGAGTTCGTACCAGCAATAGAGGGTCACGCTTGAAGAGCTCAGTCGTAGCGCGCTGCTCTTCGTTACCTAGAGTGCGGTGGGTCACGTTTGGCTGCCTAGGCGTCCCGAAGCGTTCTTGCAGTTTCCCACATCCGCATCGGTGACGGTGCGCACGCTTAATACCTTTCCAAGCGCGGTGGCTGTCTGTTTGATTGTTCGGGAGCGAACGAACCTTGTTCGGCGAGCGGACGATGCCAATTGTGCGCAATGTGACGGTGTGGGGGGTTTCAAAGTTTTTCGTACAGCGTACGGGAGGCCTCTCGCGGCGCCTAGCGGCGATGTGGTCTTGGAGAGTTTGCGACGGCGGTGATGGTGGCTGAGCGTCACTCCGTGCCAGTGCGGAGGCCTTATGAGCGCAACCGGACAGGTCCTGGGTTTTAGCGTGCTGCATCAGTACGCGGGTTGTGGAGGCTGAGCGGCGGAGCGGGCGGCTGTGACGAGATAGAGCACTTTAATAGCGGCGCTTCGGAGCCGAGGAAACCCGTGCGACGGTGGCCTCAATCTTCCGACGATGATTGAGGCGAGGCGACCGTGCAGTCAGCCTTCCAAGTGTCGCGCGTCAACAGTTTATGGGGAAGGTTTTGTTTTTCGCTTTATAGAATGACGCAAGCGAATGAAGTACATCGACTAGCCGGACCGATGCTCATGCAGATGAACTCTGGGGTAAAGCTTTCCGTACCCAGGGTAGCGATGGTGTTTGCTTTTTCTTCCTAATGTCTTTCCTGTTCGCCACCGTCAAAACGAGCGATATGGTCCATGATGCCGGCTATTGTGATCATAGTTCCCAACGCGGCTGTGCTGGTTTCTGCGACCACCGCGACCCCTGCGACCACGCGGACGATCTCTATATTGATCACTTGAATCATTATTGCCATAGCCGCGCTTCTGACCTGTTTTTCTGCTGTAATCGTTCCGTAGCTCATTCTTGACATAACCACGCTCTTGATGTTCCTGTCTACCGTGGTCGTTTCCTCTTTCATTCATACGAACACCATCTCGCCCATTTTCTCTGTGGCGGAAGTTACTGTTCGGCTTGTTCTCGACACGACCGCGCTCTCGGTCTTCTCTACCATCGTCCCCCTTTCCGTCATTGATACGATCGCGGTGTCGGCCATTTTCTCGGCGGTAGTTTCCGCATGGCTCGTTCATCGCATGGCCGCCCCCTTGATGTTCCAGTCTGCCCCAGTCTCGTCTTCCTTTATTACGACGACCGCCTTCTCGCCCATTGTCTCTGTGGCGATAGTTACTGTTCGGCTGGTCCTCGACCCGACCGCGCTCCCGGTCTTCTCTACCATCGTCACCCCTTGCTTTGTAATAACCATCGATGTCTCGGCCATTTTGTCGGCGGTAGTTTCCGTATGGCTCGTTCATCGCATGGCCGCCCCCTTGATGTTCCAGTCTGCCCCATTCTCGTCTTCTTTCATTAAGACGACCGCCTTCTCGCCCATTTTCGCTGTGGCGGTAGTTACCGTTCGTCTTGTTCTCGACCCGACCGCGCTCTCGCTCCTCTCTACCATCGTCGCCCCTTGCTATGTAAAAACCATCGATGTCTCGGCCATTTTGTCGGCGGTAGTTTCCGTCTGGCTCGTTCATGACACGACCGCGATATCGGTCTTCCTCTCGGCCATGGTCGCCCCTTACTTTGTTGAAACGATCGGCCTCTCGTCCATGTTCTCTGCGTTCGTCGCCGATAGGCTCGATGTTGCAAACGCCCGACTCCCGACTATTCTCTCTGCCGCAATCTTTCGTCGACTCATTGACACCAACTCGCTGTCGACCTTCTTCTCTACCGTGACGTTGTCGGTTTTGATGCGTTTTCTCTGGAGCCCTGCTTAGTGGTTCGTTCAATTCTCGGATATGTTGCCTTTGGTCGACCCTACCTATACGCTCGTTATCTTTTCCGTCTGGGCAGTCTTTCCGCTTTTGGGGACTCTTTCCGGGGGCACGGGTTCCATGGTACTCGGAATTCCATGCCTTACGCCCTCTAGCATTGCTTCTCGGCCTATCCACACTCGTGCTACTTCGATCTCCTTGACAGTTTCTTGCCTCTGTTTTGCCCTCTCTCTGAGTGCAACCTTGCACAAATTTGCTCATCTTCTTCTCCAAATGCTTTTGATCAGCATGTGTTCGGGTCAATGTTGCTTGATAATGGGTTCTAACCTCAGGTTGGGGATAAAACTGTAGAAAGGGAGGGGGAATGAGCGGTATGTCGATGGAATCGACGGAGCTCGCGAGGGAGGAAGTGTCATCCATAAATGAGGATGGATTTTCCCGTCGGAAGAAACCAAAAATGAAGCTGATTGCGGATATAAACTTTTGCATTGTGGTGCGCAAACTGGTACAGAAAGCAAATCCACCGAACTTTTGTTTTCCAATAGAATGTGGAGGCGACAGTTGGATTCAGCAGACTGGTGGATGACAAGGTAAAAGGGCAAACTGGTATTTATATGGAAATGAGAAACCAGGGACTGGCTATGATGACTAAACACCAAAGAAAAACGTAAGATCTTTTTTGGTGACACATACAAATTCCGTCAAAGAGGAACGCCATGGCCCGGAAGAACATGATAATTGCACACTGTCGGTACTTGTGATTTGCATTAAAGTGGAGTCCAGTCACGTTCATGCTTCGAATTCACCCGCAATATTGCTCGATTTGCTCTGTTGTGAATTCCAATGCAGAGGATGTTGACCAACAGTGTTGGTACCTCTGTCGTGTGCACTGCAATTGGTTTGCTTTGTGTCTATGCTGCATTCAAATGTTGCATTTGCAACTTGATTGTGAGGTTTGTGTCAGTCAAACCACAGCGCGTTTTGCAGCTGATTTTGACGGAGTGCACTAAGTGTGTTCAACTTACTCGAAGCAGTGCTTAGTACTCGAGACTTCTGCGAGTGCTAAGACAATACTCTAGTAATCCAAAGCAAGGGATTTGCTGAGGGTCTATGAACCACCCGCTGGTCTCATTTTGCGACAGAGGCACCAGGCTGGGTGACATGATTTTTGATATCGATCACAAACGACGTTTTTCGGGAGTGTCTGGAAGAGACAAGCGAATGTCTCGAACGTTAACGTTTTTATCATCTTTCGGAAACTTTCGGGATGTGGAAGCCCTCTTTTACTCTCAAAATGCAAGCAGTAGCACTCATGTCCGAAGGGCAGTTCCTGAAGCTATAATTGCTATCTCTAAGGCATAATCACATTTTGATAGTTTCGGCATATCGTAGAGCTATTGAACGGGATAGAAACGGTGGCATGAAGGAGACGCATCATCTCCTTCTTTCGCAGATGAAAGGATTTTAAAAAACAAAGCAGTGTGGGGGGATTGGACGCAGCAATGGACCTCATGGCTGGTACCACAACGAAAGATACAAGTTTTGTTCAAGTTGAAGTCGCTGGAATGATTTGTGGTCTTTAAGAGTGTACGACTGTCGATACCGTCGAGCGAATGTTTTTGCATGGTGTACGATACGCAATTGTCGATGCGGCGGCTGCAATCTAAGTCGTCTATTATGATACTGCCATTGCGAGCGGCATCAAAAGCATAAGAATGAGGTTTATGAAAAAACAAACAAAGTCAAAACGAATGCAAAGATTCGAAGCCGAGGATAAGCAGCTATTTGCACAACACAATGGAACAAGCATTGAAGAAGGTGACGAAGCTTTGCGGATATTCAAGCGCAGCTGAGGACAAATATGCTGCTGGTACGATACTCACGCACGTACTTTAACGCAGCGTCATTGAAATGATTCAATCAAAGCTGAAGTGATGGATGTACACCAAATAAGCAAGATGGTGATTGAAGGCAAATGCATTATTGTGAACGCAAGTGGAGGTGTGAGGTTGGGTATCATCATGTGAACAGTTCGAAAGCTGCTACCCGTTCATCAAAAGTGCGGGGGCTCAACTGTTGGAAAATGGTCGCAACTCGGTCACAGGGTTGCTGTGATTGAGCTGGTCGGAGGCAAAAAATGATAAACTAAATGCATCGCTGAAAGCTTTAAGCATTGTAACGTAGACGTTGATGCGGCCGTTCGTGGTATTGGACCAAGAGGTTGAATGTTTGCGGGTGAGCAAAACGGCCGTTTTGAGTGCAAACGATAGTCATGTTTGTGCTATGAATGAAGCGTTTTGCTCACAGGCGGACTGTTGTTGTAAAATGTGAGGATTAGGATGAGGCATTGCGGACGTTTTGTAAAGGAGGCGTCGCTATTGGCCATGCACGTGAAGCATAAAGGCAGGGGGTGCATAATCAGTGTGCATGGCGCACACGCTTTGGCGAACAAAAGAAAAGATTAATGAATTGTTTCGGACGACGAATGCGGCAAAAGTACATGTGCTGAGGTGCATGTGCGCTCAAAACATCGGACGGTAGTTATGGTACGAGGCACGGGCGGTGTGGCGCGAACGGGAAGTTTTCACAGAGAGAAGGGGTGATATGGAAGGTTTTAGTTGAGGTTTGAGGGGATTGGCAGCAGTTGTAATGAACGTGTGTGCGCAATGGCTGGGCTCATGACGGACTGCGGGGGACAAGGGGCGGCGGGTGACATGTGTGCAGCACCGTTCGGTGTATGACAGGAAAACGGGCACTGGGTCGAAGAGGAGTGCGGCTGAGGGACGAGGGAGAGCACCCCACTGTGGCTGCGTGTACGAGAAGCACGGTGCATGCAGGGCGGCACTAATGTCGTTGCGGCACATTTCGGCGGCGCCACGGCGTTGCGACGCTGAGATTGTGCATGAGAGGGAGCAGCGGCGACGTGTGGAGCTGCAAGCGCGCCACAATGCGCCACGTCGGCCTCGTACAGCACACGTGTGCAGCGCGCTGCGGCGCCGTGAGCTGGCGCATGGCACACGCTTATTGGCAAACAGACGTGCCCTTTTTTGCGAGCAGCGTGATGGTTGGCCAAGTACAAAGTCAGTTTTGCACGGATTTTCATGAGTTTTCAGAAATTATCGCAATTTGTCGCTCATTTATGATTTCTGTCATCCCAAGCAACCAGTCGCAAGTGAAGGCGCCGCATACAGGTACACTGTACATATGCGTGTTGCGCCACCGAAGCCCTCCATCACAGTGTCACCTCCGGTTTGTCTTGCTTCGAACACCTCACTGTGCTGCTCTAAGCGGACCTCCATTATCAGCCACACCCCTACTTCCATCCAGTAACAATCGCCATCTTCATTTCCCCTCATTCAACCCATCTCCCATTTGACATACCAAACCCAGCTCCATCGCATTCCCGACACATCAAGTACTGTACATCAACTTTTGCAATCACTTCTAGATCAAACACATCTACAATTTGCAAATCAGCACCAACCTGTCCATCCGCATTGCAATATTAATGACATGCGCGTTTCCGAACCACCGCGCCGCATCTGCCATCGCCCTCTCCCGCACACCTGTCTCGTTCTCAGTGCGTCCCCGTCCTGCACCATGTCGCCCACCTGTCTCGTTCTCAGTGCCTCCCCGTCCTGCACCATGTCGCCCACCTGCCGCGTTCAGCAACGCCCGAGCCACCAACCGCTCCACAGCTCCCCCCGAATCCCGCGCGCAAGTCGACACCGGTGCGCACGCAACGCGCACCGAGTGCGCTGCTCCGCTGCTGAGCTGCAAGTTCGCCACACGCACTGCGTGCCACCCGCGTGCTGCGCGCCCGTTTGTCGCGCGCGCACCCGCCACGACAGACGCGCGCCCAGAGCACGGCAGCCGGCTGCCAGCGCTCGCGCGTCGCGCCCCCAGTCTGCGCGACGGCGCAACGGGCGCGCGGCGCCACTGCTCGGGCGAGCGGCACGCGCCGCGAAGCGCGCGCGCGCGCGCGCTCAGCGGACGGCGCGCGGCGGCGGCGGCGGCGGCGGCGGCGGCGACGGCGGCGGCGGCGCGCGCGGCAGCGCGGCGGCGCGCGCGCGCGGCACGCGCACGCGGCGCAGGCGCGCGGCGGCGAGGCGCAGGCGCGCGTCGACGCGGCGCATGCGCGCGTCGACGCGCGCCAGCTCGCGGCGCAGCGCGGCCAGCTGCGCGGCGAGCGCGGCGCGCGGCAGCGGCGGCGGCGGCGGCGGGGGGGGGGGGGGGGGGGGGGGGGGGGGGGGGGGGGGGGGGGGGCCGCGGGGGGGGGGGGAGGGGGGGGGGGGGGAGGGGGGGGGGGGGCGGGGGGGGCGGGGGGGGGGGGGGGGGGGGGGAGGAGAGGGCGGCGCGGGCGAGGAGGCGCGCGTGCTGGACACGGGCGAGCAGGCGTCCAGCAGCCGCGGCGCGGCGCGTGGCTTTGCGCGCGGCGGCGGCGGCGGCGGCGACGATGGCGACGGCGACGCGTGCGCGGCGGCGGCGGCGGCGGCGGCGTCGCGCGCCAGGCGCGCCTCCCACAGCTGCGCCATGCGGCGCGCGGGCGGCGGCGGCGGGCGGCTCATGGGCGGGAGCAGCGCGGGCAGCGCGAGCAGCGCGGGCGGCGCGGGCGGAGGCGGCGGCGCGCTCGCAGGTCGCCACTCGGCGGCCGCTGCCAGCGGCGCTGCCAGCGGCGCTGCGCACTCCAAGGGGCGGCGCGACGACCGCGCGCCGCCGCGTGGCGTCGTCTCGCGACCGCGCCGCTGTAAGGGCGGCGCCTCTCCGCGGCGACGCGGCGCGCGGCGCGCGCCGCCCGCGCTACGAGCGGTGAACGCAACGTGTAACGAATGTGCAGCGGCCGCTCGCCACGACGCGCCGTGCGGCGCAAAAGTGGCGCGCGCGCCGTTGCGGCAGCAACGACGCTGCCCAACGCCCGACCCCTACGGTAGTGTAGCAGACGGCGCGGGGAGTCTCGGTGCAGAATAGCGTACAGGCGGAGAGGACGCACGCAAAGGCAAGTGCTTCGGGAGGAAGGTGTCTCGCCTCGTGCGCCCCATCGACGAACGAAGGTGGCGAGAAGGGCACAAGCAGTGAGTGCAATTTATTCGGCCTGGAGCACCCCGCGCCGGCACACAACGGAGCACGTCGACCTACATGCTGCAATACACCTCCCGTTGGCACGCATAGATTATGAGTAGGCTCAAGTCAAAGATTTAGATAAAAGAGATTGATATATAAAGTACAGAAAATGTATATGACTATAAACTTGAATCAGAAGGATTCATACAGTAACAGATAGTAATTGACAAATCTCTAGGGTGTTCGAAAACCGTAGTTGAGCATTATGCTTAAACCGATATTTCCATTATAATGATATACCATGAAAACTGCCTTTATTCTTCAGTTCCGGAAATTAAATGGCCGACCATCTTGACGAAATGAGTAGAATACATAAAGCAAATTCAATAACACTGAGGCCTTTGCGAACGCATTTAATTTGATTGACCAGCTGAGGGCCCCAAAACCTTCGGAAGGTTGAATTGAGGGCTCACAGCGAAGCAGGGAACTACCACTTTTGTATAAAGCCCGCCGTATTTGTGGGGATAATGAAGCCAAAATGTAGCTAAAAGCTTTGAAAAAAGTAAAACCTGGTACTCACTCGTGCTTTATGATACATGGCTTTCAAGCTTGTTGCGAACATTATTGAAGCTTTGCATCAACAAATTAGGAAAAACAGTATTCATGTTGAAACCCTCAGTTTGTGGCGTCTACTTCTTTAGATGTCTCTTTACGTCCTCTTCAGCGACTATGAAACATGGCGATCAATTTTTCAATGCTGTGTTGAGAGGTTCGAAGAACATTGCATTTTGGTATAGCGAGCGGCGCGGGCGGAATTTATTGGTAGGCATACGTTCAGCACCGGATCTAGGAAGCAAAGTAGTTTCTCAACCTAGAACAAAAGATAAAATGGTACGCGGAATGATAAGGGCAGCACGGAAAGAACTGTAGGCACAAGATGGCTGGCAGACGTACGGCTACCGATTGGTTGTGTCGGATACAGCGCTTGCAGATCAGTAAGGCTTGTTAAGGAAGTTGGCTAATTTAAAAGTTAACGGTAAAAACTACAGAGGTCGGAACTTGGCCACAACTTGAATAGCGTTTCTGCGTAGTGGAAGAGGAGCTCACGTAAAGTCTTTCAAAATTATAGGACACCTGGCATTTTGATGCAAATCATCGTTTTTAGTACTGTAGTGCTACCAAAATTAGTTTTCAAAAAACTTCAAGTTAAAAAACCGTTTCAAAATCATAGGACATTTCCCT